>CM077834.1:22332939-22766074 GCA_039720395.1 Liquidambar formosana | reverse complement strand
AGTCGTTTTCAGATATATAAAATTGTGTAATAGAAATTGAGAGCAATAGAGAGCTTTCAGCTCTTTCTCTCTCTCTCTCTCGATCAAAACATTCTTAATTTTCCCTCACTTTCATGAAAATTTGCTCTCTTTCTAACACTTTCTTGCTAGAAGCCTAGAATCACTGATTTGTTGGGGTAAGACCATCAATTTTCTTATAATTAAAATTCAACTCTAGCACTAACTATATCTTTTACAGCCAAATCTAGGAAATTATTTAAATAGGCAATTGTAGCAACAGATACGATGTATTACATACCATAACAATATCTTGAGGATCCACCTGCCAAGGAAAATGAAAATTCACATGTCATTCAAACTGTGGAAGGAAATTATTCTGGCTAGCATAAGGATGAAAGGAAACCATTGGAATAAATATATTTAAAACTAATTAAAATGCTCAATTAGGTATGAAGAGCAACATGAGGCATAGTGTTTCTAATATTTCTTCACAAACTTAAAACGTATCAACAAAATTTCAATACTGTGATCATTACAATCATTAAATATAAATTAATTAAGATGCAATCAAGACACCCACCTGAAGGTCATTGCAAAGAAGTGTGATACCATCCGCCATTATCATATCAACATAAGGATCTGCAAAACATGACAGTTCTTTAGCAATTGTAGGACAAGAAATTTATGTAAGCCAAATTATCTATATAATAGCAATTTGAAAATGAATTTCTAGATAATCACATTGGACTGGATGAATCTCTAAGTAATCTCTTAGAACCATGAACAGGTTCTCTGAGTTAAATAATTTTCATTCATTTATACCATATCTAATCATATGAGGCATCCCATTCATCTGAATTTTTCATGAGTTAAAGTGTATTCAAGACACAAAAATATAGTGGTGCTTCATAACAATCACTTTGTGAATTAAGCTCATGTTGAACACATTAATTGAATGATATTAAAACATTTGCATTTGACAATATCAAGTAACCTAATAATAATTGGCTATATATATATAATATATATATATATAAAGATCGACAGAAGGAAGTGTTCACTAAGGACTAAGGGAAAACCATTCCTTAAAATACTTCAGCGCCTACATAATCCCTCTGAAGGAAAAATTAGTTTTAATGATACTCTAAAGCTATCAAAAATACAATAGGTGTGAGCAATTGCAAACTATAGCATACATTACAACATGTGGAATGTGGATGAAAACTTACAGCATCCACATAACACTACAATATTCCTTCCAATTCTTCTGGGGGAGAGAAGGAAGAGAAGGGGGGGGGGGGGGGGGGGGGGGGGGGGGGGGGGGGGGGGGGGGGGGGGGGGGGGGGGGGGGGGGGGGGGGGGGGGGAGGGGCGGAGAAGGATGAAAACTTACAGCATCCACATAACACTACAATATTCCTTCCAATTCTTCTGGGGGAGAGAAGGAAGAAGGGGGGGGGGGGGGAGGGGGGAGAGAGAGAATGACACTTTACCCCCTTCAAGTTTGGCCCATTTTCACTTTTCCACACAGGCATACTTTTTTTAGAAAAAAACAAAGTGGCCCCATAGTTTCAGGCAATGACACTATATCACCTCCCATCAAATGATTTTAAGTGAAATTAACGAAAAACAATCTAACTCATATCTAAGTGTGCAACTGAATGGGGTAAATTATAGTTTTCAAACTATAGGGTGGAAAAGTGAAAATGTGGCATGATAAAGTATAAATCCAACCCAAGCCCACCCCACCCCACCCCTCCACCCAAAAAAGAAAAAATTAAAAAAAGCACTTGTTAGTATTCGCAGAGGAATATAGACTTCAAGCTCAAGCAGAAGCTTGAACCCACATCACAAACAATGCATTAACTTGGGAAGCTAGACATAAAGCATCTTTGGGCAGCACTCAAACCAAATAACCAATCCATCATTAGAAAAAAGATATCCTCCAGCAAGCAATACACCATACCAACAAACACTTCAGTGCACTGACTACTTGCACCACATGGTGGACTCCAAGTGATGCACAATCACTCAGGGTTTTATGTGGGAATGTTTAGGGGTAATTAGGGTTTGGGAGAATAGGGTTTCGAAAATAGACGCAAGGCTTTATTGGGGTCTATTTGAATGGCATCAGTTCTGGTTGTAGTTTAGATTTGTTCTGAAGAGATTGTGAACAAACAAATGAAGAATATATAGATTAGAACAAAAAGAAACAAAATGGAAAAGAGAAAGAAAAAGACTATATAAAATGAGAAGAAGAGATACGAAAGAGTTTTAGGCACCAAACCTCTAAACAACACCCTCTAAAGCAGTTAAATTCACAATTCTCTATTTCATTATCCACAAGAAAAGATCACAGCCTTATTTATAGACAAAAAACCCCTAAAAATGATAAATCTTAGTCAACCATTAAACCCCTAATTAAAATAAAAATTTACTTGAATTCACTACCACAATAGCGTGAACAGTACCCGCTGCAGTGTCTCATGAACAGTACTACAGTAGCATGAACAGTTACCCACTACACTACTTGATACAATAACCCCTCATAAAACGTAATTATTTCCTAAATAATTACGTATACTCAATACCAAGCTAATAACTCCTAGTTAAATTATCTAATTACTACCTGATTTGGATTTATAACAATTCCATTACAATGAATATCCTAAACAAACACGGTTGACAACTTTCTTGTCGACATGCTCTGCATCACTTTCCCCCACATTGGAGAAAACTCGACCTCAAGTTTTGTAATCATGAAGCATAACAATACCTGAGCATTCGAGCTTGTCTCCTTAGATTAAACGTTGGAATACAGACTTATAAAATTCACCTTTGAGTTGGCAGCAACAAGAATGACATTATAAAATCTGCCTTTTCATTTATATGGCCTATAATTTCTTTTGGAATGATAAAATCGATGGCTCAGCCCCTCCAAACGGGGGAAAGGGCGCCTACACTTCCCTCTCCCATACCCCACTATAGGTGGGAGCCGTGTGCACTGGGTGTGGCCTTTACAAAAATTGACAGCTAGAAAAATTATTGCGCTTCAAATCGAGATTACACAAATGGCAATTGAAGTTACAATCTCAACATGTCCTAGCACAGTACAATACAGGTTCACACTGAGCATCCTTTGATAGAGATATCAAATTTAGCGGAGGAAGAAGAGACACAAATGCAAATGGAAAGCTAGAGCTTGCTTTATATCTGTTGTAAAGCTCCTCCAGATGTCTAGAATCGGTAGATGCCTTACTTTGGGGCTGGCTGTAGAATACATTCAAATGCTCCTTCAAGATGCCAATCACTGCCCTTCAAAGCCTGTAGGGCCACTTTTTCACTGCATTTAGAAAACAAATAATAAAGGTTGATAACATCAATTTCGCGCCAAATGACATAGGAAAAAGTGCCCCCCCCAGATTACAAATAATAAGAAAAATCTCAAATGGCACGAATATGTCGATCAAATAGCCAAATTATAGAGTTAAAAATAATAAACAACATAAAAATAGCATTCTCTTTAATTCAAATGCTGCTAAGAAAATTTCAAAAGAGAAGCAATCTACGAATGGATAACCAACTCAGATAGTGTCGGAACTGATCCAGTGATACATTATAGCATTGCAAATTTCAAGCACCCACATGGTTCTAAAGGAGTGATTGATAACAGTTTCAGATGTTTATATGATTTCCTATTCCAAATCATTGTCATGACGATTACCAATATGCAACTTTATTTTAAAACCAATGAAGGCTGCATCAGTAGGCAGTTTATTAATGATGCCCATAACTTAATGAAGTCATGGCTTTGCAGATAGGATAACAACAGGGTGCTAGAAGGGCAAAACGAAAAGATATTGTTGAAGAAGAAGAGATGGGGCATGTAAAACTTTTAACCAAGCAGCTTGCACACTTAGAAACTCCATTATGCTCAAGAGCATAGGAAAAAAAATAAATAAATAATTTGATGAAGTATTGTATTAAAAGCAACGGGCAAAACCCAAGTACGTAAGACATATACAAGTGTTAGCCAAAAGGGAACTCCTATCTATAGTTTAAGAGAATCTATAAAAGAAACAAAAGAGGATTTGTATTCATTAGTAGAACTATGAAACCACCAAAAAGAAGTCTTCACAAAAATAGAAAAAACTAAAAACCTGATTTCATGGTGATGATCCATTACAGAGCCAAAAAGAAGGGAATCATAACAAAAATTTTGAGATCAAAGTGGAAATTGAATTTTGCAGTTAATTTGGTTGAAATTTTCAATTAATAAGGTACAAATGAGCACAGTGGAAACAATCAAGAATGACAAGGGAAGTGCAATACGAGTGAAAATTTTTTTTTTTTTTTTTTTTTTTGGGGGGGGGGGGGGGGGTGTCACAAGAAACATTTAAAATGTCTAAAACTTTAAATGTATTCAAAGAATCCAGACAAAGTAATGTATGCATACTCACTAAGAAAGGTAAAAAATAAATATAATGATAACAATTAGTAAGTATATCATCAAGTTTTAAATAAATAAATGAAAACAACAACAACAATTAAGGATAGAACAATTATTGATAAAGATGGAGACAAAGATCATCAGATAAAGCTTGGAGTTGAAATGGTCAGCAACAGGTTTTCTCTGTTTATTTCAAGTGAAGCTTGTTCATGGGATAGTTCAAGTGTTTTCTCCAAAAAAAAAAAAACACTGTTTGAGAAATGGTTAATTTTGGGTGGAAATGCAAAGAAACAGAAGGGGAAATTTTCTGATGCAAAACGTGTTAAGAAAAAAAAAGGAAAGCTGGATTTATTGGAGGTACTCTTTGTATGGGTATATTGTATTTCTTACAAGGGTATTTTAGTAATTTTCTATAATTATGGAATGGGCTAGCCTTTTGGGCTTTCTGTTTTGGTAATGGGTTGGGCTTAATTACTTATGGAAGTCATAATTTTTTTGAGTGTGGAACTCTTCTTTGTGTTTGAGTGTGGATCTCAAACAAACCCTAGTGATTTAGGGGTTTTATCTCTTTCTTTCTTCTTTCTTCTTTCTTCTCTTATTTCTTTTTCTAGAGTTACTGTTCACGGCACTGTTCACATGTACTAGTAGTTCATGGGTACTGTTCACAGCCCCTTAAAACCTAAAAGATCTATTTTCCTGGGCCTTTATTGATAGTCTAGGTTAAGGTTTTAACCTTGTACTGCATCATTTTCTCACGGCATCACAAGATTCTGAAGCTGGCAGGAGAAAATTCATTACCATTCCTCTGGGCAACAAGGCAAGAGGATAGTGGAAATTTGCTAGGGCAATTCAGGAGTTTTTTTATAGGAAAAAAGGGAATGAGGAAGACTCTAAAAGAAGAAGTTGGGTGCAATAGAGAATTTTCTAGGGGTGCAACTTGGTTCGGGGAATTCCGAGGACCGGACCGTTCCGAGCAATTCGGTCCGGGACGGGACGGGACAAACAGTGTTCGGGACGGGACTCGGGACAAATTTTAAAAACCGAATTTTTTCGGGACGGGACTTGGTTTAGGGGTGTTCAGTACCGTCCCGTACCGAATTCCCGAACCGAATTCCTGGACCGAGTACCGATTAAATATAATATAATATATTTATTTTTATATATATAATATATAATATATAATTATATATTACTAATATTTCGGAATATTTTCGCCTTTCAGCCCTTTCCGACACCATTTCATTGTAACTTAACAAAACAAAAAATCAATAAAACCCATTTTGACATTTTGAATTTTTTACTTTTGCCTAAAAACAAAAAAACCGGTATGAATGAATGAATGAATTATAATTAATGATTATGTATTTATGATTTTATGTAGCCTATTTTGTGGAAGAGCAGGTATATGTAGCTCATTTTGTGACTAATCAAGTTGACAATTTTTAATTGGAAGTATTTATTCTTAATTTTTAATTCAAGGAAAACAAATTGATAAATACCGAGAACCGAACCGTTCCGTCCCGGTATTTTTCGGGACGGGACGGGACGGGACAATATTAATTCGGTTCGGTTCCGGTATTGATTTTTAAGTCCCGAATTACTTCGGGACGGGACGGATATACCCCTGTCCCGGACCGTCCCGGACCGAGTTGCACCCCTAGAATTTTCTAGGCCATGAGAGAGGGTTTCTGGATATATAGCTTGTGCAAGTAGAATCCCCAATATTCAGATTTGTTATAGTAAAACGGTGCACTTCGAATCCTGGGATAGGGTGGTGTTGTGTGATTGAGAAGAGATATACAATTCTTGAATTTTTATTCAATATTCTCTTTATATCAAAATAAGATTTATATCAAGCTTCTATCGTTGGGATGAATAAGACACTTTTCTCCTAATAAAATTATTTGCTGCTTGTTCAAGAAATAAAAAATAATAATAATAAGGCACTTTTCTCCTGCAGTGATGCACTTATAGCTTCTAAGATCAGTAAGATGGAAAGATTGGTTCTAAATCCAACTACTGCTAAGCTTTTTTTTAAGTGCTAACCAGAGGTGAATTCCTTCAAAAGTAAAATTCCTTTTTCGGTTGCCGGATGGAGATTCAAGGATTACCATTTCATCTATGGACTGCTGATATTTTTTCTAAGATTGTGGATGTATGTGGAGGATTAATAGAGGTGGATTAGGGTACACAGCTTTGAAAAACTTGGTGGATGCTAGATTGAAGGTGAAAGGACTTCAGATAGGTTTACATCCCCTCTATGATTGAGGTAGGGATAGAGGAATTACTTATTCCCTACATCCTAGGATTATTACAAAAGGTTTCATAGGTGAAATTGGGCAAGATCAAGGAAGCAAAGAAACTAGCATCATAAACTTTAGGTATTATCAATCTTAGGAAGATGCTGACCTAAAGCCATAGGCAATATGGCATGGAGATGTGGGTTATGCAAAAGAGGTCAAATTTTGGAGTGTGAGAGCAGTAGTGTCTTATAGAAGTAGGCGTCTATAAAGAGTTTTTGAATCTAAACATGCATTAGGGATAGCTAGATAATAGTGTGGCCTGCAGAGATCAAATGAGACTTGATGAGGCATGGAAGACTCTAACAAGGGCTGGAGTGGAGGACAAATAGCCTTGGGTTGCTGGAAAACAAAGACGCCAAGTCCTGGCCGATCTCGTAGAACCCGCTATGTGGTTCAGAGCCCATTTGTGCTACTAAGTCTTTAAGTGATAACTTTCAACTAATGCCTTCTTCCTCTAGGTTTTTCTCATCAGGTGAGAAAAATGTTTGTTTCTCCCTTGGCTTGCCCAGTTGGTAAGAACGAACTTGTGATTGTGTGGTTAGATGCACGGCCACAGGTTCGATTCCCCGCTAGGACAACCCAAGATTTGAGTGGGGGCCATGGCAGTGGGTTGCTATGCTAGTCTCCCCACGGGGGTTTAGGTTCCATGGGTGGGTCCAAAGGGCTGCTGTGGGATGGTTCCCCTGTTATCAAAAGGAAAAAATAAAGTGTGATAACACCAAGAGCACAAATAGTGAAATAGGGAGAAACAACCATTTCTCAGATAGGCGAACATGTGGATTGTAGAAACCAGTTTGAGGTTTTCAAACTGAAAAAGGAAAAAGAGTTGGAAGAATCTCTTGACACAAACTTTGCAGAGGTCAGTTTATAGATTCGTTGGAGGACTCCACAGTACCTGAAATCATTTCAAACACAGGAGATCTTTACACAGATGATCAACAAGCTGGAGGTAAGGAAAGTAATAGAACCAAATCCGTGAATGAGGTACTTTTACATGCTAATTCTTTAAACTTTAGGAGGAGGAGGCGGAGGCAACTGCATATGTCCCATAGTGCTTAGATTAGAGATTTCATAACTTAGGTAAATTAGACTCTAGGAGTTGAATTGTGTCACCTAAGCAAGCAATGAGGTAGTGTGTGGATGCTCTTAAAGATAAAGCTCACGAATCAGAAGAGAAACTCGGATGAAGAAGCTCAAGAAATAGAGGAAAACCCCAAAGGAAGAAGCAGATGGACAAGCCTAAGGTGCAAGATCTTAGAAGACCAAAAAACAAAGCTAAGATGGCTGAAACCATTCCGAACGACCAAAACAGCCAAAGCTCAAAAATGAGAAACTACCATTGAAACAACCGTCAGATATAGCTCCAATGATCGCAACAAGAAACAGACGGGCAAATGAAATAAGGACTCATATATCACAGCAATGTTCAGTGCCCAACATACATAGTTTGGATGACCAAAGTTGTATTGAACGGTTGTAACTCAACACGAATGGCCAAAGCAATAATGAGCAGTTTGGTGTGCTACAGATCATGGTTCAAAGTCTCAGTCTTAGTCATTGTTGTCGTGTTTCAGTTTTATCGTCCCACTTCGGTGAGACACAACATTACGCATGAAAGAATGTTTTAAAAATATCAAATAAAAAACCATAGAAAAATCAGGGGGGAAAAAAAAAGGCACAATCATATTGGAACCATCAAATAAGCAAACAAATAACTCCCTCCCTCCCTCCCTCTCTCTCGTTCCCCCAAGACAAAGGAGTTCAACATCCCCCAAACTTGGTGAAAGTGCCACAAAACAAAAGAGAAAAACTTCGATAAAAGGAAATATCCCGTCCGATATGGGACGAGACGAATGAGATCTAGTCTTGTCCCGTATCAAGCGAGATCTCATTCATATCGATTGGTACTATAGTTTTCTCACCATATAATCGACTTGTCGATACATACCATCTTAGCCCCTAACAGTACCGGGTCAACTTGGACACACCAACCCGGTTTTGGATGAAACTTTGAATCATGGTTTTAATGACCAGACATGAACTTTGGATCATCAAAGACTAATCAAAAAATTGGAGCTTAATCTACGTGGTAAGACCAGTAGTCCATGATGAAAGTTGTTGTTCTCCCTCATAAATCCAAACATATACATGAGAAGTCCTTAATTTTACTCCAAAAAGGCCATGGAAGACCTTCCCCAGAAGAAGGTTAACCTTCAAGCTCGCATGAGAATAACCTCCTTTCTCCAGTGACTATTTTGAATGATCTCCTATACAACCAGCCATGGAACAGCCATGGACATTCAAAAGAAGTTATTTTCTTTTACAGAGAAAAAAGGAGGAACAATAGAAGAGAAAAGAGAGAGCTTAGAGCTTAAAGACAAGGAGATCCTTATCCCATCTTAAGTGTAATTTCTTGAATACACATCTTTTAAGGCATGCAGGTGAGAGTTTTGGGAGAGAAAAAAGTGAGAAAACGCTAACCACTACTCATACCACACAAGGAGAAACAAACAGGAGTTGGAAGGAGCTACAAAGAAGGATCCAACCTCAACTGGAAAAAAATAGCACTTCAGTGGAAGCAATCAGGTCTAGTTGAAGGTATAAGGCTTTACCTAGTTGTTAAAACAAGCCAATGGAAATATGTTGTACATCACCGTGCTTAACTAGCTGTACAAATGTCTCTCTCCACTATAAATGGGTTGTATGGTTTACCTAGGAAAAACCAATGGAATGAAACCAAGGAGAGAGTTCATCTCAGAAGTGAATGTAGGCATGTGGCCGAACCACTATAAACTCATGTGTTGAATGTGTGCACGAGTGTCTCTCTCCTCGACACCTCACAAATGCATGATGTTTACTATCTCGCTCTGTAATTGGCTTGTTTTCAAATATGTGCATCATGCGTATTCTTGTATAATGTGCGACATGTTGTACATCACCATGCTTGCATTAATTGGTATGTTAACTTGTTGCAATTAGTCCTTAACTTGCTTCGACTGAAATAATGAAACCAACTTAGCATAGCTTCCACAAAACTCTTAATCAAGTTGGTAATCTTAGGTCAGTGGACTAGGAACTTGGGAAGGATTGCAAAAAAGTTGCAAGTCCTATTCGCCCCACCCCCTCCCTGCTCCAAGGACATCGGAGCATACCTTGGTATACAGTCATGGCCTTTCTAAAAAGGGAGAGATAGAGGGGTATTTCCAGGGGATGGGGGACCAAAAGGAAATCTTTGACAATGTGGTTAAGTCCACCCTGTTAATGATCACTCTGTGGTCTATGAGGGTGAATCCTCAAAAGGCCCTGTTACCTTTGTTTCATATCATCAAATAGATGATCCTGACAAGGACTTGCCATGGATACGCAGAATAACTATGATGTCTGGACAAGATGTTGTATTTTCAGGAGCTCTATGAGCTGTCTTCTAGAAATAAGAGTAGGAATTTTCAGGGATCTCAATCCATGGATTACTACCATCCCAACAAGAATGGAGGTAGAGGTTCATAGAGGAAAGAGAGAGGTGTAGATATCCACGTAGGGGTCCTATGTTGCCAGAGGTTAAGATGATTAGTTTGAGGTATTTTTGTAGTAAGATGGTGTATAGGCTAGTGCCTTTTAGGAAAACAAGAGGTATCAAGCAGATTTGGTAAAGAGAAGAATATTATAGATGTAAGGATAAGAATATTATAGATAAGGAGAAAGGTAGAAGACAGCATAAGCCAAGAGTGCATAAAGGTTAGAGAGCACAAGAATTTACATGGATATGAATTATGCGTCTACCGGGTCCAGGAATTTAGAGTGTGTAAATTTTAGTAATATATGAAGATTGTTAGTTGGGTTGTGGAGTGTTATATGGGCCTGGGGTATTCTTGAAGTGCTTCCTCGTTATCAAAAATATATATGAAGATTGCTAGTTGAAACATAAGAGGTTTAGGTTCTAGAAGAAAGAAAAGCAATACAAAGATTATATGTGGAAAGCTAAGCTGGATAATTTTATGCTTCAGAAAACTAAGATGACGTCAGTAGATAATTTTTTACTTTTTCCTCGTAAAAAAAATAAAATAAATAAAAATAAAAATAAAATAAAATAAAATAGAGTGTTTCTTCCTTCTATTGGGTCTGTGAGTGGTATAGTGGTTATTTCAGAAGTTGTGACATAACTTATGCCAAATCTCCATATATGTAACATTTTTCATTTTACTTCATAGTTCGTATGAAAACAAAAGGTGAAATTATAGATTGGTGCGGCTAGGGGTGAATAATTACATATCAATACAAATGACTACTAATTAAGTTAGTGTTTTAAAAAATGCATCTGGGGCGCGCCCGAGGCGCGTTTTGGGGGTGTAACGTACCTGGGCGCTCTTTCTTGGGTGAGACACCAGCTGGGCATACGTTGTAGGCTTGAGACCTATGTCTGGTACTCCAAAAACGCATCTTTCTACGTTTTTTGTATGGGGCATACGCCCACTGAGCCCAAACACGACTTGATGCCCAAACATCAAAACGACTGTGTTTTGATGTTTTCCTTATTATATATTTATTTGGCTGGGGTGTTTCTCTACTAGTACAACTCAAAAGCCCAACATTTGTAACCTGAAGCCCTCAAAACCCAAACAATGATCTGAGAATGAAAAGACGAATCAGAGAGGAGACAAGATGAAGCAACCATAGCTTCAGGATACAACAGCTGGCGATTCAGTAGCTTCCGGCGACAGCTTTGGCATCAATTTCGACAGGAGACAGAGAAGAATCGAGAAGAGAAGAGAGAGAATACCCTTCAAAATGCAAAACAAAAAACAAAAAAACAAAAATAGAAGACAAAGAAGAGAAGGGAAGATAGGAGAAGCAAGAGGAAGTACCTGAAAGTTAGTGAAGTAGATGAAAAGATGAGGGCTGACGAGTTGAGCATCGATGAGAGTCATCATAGGTGATGACTTTTGCACTTCTCTTTCTATCTAAACAGCAAACAAAACCTTTAATCTAAAGGAGTTCTACTCCTCTTATGACACGTGTATTGTTATAATTCCCTTTTTTTTTTTTTTACGTGTTGGGTTCATTTTATAAGTTACTCCATTTTGTTCTATTTTTTTTAATATGTTTTTATTATATTTTATATATATATATATATATATATATGTGTGCATGCGTGCGTGCGTGTGTGTGTGTGTGTGTGTGTGTGTTTTTTTATAAATAAATAAAAAGCTCGAAAAACTTACGCCTTATGTCTCGGGGCTTACATCTCACTCCATGGGAAGAAAAACGTCCCCGCCTTACACCCACACCCACGACTTACACCCAAGCCATTTAAGTTAACTAAGAATGACTAATTTGTATTGATATGTAATTATTTGCCCATAGCCTGACCAATCTGTAACCCTCCCAAAATAATATGCATGTAAAATGTGTTACATAATTTAATCTTAAGCAACATGATAGGAAAGAAGTATATGGCAATCTGCAGTAGCAGCCCTCCATATATTGATATATAAATTTTTCTATCATTTTTTTTGTTTTTTTGAATATATTATTTTTTCTATCATTTTGAAGGTCAAATGCAATTGTTTTACATTTATTGTTTCTTTTCTCATGATCATTGATGTTTATGGCAATACTTAAGATGCTAAATCTAAGGACTCGTTTAAGGCCTACCATTCTACAGGACTGGCTATGATATTAATGATACTGTTGAAAACAATTGGCTCTTATAAACCCCAAGAAATCTTTAGAAATCAGAGCCCAAAAAGAAGCTAAAAAAATATCTCTCTCCCACAACCCATCAACAGAATCAAATCTATCATCAAACAACCTCGCATTCCTTTCCAACCAGATGGCCCAAAATACCGCCATAATAGGACACCTCCAAAGAGTAACCGCTCTCTTATTCTTACCAAAACCACCAAAATCTATCCCAAAAATATTGATGCAAGAACCAGTGAGACCCAATACAACACAGCCTTATAAAAAGGTCTTTGGCATAACCCCCTAGCAACCAAACAATGTAAAAAGAGGTGGTTCCCATTTTCTTCATCCCTTTTGCACATAATACACCATCGGGGAGATAAACAAGAGAAGGGTGTTCTCCTTTTGAACATATCATTCGTATTAATATTCTTATGAGCTACGGACCAAGCAAACACTTGTACTTTCAATGGCACTTTTGTTTTCCAAATCATCAAAAAGGAGAGAAAAATAGGATTACCAGGGGAGTCAATCAATGCATCAAAAAAAGACTTGCATGAAAAAACTCCAGAGGAATCAACTTTCCACTTTCTTTCATCTGAAACCGACTCTCTTAAAAGGACTACCTCAAGCAAGGACAAGAAGGAAGAAAGATCTACACATTCCTGATCATTAAGATTCCAAAAAAATTTGTAATCCCATTAAGATCAAAACAATGGGCTCATATACGTATGTACTTTAAAAAAAATTTGCTGCCATTCATTCTAGTTTTTGTTGGAAACCTTGGATCTTCCACATCTAGAAATTACAACATTTAATACACCTATTATTCACTTTCTGAAATTCGATTAAATTTGTAGTTGGAATACTTGTATTCCAGTCAATTTCCACAAGGAAAAGGCCAAAACACCACCACTAGCCCTTCAAAAATCAATTTTATTACACATCATAAATACCAATCACCCAGTAGCGCCCAGGTCATCAAGCAACATATACAGGTCATCAAGGGATGCAAAACTTGGAATAAGGGTTATTTGATACATCCATCAAGGAAGTTCTGCTAAACAATACTTATGACAATTTTAGCATTGTAAGAATTTATGACCGTGTAAACATTTTAGGCACCAATAAAGTTTTTCTGAATAAATCCACCATAGAAACCTGTTCAAAATTCTGGAGATCGCATCGTGGCCAACCTGCAAATTCCAACCTTTTCCCTTAAAGAAAACATCCTAAAATAGTTTAGAGCTTAAAGATTTGGGGAAGGTGATCAAGGCTTGTGGAGGGATGTTATTTTGTGGAAATACTGAGTGAAGGAAAAGAGGTGGTGGCCAAAGGAAAGTAGAAGATCTCATGGTATGGATCTTTGGATAGCAATAACACAAGAGATAAATACTTCTTTGAAAGAAATTATTTTCAAAGTAGGAAGGGGGAATAGGGTTAAATTTGGAAAGATGTGTGGCGCAGCAATAGACCTCTTATGGAAGAATTTCCCCATTTGTATGGAATTGCTGCTAACAAAGAAGCTTGGATCTTGCTTTATCAGGAAAAAAAAAAAAAAAAAACTTTGGGTCATGGATTATCTTGATGATGAAGGGGTTCGAGTTCATTCGAATATTATGTTTTGTAGAAATTTCAACAATTAGAAGATGGAGAGGGTTTTAAATTTTTTTCAAGCTTATATGATTGTAAGATTGCTTTGCAGGGAATGATACTTTGATGTAGCGCAAAGACCCTAAAGGTTTATTCACGGTGAAATCTTATTAGTTTTGTTTGGGCTCCAATATGGAAGTTTTTCAACTGACAAAGAATATTTAGATTTCTTCAAATCCTTCGAAAGTGGCTTTCTTCCCTTGGTTAGTGGCCCATAATAAATGCCTTACTATTGATCACTTAGTAAGAATGAGGTAGGTGATGCCTAATAGGTGTGTTATGTGTAAAGATGCACGGGATACGGTGGACCATCTCTTCACGCATTGTGGGGCAGCAAGAAGTCTTTGGGAACTTACTTTTCACCTTTTCGAAATTACATGAGTCTTGCCATCATCCACACATGAGAAAATATTGAGTCAGTGGATCAAAGGGGGAAGGAAAGAAACTAAGATCGTATGGAAGATGATTCCTCACGCTCTTTTTTGGTGCATTCGGAGAAAACAATATTTGAGAACTTTCGAAGGAATGGAATCATCTATTGTGGAACTCAAGCTTTTTTTATTAAATCTCTTTTTTGGTGGTTTTGTAGCTTCAAAGGTGGTTGTAACCCGTCTTTTTAATCTTTTGTCGAGTCCCAATGCTTATAATAGGGATGAGGGGTTAAGGTTTTTATTGACTCCTTTTCCACGGAGTCTTTGTTTTTTGTTCTCATGAATATGTCTCTTGTATGAGGGTTTAAGCCCTACATTTCTTTTCAATACATACCTTCATCAAAAAAATACATACCTTTACTTTATCAAAAACAAAATTAAAAAAAGGGGGAAGCAGACACAATACATGAAATTCCTATCTTTTGTATTTTTCAAAAATGCTTTTCTCTGTGTTGTGTGTTTCCTTTTCTTTTCTTTTTTGGCACTTATTTTCACAGCATCTTTCAAATCATCACTCACCAAGCAAGTCTCTCTAACAATAAGGTAACCTTCATAGCTCTGAACTACACAACGCCCTCCCATTTTTTTTTTTTTTTTTTACTTTCAAAAACAGAAAAACATGTCTAGAAATTGCATCTGAAACACGCCTAACATTTTTTTCCAACAGCCAATTAATATTCGTGTTTTTTTTATAAAAAAAAATTCTCTTTTTTTTTTATTTATGAAGTCATGTTTTTAAAGATATACAAAACTAAGTTTGATAGTAAAACCTCATACAACTATCACTTACCTCGCTCCAGTAATTGCTATGAACTGCTGGACTTTGTCGCGGTGACCTCTACCCAATTTATGCTGTCATATAAATAAAACCACATAAATGTTTTTCAAAGTAAATAACAAAATAAAAAATAGAATTAGTACCATCAAACCAACATTCAGCAGGCAATTAATAAATTCTTCTCAAAGAAATGGGTGAGGAAAGGATACTTCCCTATCAAGGTCATACCTATAATCACACAAACTGAAATATAACACACACACACACACACACACACACACATATATATATATGATGATGATGATCAAGTAAGCATGAGCTGATATAACTTATATCAACACCCGCATTGGGGGTTGTACCTCGTGCATTAATGGGTTATGTTGTACATTGGGCAAATGTGTGTGTGTGTGTGTGTGTGTGTGTGTGTGTGTGTGTAGGGCTATACAAGTGCGAGATATCCCGTACGATCCCAGCAGTCCATGGACCGAATATCCAGCACAAGATCAAAGTTGTATATATATATATATATAGCTTTGATCATGTGTGGGATATCCCGTTTGATCACGGCCGTCCGTGAGAAACACATGCTCACCGTGAGCGACACGCACGAGCGCATGAATGAGCACTTATTGCTCACGGACGGCCATGATCGAACGGGATACTCCAGGATATCCCACACATGATCAGCCCTACATATATATATACATACATGTTTCATATACTTGGAACCGAGAGCCCTAATTTTGAGTTTCATGTGGTAGCAGAAAAGAACAAAATTTAATTACTAGACTGAGCCTAATTTAAGTACTTGGCTTAACGGAGCTGAGTGTTAAAGATTTATAAATAAATAAATAAAATTTGGGATTCATTTTTTTAAGAAACCAAAACAATATAAAACAAAAGATTCCAAACCATATCTTCTTTTCTTTTCATTATTCTCAACGACCAAATAGAAAGTCACACAAGAAATCATAGAAAACAAAAATAAAAAACTAATATGTTACAATTTAGAAATACAGAGATTAGTTAGGTCCAATGGGGGATTAGGTCAATTGTGAGCTGAATTTGTTAATTCAGTTAAGGGTTAGTTACTAGGAGGGGTTTGTGAGTTAGCTAGGGATTGTTAGTTAGGGTCGGGAGTATAAATAGGGGGATTTATTATGTATTCAGTATTGATTGATTCTTAATAAAATTTCAATGTGTTTCTTTCTATAGTGTTGTGTTGTGTCATCTTCTTCTGTAGCCATAGTCGTATCAGTGGTATTAGAGCAGTCAATTCTCGGCTTGTGAAGGTCTACAGCCATGGCAAATGGGACTAGAGGACAAGAAATCAGAATGTTAGAAGAATCTATTCGAAATCTTCGAGAAAACTCAGAAAAGCAAGCTGAGGAACTCAAAGAACTCAGGAAAAAACAAGTTGAAGGGGTGAGTGAAATTCGTCAATTGGTTTCTGCAATGAATCTCAAATATGATCAGCTCATTGCAAGGATGGGAGTTCCACAACAGCATGAATAAGGAAAAACATCTCAGTCTGCAGTGGGGGTCAATTCACATACCCATCAGGCTACTTACACAACATATGCCAAGATTGATTTTCCAAATTTCTTTGGTGACAATCCAACTGGGTGGCTTTACAAGTGTGAGAGGTTCTTTGATTTTAACCAAATTGAAAAGTCTCAAAAAGTGAAGATTGCAGCAATTCATTTGGAAGATAAAGGCTTGAAATGGTTTCAATGGTTTGAGAAGACGAACCACAGAATCAATTGGAGAGATTTCTTTACAGCTCTTAAGAATAGATTAGATCCAAACACTTATGAAGATGCTGTGGGGGAATTAACTAAATTAAAACAAGAGTCTAATGTTCAAATTTATCAAGAAAAGTTTGAAGAGTTAGCCAATCGAACCAGCGGCCTTCCTGAGGAGTTCTTTGTAAGTTGCTTAAGAAACAATTTTTTGAACAACATTTCTAAGGTAACTACTCATAATCCTCCTGTTAATTCCAGTACTTCTTATATACCAGTCAAGAAAATGTCTAGGAGGGAATTTGAGGAGAGAAGAGAGAAGGGCTTGTGTTTTAATTGTGATGAGAAATATACTAGAGGGCATGTGTGTAAGAAAAAGCAGTTTTACCTATTGGAAGCTGATGATGAAGATAGGGAAGTGGGAAAAGAAATTGTGGAGAAGGGATGTGAAGAACAAGAAATTTTAGATGAAGAAGAACCAATGATTTATGTGCATGCAATTTCTGGGTTAATTCCTACATGACAATGAAAATCAAGGGAAACATCAAGAAAAGGTTGGTGCTTATTTTGATTGATTCAAGAAGCACACATAATTTCTCGTATTTAGGTGTAGCCAAGAGGACTGGGTGTGATGTACAACCAACTAGCCCTCTTTCTATTGCTCTTGTTGATGGTACTAGAATTTGTAGTACAACCATTTGCAAGGGATTTACATGGGAAATGCAAGGCACTAGCTTCAGCATTGATATGAGAATCCTTCCACTTGGAGGCTATGACATGGTGTTGGTATATAGTGGTTGTCAACCTTAGGCCTTATTACTTGGGATTTTAGTGAATTGAAGATGGATTTTCAGAAAAATGGAAGAAGGCATGTGCTCAAGGGTTGTAAAAATGAAGGCATGCAGCTGGTTAATTGGGCTAAAATGAATAAATTGTTGAATAAAAAAGTACAGGGTGCTATAGCTCAATTGTGCTTGTTACAAGTAAAGAATGAAGATGAGGCATTGGAAGAGAAAATGGGGAAGCTACTGTAAGAGTTTGAAGAAGTGTTTGCTAAACAAAAAGTTCTTCCTCTTACAAGAACTCAAGACCATAAAATTCCTTTGAAGCATGGTAGCAAACCAACAAATGTGAAGCCTCATCAGTACCCCTATGTTCAAAAGAATGAAATTGAAAAGATCATTTCAGAAATGCTACATTTAGGTATCATCAAGCCTAATACTAGTCCATTGTCATCTCTTGTGCTGTTTGCCTGTTAGTAAGAAAGAAAGACGATACTTGGAGGATGTGTGTGGACTACAGGGCCCTCAATCAAGTAACTATCAAAGACAAGTATCCCATACCAGTCATTGATGAGTTACTTGATGAGTTACATGGTGCTAAATTCTTTACCAAACTGGATTTGAGGCCTGGTTATCATCAAATAAGAGTTCATCCTCCTGACATTCCTAAAACAGCCTTTAGAACCCATGATGGCCATTATGAATTTTTGGTAATGCCATTTGGGTTTACCAATGCTCCTACTTTTCAAAGCATTATGAATGATATTTTCAGACCCCACCTCAGAAAATTTATCCTAGTTTTCTTCGATAATATCCTCATCTATAGTGATTCATAGAAAAACCATTTAGCCCATCTAAAAACTGTCCTCCAATTGATAAAGTCCAAATGTTTGCATTTTGTTTACTCCCTCAATTTTAGAGGGTTTTGTCTTAGTGCTTGTATATGTCTCATGTACTTGGGCTATGTTCTTTTGTTTCTAATACATATTTACTTCATCAAAAAAAAAAAAAAATCCAAATGCACTTTTGGCAAGCAAGAAGTAGAATATCTTGGTCACTATGTGAGCAACCAAGGGTCTCAACTGATCCCACAAAGATTGAATGCATGGTACAATGGCCTAGGCCTAGCACTGTGAAAGCCTTGCGAGGTTCTTAGGACTCATTGGGTATTATAGAAGACTTGTCAAAGATTATGGTAAGATTTCTACACCTCTCACTACACTCTTGAAGAAGGATTCCTTTGTTTGGATTGAAGAAGCTAAGAAGGCTTTTGTGGCATTGAAAGGTGCAATGGCTAGCACCCCTGTTATGCCTTGCCTGATTTTTCTAAAAGCTTTGTCATTGAATGTGATGCTTCTGGTACCGGAATTGGGGCAGTGCTCATGCAAGAGGGAAGACCCATTGCTTATTTTAGTAAAGCCTTGTCAAAGAAGAATTTGGGGTTGTCTACTTATGAAAAGGAGCTTTTGGCTATGGTGTTGTCTGTGACAAAGTGGAGGTATTATCTTTTAGGGAGAAGTTTTATAATAAAAACTGATCACTTGAGTTTGAAGTACCTGTTGGAGCAGAAAGTTACACCCCTTTTCAACAAAAATGGATAACAAAATTACTTGGTTATGACTATGGAATTGTATACAAACCAGGCAAAGAGAATGTGGCTACTAATGCATTGTCTAGAGTGTATGAAAACCAAGAAATGCTTGCTACTATCACCATGATAGTGCATGACTGGATTGAAGAGTTGAAAATCACTTGGCAGGAAGCTCAAGAGTTGCAGCAGCTTATTGTTGACCTTCAGGAGGGTACAAGAGATCATCTAGGGTATGTATGGCAGCAGCGTTTATTAAAATACAAATCCAGATTAGTAGTGGGTGCAAATCAGCAACTAAGGTTGCGAATTTTAAAAGAGTTCCATACTTGTATAGTAGTGGGTCACTCGAGTGTGGATAAATCTCTCAGGAGACTTAAGAGGGTTTTCTACTAGAAAGGGATAAAAAAAGAGGTGAGGCAGTTTGTTGCTGAATGTGAAGTTTGTCAAAGAAATAAAAATGAAAATGTGAAGATTCTTGGCCTCTTGCAGCCCTTACCCATACCCGAACAAAATTGGACTGATATAGCCATGGATTTTGTGGAAGGGTTGCCTATTTCTCAAGGCAAGAGTGCGATTTTAGTGGTGGTGGATAGGTTGAGCAAATATGGGCATTTTATTCCTCTGTCTCATCCTTATGGCTTATACAGTAGCTGATGTTGCCCAAGTCTACTTTGATAATATTGTCAAACTCCATGGAATACCAGCCACGATTGTGACCGACAGAGATCCTGTTTTTACTAGCAACTTCTGGATAGAGTTATGCACCATCCAAGGAGTTGAACTGCATCTCAGTTCGTCATACCATCCTCAAACTAATGGACAAACTAAGGTCCTTAATAGGTGTTTGGAAAATTACCTTAGGTGCATGACTGGAGATAGACCTAGAGCTTGGGTGAAGTGGCTCTCTTTAGCTGAGCGGTGGTATAATACTTCTTTTCATTCAGCAACCATGTTAACTCCATTTGAAGCTGTTTATGGTTATCCGCCACCCCATTACAGTGAATTCTTAGTTCGAGATTCTCCTGTACAAGCTGCAAATGTGGTTTTGAAAGATAGAGATCAACTTTTACAGCATCTCAAGGAACACTTGCAGCAAGCTCAAACTCGAATGCCGCATTTTGCAGACAAACACAGGTCCAAAAGGGAATTTCTAGAGGATGATTGGGTGTATTTGAGGCTGCAGCCTTATCGACAGGTCTCTGTAGAAATGTGAAGGAATATGAAGCTCACTCCTCATTACTATGGTCCTTTCCAAGTGTTACAGAGGTTGGGGAAGGTAGCTTATTGATTACAGCTGCCAGATGATAGCAGGATACACCCTGTACACGTTTCCTGGTTGAAGAAACATATTGGGCAGCAAGTTTTGGTGCAGAAAAATCTGCCATCAGTGGATAATGAGTGAAGACTTCAACTGGAACCAGTGGCCATGTTAGATCGGAGACTAATAAAAAACAGAAACAAAGCTGTCACTCAATTCCTCATTCAATGGTCCAACTCTTTTAAGGAAGATGCTACCTGGGAAGACTTCACTACTATTTCTGAAAATTTCAGCCGTGAGGACAAGGCTTGTTTCAATGGGGTGGGAATGATACGTTACCGTTTAGTAATACAGAGGAGATTAGTCAGGTTAAATGGGGATGAGGTCAATTGTGAGCTGAATTTGTTAATTCAGTTGAGGGTTAGTTACTAAGGAGGGGGTTGTGAGTTAGTTAGGGATTGTTTGTTAGGATTGGGGGTATAAATAGGGGGATTTGTTCTGTATTGAGTATTGATTGATTCTTAAAAATATTTCAGTGTGTTTCTTTCTCTAGTGTTGTGTTGTGTCATCTTCTTCTGCAGCCATAGTCGTATCAAAAACCTAAAGCTTGAAAATCGCATAACGATGGAACGGAAAATGACCAGAGTTTACAAAATTATTCACGTCTCGATATATATAGATATATATATATATACACACACACACACACACAAATATAACCTTAGATAAACAGTAGAGACTAATACGAAACAAAATATATATTGGAACTGAACATCTTGAGTTGAGAGAGCAAGAACTAGTTCTCTGAGACGATTACTAACCATTTCTGAGTTTGGCGAAGAAACCCTAATTCTCTGAGATGATTGAGATCTTCCGCGAGGATTTCAAGAGAGAGAAACAAGGATTTCGTGCTTCTCTCTCTCCCTAGAACTCGCTGTATGTCTCTTTCTTCTCTCTATGAGTGTCTGTGTGCTTGCTTTTCTGGTGGCTCTTTCCGTAGACCCCAGCATGCTTCCACAGCAAAATTTATTTATTTATATTTATTATTTTACAACTATCATTTTGCAGCCAAAAATGCCCTTCTGTCAGAGATTTATGAAAGAGGGTGACTATTGTCAACTAGGGCGTTTGTTGTTCCGTTTAGTTTGGTTTGATTTTACGGTAG
Source organism: Liquidambar formosana (assembly GCA_039720395.1). Lineage (NCBI taxonomy): Eukaryota > Viridiplantae > Streptophyta > Magnoliopsida > Saxifragales > Altingiaceae > Liquidambar > Liquidambar formosana. The sequence continues at coordinate 22,744,240 of CM077834.1, read as the reverse complement.
ATTTCAAAACAAGTCATTACACTTCGATTTTGTTTTTATCAAATCAAAACCAAATCATACTTTAAAAAAAAACTTTCAGTTTGGTTTCTGTTTTAACCTATCAAATAACAATAAATCACTATAAATAATTGTCTATCTTTAACAAAATGGAAAAAATGACAATCCAAACTCTAAGTAAAAACAATTTTAATAAAAACATTACGTTAACAATTAAAAAAAGCATTAATCATTGTATCAAAATGGAAACAAAGAGTGAGAGGCTAAGGAGTAAAAAACGAGAGGCTGAGAATAAAGTACCAAACTTTAGTTGGCTATTAACTCAGTAGATTTTGTATTCCTACTACAATACTGCCTATTTACCCTTCTTTAAATAAAAAATTTGCAAAACTAAACTTTAATATATATTATTTTTCGGTTTTTAGATTTAGTTTGGTTTTATAAAAATGAAAACCAAAACCAAATCAATTTAATTCAGTTTTTTAAAATTATAACCAAAACCGAACCGAAGGAAAGAAAAACCCAATTTGTTTCTTGGTTTTAAACTAAACTATAAACACCCCTACTCTAAACTCTCACTTAATTTACAATTTTTAAGGTTTTATGAAAAATATAAAACGTTTCTACGAAAACTAGTCACAATGTTCACTAGAAAATAATAAAACATTATTATGAACAACATTGTAAAATTTTCCAAAATCTATCGTTTAAGTGATTTTTTAGCTATTTACAATCTTTGATTCATTTTTACAAAATATTTCATAAAAAAATTGCCAAAAACTCCACTTAAACGACAGATTTTAGAAAAACTTTTATAAAATTGTTCGAAATGATGTTTCTAGTGGATTACATGATTGGTTTTCGTAAAAAAATTTTATATTTTTCACAAAACCTTAAAAAATGTAAACTAGGTAAGGATTGTAAAGTACTTTATATGGTAGTAATAGCCTAACTCTTTATCAAATTCAACTAAGGATTCGGTGGGTGCTTAACTCTTTTTTTGTTAGAAAATTTTTCTTTTATTTTGTATCCCTCTCTTATTTCTTATCTAGAAAACCTTGTGCTATTTGGTGAGTCAGTTTGTAAATTGTCAAGAGTGGGAATTTTTTTTGGATGAAGATTTTTATAATCAAAATTTTCTTCCCAAATTCTTATCCATTTTTCTTGTCATTTGGTATTCATTTGGGACAATCCAATGATTTGGATCAATTTTTGTGATAAGCCCATTTGATATGTAGATGGTGGTAGTGTGGCTTTTCATGATGTCCTCCAATAGATTCATGTCTTCACCAAAATTGTAGCTTGCTTTTTGGTCCCTTGTATTCACGACAGAGATGTCTTGAAGTAGATAGTTAACACTCTCCATGATGTCATCAGTTATTAGTGGCAGACAGACAAAGAAGGTAGAAATAAAGAAGAAAAAGGCCAATGGGTCATGGCTTTTACCTACATTTTCTTCATTTTGTTTGTGTAATAATGACCGGTCACATCTTAGATCTATTGCCAATTTATCAAATATATGTTGAAAAGGAGATGTTAAGCCATGCTTGTTTAGTTAAAATGAAATGAATGTGAATGAAATCTGATTACATACTTAAAATACTTTATAACGGAAAGATATTTGAAATGGCTGATCAAAGACGCTGTTTAATTTCATTTTCTTTTAAATTATCTCATCAGAACACGCTATTTGATTAGCTCTTTTTTTATTTTGCTTTGGTTGGGGAATCCTTCACAGATTCTACGACATGAGTTGAGATCCTTCAAAAGTTCCAGTTAAGCATCACATGGACTAGTGAGAAACTCTCTTAAACGTCAATACATATATATTATATTAGATTTCCTTAAAAGTTATGATGTATAAGTATTTCCTTTTCATATAAACATCAAATTAACCTAAACGCTATGAGGTATGGTTATTATATAACTTCATGCTTACAAGTTACATGTACATCATTGATTACTAACTCAATTTCATGTAAAATGAGGCCCGCAATGAAAATCTCAAAAACGCCCAAGACTGAAGCCCAAGGCCAAAGTTGGAACTATACCCAAATATTCCTAGTCCAATCCAGGCTCAACTCAAAGCCCAGACCAACTCAGAAAAAAGAATTAAGCTCGATAAGGCCCGGCCCAATGCCTACCCTCAAGCAAAATGCTATAAATATATAAAAAGATGGGTGCTTATTATTATGATTATTTACATTTTTTTTTTCCTATTATTAACATCTAAAAGTGTTCATGTGCAATAATATAGTAATTAGAAATAGTGTTATGGCTTATCTTACATATGTAAGCGATTTATATTAGGTGCATAAAATATAATACTACAAGAATACATAGGACCCAGCTTAATTTGGGCCTCATTACGTTGCTTGAGGTCTCAAGCCAATTCCCAATCCATCCAGGGGAACGGCTATTGCAAGCCCCCACTCTTATAACCCCACCCCTTTCTTTTTAGTTTTTAAGATTTTATAAAAAATATAAAAGGTTTTTGCAAAAACCGATCACTTCGTATACCAGAAAACATCACTTTGAAAAACTTTGCAGAAGAAAGTTTTTCCAAAATCTATCGTTTAGGTGGACTTTTTGGCAAAAAATGAAATAAAGGTTATAAATGGCTAAAAAATATATTTAAACGATAGATTTAGGAAAAACTTTCTTCTACAAAGTTGTTCAAAATGACATTTTCTAATAGATTCCACGGCCGGTTTTTATAAAAAACCTTTAATATTTTGAATAAAACCTTAAAAACCTAAAGGATGAGGGGTAGGGTGATAAGAATGGGGGGTTGCAATAGCCATTCCCTCAATCCAGACTTTGGATGGTTGTGGTTTTCAACTCTCGCTTGACCCAATTTCAATAAACTTAGCCCAAGCTAGCCCACTGGTTTGGTTGGGCTGAGTGGGTGGGCTCAAGCCCTACTATAGATTTTAGCCTCTTTTTTATTTTGCCGTTGATATTAAAATTAGTGGGATGGGAAGATCACTTGAAGGGATTATAATATTCGAACCCTTATTTGCGATAGCCACATGGGGGCTAACAGATCTTCATATACTATAGAGATTACCATCATAGTAGTGATTGAAGAGAGACGGACATAATCCTCGGCCAAACTAAACCACGCTTGTGTGGGAAACTCAGCCCATTGGATCAAAACGACCAGAATGCACAAAGCCTTCTTCATTTCTGACTTTGCACAAACTTGGCATGGGCTTAGCCCCAGTAACTCTAACCAGCAATTATATTAGATTTTATCGGGCTCTGATGGAGGGGGGCATTGAGGAGCCAAATATGGCTTGGAGCTATTGGCCCAAGATTTAAGCGAGGCATTTTTTCAATGGAGGAGATGAATGCCATATGTATGATTGAGGATCAAGTAACACTGTAATAGTTCTCACCATTGGACCTGCTTGAGGCAAATTTTAAATTTTTGGCATTGTGGGTACTCTCTCCCAAAATGTTCACTTCTAATATTGAAAGTGGGGGATCCATACCTACTTAAGAAAATTTTGGATTATAATGCTTCTTAATCCGAAAAAGGGTCATCCTGGAATGAGCTCCGGCATTATTTTTAAGGTGGATGATTGGGCCAGAAAATTTCTTGATGAGTGGAGCCTAATATTGTTGCATTGTAACAAAAGAGACAAGTTATTAGAGTGTGTCTATTGCAATCCCTCAACTTTATTTGTAAATTCCACTTCTTTTTACTTCTAAAAATTTTATGTGAAAAATATAAAAGATTTTTATAAAAACCAGCCACATTGTCTACCAAAAATAATTATTTTTTCTAATAGACATTGCAACCAATTTTCATAAGGACTTTTTATATTTTGCATAAAATCCTAAAAAGTAAATAAAAAATGAGGTTCGCAAAAAAAGTTGAAGTATTGCAATAGCTGCCCTCAAGTTGTTATTGGGAGTACTACCTTAGTCTTATACGGCAAAACCCAATGGCCCATCAACTATCCAATCAGCACACGAATTAGCTCTTCTACATGTGTGGGTCTGTCTTCCCCTTTTTTTTTTTCTTTTTTTTTTTGGACGGTTTGATAAAATAGGGTATCTTAAACTTAGACACCTACTCCCGTTAGGGTTTGGGCCGCCACTAGTCTTTAAGGATGGATAAAATCATTCCTAAATTCCGTCAATTGAATAGTCAAGGTACCAAAATTCGATCATGAGTCCACGAGTTCATGAGCTGTGGTCCTTGATCGTTTGAACTATCTTTATTGCCAGTACTTTTTTTAAAAGTACTTTTTAATCATAAATTATAGTCCCATATGGATTGAAAGTAGAGTAGTGCTATTTATCCTTAGTTTCTTCATTTAATGATATGGCTATTGCCACATCAACATATGAATTTTTTGTATTTTTAAAATGTCCATGTATAATGTATTACCCGCATCATTAGAGGAAAAAGAAAAAGATAAGCATTTTAGGTATCAATAGCCTTAAAACATAATCAATAACTCAATATCAAGAAACAAACCTAGACATAGAATCACAGTCCAATTCATTCCAAATAGCATACTTGGATAAGATAATTTAAATGAAAATGGAATCAAACAGCGTGTTGGACAAGCATTTCAAATCTCTTTCCATTTCAGGCTACTTTAAGTATGGATTTAAATTCCATTTCTATCTATTCCATTTCAACTAAACATTTGGCCTGGAACAATTGGCTCAAGATTTACGTGAGGCATTTCTTCAATGGAGGAGATGAATGCCATATGTATGTGTTGGATATATTGTAAGGAATTTCTATTTAAATCAATTATAACACAATAATCATCAAGATGAATTTAATTCATAATAATCAACAATAATAAAATCACAAGAACTAGAGTTTAGAATAGCCTGTAATATGGATCAAGGCACGCTGCGAAGCGTTATCTTTAAAGAAAATACGCCCCCGTCTGCATTGGGTTTACATGACGTTTCTCTCCCAAGATACAATGATCTTCTGGGTAGCCTTGTGTGCAGTTAAGACTTCCCACGAACCTTAAATTGCCCAATGCTCACCAAAATATATATATATATATATATCTCAATGTAAAAATAGAAAAGCTCAAAAAGTGAATCATCAAAATTGAGAGAATAGCAGATTTTTTATTATTATATATACCTATAATTTTAGATGCTATGTACCCAACGGCTATGTGCCTTATGGTATACTTGAGGTGGGTAAATGATAATTAATTGTAGTGTTAATGGGTGCAGTTACAAGCATATGTAACAAATGCAATAAAGTTGCCAACGGTCAAAAAACCAACAGCTCTAGAAGATGAAGACTAAGCAATGCTGGTTACTTATGTTTCATCAATGCAATTATTTGCATTAATTTAAATCATATGTAACAGTATGATGGAGGATTGAGTAATTGTTCTCACCAATGAAGCCAAATAATGGATTTGCACCCTTGGAGCTGGTTGAGGCAAATTTTAGCTTATTGGCATTCTAGGTATTGAAAAATAGATTTTCCTCTCTCAAAATGTTTACTTCCAATATTGAAAGTGGGAGTCCCATACTTAAGAAAATTTTGGATTATAATGCTTCTTAATCTAAAAAACGGTTATCGATGGCATGATAGCTTGGTGGCATATACAGAAATCTCGGGTTCAAACTTATAGAGAACTAAAAGAAGAATTGATACTCATTTAATAATATCAAGAGAGATTAGGGATAAAAATAGACCCCATTGATTGCCCAAAAAAAAAGAAGAAATTGAAAAAAGGTCATACTGGACCGAGCTCCAGCCTTATTTCTAAGGTGGCTGATTGGGCCACAGAGAGTATCTTGATGAGTGAAGCATAATATTGTTGCATTGCAACAAAAGAGACAGCTGTCGTGGAGAGTACAGCCATAGACGGCAAAACCCAATGGCCCATCAGCTATCCAATCAGCCCACAAATTAGATCATCTACATGTTTGCGTCCGGTGTTTTTTGGGATAACATAGGGTATCTTAAACTCATTGGCGTACTCCATTAGCCTTGAGGCCTACACTAGTATCTAAGGATGGATGAAAACACCTGAAAATCCCGTCAATTCAATAGTTTAGGTGTCAAGATTCAATTAATCCTACGACCGCGAGTTGATGAACTGTGGTCCTTAATCATTTGAGCTATTTTTACTGGTTGGCCTGTACTTTTTAATCATGATTATATATAGTCTTATATGGATTAAATTAAAATAGTACTATTAATCCTTAATTTTTATCTTTAGTCTTATATATATTAAAATTAAGGGGAAATTACCAATTGATTCCATGTTTCCATGGAATTGCCCCAGAAGGATTGCCTCAACAAACTGACTACTAACTTTATTATAAATTACTGAAAACAAAAACAAGTTGATAGTCAAAACATCCTTATGGGGCAATTCCATGGAAACATGGAATCAATCGGTAATTCCCCCTAAAATTAAAGTAGTATTATTAATATCTAATTTTTTTCTTTAATGATGTGATTGTTGCCACATCGATATAACTTTTTTTTTTTTTAATTTTTTTTTAAATGTGCATGTATAACATTATTACCAACATAATTAGGGGGGAAAAAAGAGAAACATTTTAGGTATCAATAACCTTAAAACATAGTCAATAATAACTCAATATCAAGAGACAAACTCACAAGCCTAGACATGGTCAAAAGGTCTGCCAACATAATTGTTCTGCTTCCAATATTGACACAGAACTAATAACACAGCTAAAGCTAACATGTAAACCTGCAAACAGTTCAGATCCAGATTGAATTGGGCAAAATCCTAATCCGATCCGTTAAGTAAAATATCTGATCCATTTACAGGTCTACTAACATGATCGGGTGTCATTACAAAATGTAGCAAAATTGGAACCATAGAAAAATATTACTCCTTATAAGTATATAGTGAGATAAATTTATTATTATTATTATTATTTTTTATGGTTATGATTTGACGGTAATTATAAATAATAATTTGTAAAACAAAAATTTTCCTAAAGAGTGGATCTATTTACACATCCTTTTTGACAGTCCACACTCTTCTTATGATTTTTTGCTATATATGAAAAGAAAACAAACCCACCCTCTCCAAAAAGTAAAACTTAATTGTGCTGTTCTACGTCACGTAGCTAGAATATCGTTACAGAGTTCGTTTAGTGTAAGGTGGGAAGTTTGTTTGTCTTCTCTTAAAAAATAATAATAATAATAAATTTTTTTATTTTTTTATTTCCTGTGGGGTGGAGGCGGCGATGAAGTTGCTTGGAAACATGCAAAGATAAAAGATGGCCTGGTGTCACCATTAAAAACCAACATGTAAATGGTCACCATCCATTGAGGGGATGAAATGCTTGGAAACACCCAAAGATTGGGACCATATAGCTAGTGGCTCTTGACAAAAAATAAAAAATAAAACAAAGGAAAAAAAGAGGAAGACAGCTAGAGCCCAAATAGTGGCACAGTTGGAGGTGATGTTTGAGGCCACACATGTGGATGGAATATTATTGGCATCCAATGATCCAACCACTTTCACACACAAACACAAAGATAACAACATTCGAGCTGACGTAAATGATGAAGACACACCCAAAACTCTAATCCTATTTTGCCTATTTGTGTCTCAATCATTGCATGCTTCCTCGCAGTTTCGCAAACCACCCCACTACCCAAAAGTAAAAGATGAAATAAATAAATTTTAAATTTTAAAATTTAAAAAAGTGTTGATCCTCTTTGTGTCTCAATCATGGCATGTTTCCTGGCAGTTTCTGATCATACACACCACACACGCCAAATGATATTTGGACGCTGAGGGAGTGAGAGTCAATTCGAAGGGAATTTTAGATTGTTTGGGCTTGTAGTCATTCGTGATTAAGTTTCGTAGTCATTTACTAACAAGTTAGTACTAATTTGTATTGAACTATAATTATTTTCCCATAGCCTGATCCATCTAAAATTCCCCTTTTTCTATATGATGTGAATAGGATCTTAGGAATTCTTTAGAGTAGCCTCACCAATCTAAATTTCCCCTTTTTCTATATGATGTGAATAGGATCTTAGGAATTCTTTAGAGTCTTGTTTGGTTGTCCCATGAAATTTGAATGGTATGTACGACAATACCATCTAATGTACAAATTCATATGTCGTCTTGAAACATGCCGTTTGTTGATATGGCATAATAACCTAATGATATTTGTCTCATTTGTTAAGTGAGTGACTTCAGGTTTAAACTTATGGAAAAGTATCGATATCTATTTGTTAAGAAAGATTAGGGATAATGGTAGCAAGGTTTTATTGACTGTAAAAAGAAAAGAGCGCGGGGGGTAGGGGGTGTCTACAAAATATTGGAGTCATCATGCATGCATATACCATAACTGTTAAGATATGATAAATTTTAGGAATTCATGGAACACCACTATTTTAGGATTCTACAAATCACTTATGATGGATGATTGCTACAATGCTTCCATTATCTTTGAATTGCTCCCACAAACTTATATGCAAATTAAATGCAATCAACCAATTCAATTTCCATGAAACTTCCAAACAGGTCCTTACTAACCTCTCAAAACAAAAATTCTTATTTGATTAAACAAAGAGAGTCGGCTCTGGTAAGGAAGGAGAGGTATTGATACTTGGAAGGTGCCTCCAATTTCTAATTTAATTTTTGCAAGCTAGGAAAGCGTGTATCACTATCATTACTAGTAATGGATTAGCATTGAAAATCCAATATTCTCCAGGCTTTCTTTATTCGAACCCACGTATGCCAATTTAATTATTTATTAGCATCTCTTTATATAAGGAGTGCCAATCATCCCTTTTCTCCTCCAAGCAAAAATTATTGCAAGAAATTTAAAAATGGCAGATGGTCTTCGCACTGAGTCGTTGGATTACCGGACAGAGCTTCTATCGCCGGCTGCTGCCGGAGAGAATGTGATCACGGCGAACAGGCCACCGTCGTGGCGAATCAGTTTCGATGAGTATCATTTGCCAGAAAACAGACCACAAGAAAATGTTCTTCAGACACTAAGTACTACATTTAACAACCTTATTTTGCTTAACAAACTCAAATAATAATAATAATAGTAGTAGTAATAATTATCTTATCTTTTCTTTTCTTTTCTTTTTTTCCTAGGGAAAAAAGGAAAAATTGCGGAATATTACAAGAGGCAGGAAAAGCTTCTGAAAGGATTCAATGAAGTGGATGAATTTACTGAATTGGGCTTGTTGCCTGGAAGCTTAACAGAGGTTTGCTGCATCTTTCTTTTATCTTCTTTGTCAATCTTCTTTAATTCGCATATTGTATAGAAAGCTAGTATCGTTGCTTTTACTGTGATTATTTATTATATATATGTTATAACGGCTTGAAATGGTGGGTTGGATTTAGATGTATGGGATGTTATTAACTCTTACAACAACCAAAAGGAAAAGAAGGAAAAAAATAAAAATAAAATCAAGAGAAGAGTATATTTGGAGAGGTACCGTTTGCTCTATATGTAAACATAGTGCTATCACATGCACTGAGGGTGATGGTTTGGTGATGAAGATGTAAGAGGTTAAGTAGTTAAGGGTTTGAGTTTCAGGGTAGTGGCGTGATATGAATTTGTTTTTTAATAGTTCTACTCATGCATGAGAGACAGTAACCTTGGGTAGGGTACGGCTAAGGTAAGATTATGGCTCAACCAATTTGGGGGAGCGTTTGCAATTCTTTCTATTTGTGGGCTCGTTTAGACTTTTTTTGTCATTGGTTACTAAATGGGTAAAAGAGCTACTATAGTCACGACCAAATAGAATCGTCACAACTATAAACAAAGTGTTGAAGAGTAAAAAAGGGTGGGTGGGGGGAGGGGGGGGGGGGGGGGGAATTTTAACTATATTAAAATTCCTACATTTCTTTGATGACATGTTTTTTTTGGGGGGTTCCAAACTGAGCCAAGTCATCAGAAATAGTAGCCCGACCCTATTAATTGATACAATTTTCATTCTCTTGTTGGTGAGAAATAATCCAAGGAATATTTTGTAATGATTAATTGTTGTAAGATCTCATAATTTTATTTTAATTTATTTTTCTGCCCCTTCTCTCTCTCTCTCTCTGTCTCATATATGTAAAAAATGTCATACGTACTCAGGATGAAATGAAGGAGCTTGCAAAGAATGAGAGGATCGCAATTTATGCGTCCAACGTGGCAAACTTAGTGCTTTTCGTAGCAAAAGTATATGCATCTGTTGAGAGTAGATCACTGGCAGTGATAGCGTCAACCTTGGACTCTCTCCTGGATTTATTATCAGGCTTCATACTTTGGTTTACGGCTTATGCAATGAAAAAACCAAACCACTATAAATATCCAATTGGCAAGAAGCGGATGCAACCAGTGGTAAGCACTCCAATCTAATTAAAGACACATCCAACTCCATACTTAAGCTAATGCATGTAACTTTTTTATAAGGCCATGATATACGGAGCACTTTTCGTATAGCAGCCAACTCACATCATGTAACAAAAATGAGTACTGTTATATATATTGAGGGATTGATTTTTGGTCCATATATTTACATATAGGACGACATAAAATGCTGTATTTTAGTGCTCCACGTACATAGGATGCTAGCTAGCTGTACATAGCATTTCCTTTATTATAAATGCACATATACATACACATATGGGAATATTAATTAACCTGCGCAAAGTCATTTTCTGCATGACGCAAATTGCAATTGTTGATCTGGGAGTGTGACATTATGCACGCATGATTTATGATTGTGATTTGCGTAGCGCATGAATTGTAATTTCTTGCAAACTAGTGGCATATGTAAGGCCCTCAAGTCTAGGAGTACGTGCTTACCTAAAAATCCCCATATATATATATATATATATATATATATATATATATATATATAATACATACTAATCCACTTTTATCATCATGTGTTGATTTTCTTATATCAGTGCAATGCATGCATTGGGTGGTTACATCCTATACATAAGTGGGTTGTACCATATAACTCACACATGTATGAGGTACAACTCTTAATGTATAATGGTGATATAATTTACATTAACACGTCTTCATAGGACCGGACCCACAAATATATATAATATATATATCTATATATATATATATATAGGGAAGGATCCGTGTACACCCAATGCAAAACTTTTTACTCTTACATTCCTTAATATCTTGTTATGAAAATAATATTTCACTAGTCCAATCGTTGGATTAGGTTCTTTATTTATGTACATCATGCATGCCAAATTTCAAATAAATCGAATATTGGGAAACATTTGATTTATAAAGTTACATTTTTTTTATAAATAAAATTATAATTTGGGGCGCTCTATGAATGACAAACTTCCCAATATTTGATTTATTTGAAATTTGGTACGCATGATGTGCATGAATAGAGAACCTAATCCACTAGTTGGATTATCAAAATATTTTTCTTATAAAAAGATATTGAGGGGTGTAAAAGTAAAAAGTTTTACACCGGGTGTAAACGGATCCCTCTCCATATATATATACGAGTCCAGTCTAATGAAGATGCATTGATATAAGTTACATCAGTACCACGCATTAAGGGTTGTACTCCTTGCATTGATGGGTTATGGGGTACATTGGGTCAATGCAAAGAGTAAAAATTTCAATGCATAATACTAATATAACTAACAGCATGTCCTTATGGGACCAATTTCATATATATATATATATGATGACGGTCAGGTAAGAACGTGCTTATAAAGTTATATTATCATCCAGAATGGAAGTTGTACCTTATGCATTGGTGGGTTATATGATACATAGGGCCAATGTACAAGGTATATATAACTTCCAATGTATAGTACTGATGTAACTTATATAAGCACGTTTTTTATCTGATCAAGACTATATCTATATATATATATATATATAATATGAGTCAATAGGATAAAGACTGGTGCTTCTTTAGATTCAATCTCATTAGTGGAGTTCATTTTTACCATTCGACCCGGATGACAATTTGTGTTGGATTAATTAGGTTGAGATGAGCCATTGTAGATAGATTATCAGGAATCAGATTTAGTGCTCGTTTGAAAGAAGCCAATAGTATGCTAGTTTCATCCGAACCGTCTATAAAACCAATAAACAACGTGGATCAAAAGATAAAAAGGCTGCTTAGCTGAGCTGATTTTTTTTCAAACCATCACCAAACTCTTGCCGTATTATCAATCCATCTAAAATCTAAAATAAGAAGGCACTAACAGGATAAATCTAATCTTTGCCAATATTTGTTATGCATGTCAGCCTATCGCCCCATCTAGGAACGTTAAGGATTTGGATTAGGTGCAGTAAACATAGAATCAATGACACATGGGAAGGAGGAGAAATGGAGGGTTGAAATTCAAGAGATGCATTTGAGGTCCAACGCCTAACAGCCCTCCATTTCTCCTCCTTGCCCACGTGTCATCGATCCTATGTTTATTGCATCATGCAGTAAAAATAGCCAACTGCACTAAATCCGAATCCGGAAGGCTAAATACTTTTGGCTAGTGGACCTAGAATACGACATAGCATCAAACTTTGGCACACATGGTGACATAAATGGACAAGTAGTCCATTAATGAGACACAAATCATATTTCTTTATTTTTATTTTTGTTTTATTTTTATATATTTTTTGCTACGTTACACATTCATATTTGTTGGAAACATAGCTCATCCCACATCGCTCAAATATTGGGTTTGACATAATTTTATATATCTGTTTGGGCTCCCTATTTATAAGTTTAAGCATTTAAGTTAAAAATTTAACATTGTATCAAAGCATGTCATTCTTAGGTTCGTTTAGCTCGTGAACCCATCTTTATTGTCCATGTGACAAGCGCGTTTTTATGTTGTTAAGCCTACACATAAGGGGGAGTGTTGGAAATATAGCACATCCCACATTGCTCAAATATTAGGTTTGACATAGTTTTATATATCTATTTGAGCCCTCCACTTATAAGTTTAGGCTTTTAAGTTAAAAATTTAACAATATCTCATTAGAGATAAAAGTCTTTTTCTTATTGCTTAGGCAGAATAAAATGCGTGTCACAAATTTTCAGGGAATAATTGTTTTTGCATCGGTGATGGCAACTCTTGGATTACAAATATTGTTCGAATCTGGTCGGGAACTTGTTATTAAGGTACGTAACTTTTTTATTTTATTTTGTTTTTGGTCGGACTGTAACCTTTTAAAAAAAAAAATGAAATAAAGGATAAGTAGTAACTTTTGATTTATTCGTGGACTCGTGGTACAACATATCATATTCCATAAGCCATAGTAATATTGGTATCCAACCGTTTGGAATCTAACCACTTGGAATATAGCCTAGATAATCAAGATCACAACTCATGAATCCGACGTCTCAAGATTGAATTTTCGCTCATTGTCAATCAGACGAGCAGGATTGTTGGTGATATCATACATCTCTAAGGACTTATATATCTTGGCCCAATCACCAACTGGAGTAGGCTTAGGATATCTTATCTTGTCCCCCCCCCAAAAAAAAAGTTTTTGAGACCGGTACATTGAGTTTTATATTGCCATTTTAATTTTGAAAATTTTAGAACTTGATTAAGTTGGGTTTTGTCTCTCAACGCTCTCAAATTACAGTTGGTTTTGTTTAAAAAAAAATTATTAAAAAGTAAATAACTGTTTTAATGTATTGTTTTCTACATAAATTATAATTGAACAAATTTACAAGAAAAATGATTTATCAAACAATAGTGAAATCAAAACTGCAACTCATTTTTGAAGTTCTGAACCCCCCCCCCCCCCCCCACCACCAAAAAAAAAAAAAGGCAAAAAAAATTCATTTCCAATTTAGTTATATTTTTACTTTCTTTCCCAAAAGACCCCTAAATCTATTTATATTCCTTTTGATTATTTATTTTTTGATCTTTAAAAGAAAACCATTTTTATTTGTGTGCTTATCTCGATCTATTTTGATCGATTTTTTGGATTCCTCTCCAGTAATCGGAATAATAACTTGTACCTTGAATGCACATTTTCTTTTGTAAATTGTTTCAAATTAACGTATGAATGCAATTGTACAGTAAATTAATCTCTGAATAAAGAACGCACGTAATCATTGAAGTGTACGTTTTGTAAAAACACCATGCATCAATTTTATGTAGACCCAGCCCGAGAGGGATGCTGTGAAAGAAAGATGGATGATCGGGATTATGGTCTCAGTTACAGTAGTAAAATTTGTGCTCATGGCATATTGTCGCAAATTCAAGAATGAAATTGTTCGAGCATATGCTCAAGATCATTTTTTCGACGTCGTCACCAACTCAGTTGGTCTAGCAGCCGCCGTCCTAGCCATCCGCTTCTACTGGTGGATTGATCCCATTGGAGCCATCATCGTAAGTTCATGATAAAATCTCACTCTTAATTTAATTTAATTTACACCAAATATATATTACAATGATTTTCAATTGAAAATAACTGTGAAACCATAATGCATGCATGCAGATAGCTCTCTATACAATGGGTACGTGGGCGAGGACAGTCATGGAGAACGTTTGGTCATTAATCGGAAGGACAGCGCCGCCAGAGTATTTAGCGAAGCTAACGTATCTCATTTGGAATCATGATGAGCAGATTAAGCACATCGATACTGTGAGAGCATACACTTTTGGTTCTCACTATTTTACGGAGGTTGATGTCGTGTTGCCTGAGGATATGTCGCTGAGTCAAGCGCATGATATCGGCGAGGCACTCCAAGAAAAGCTTGAACAACTCCCTGAGGTTGAGCGAGCTTTTGTTCATGTGGATTTCGAGTATAAGCATAGGCCGGAGCACAAGGCGAAGGTGGGATGATGGTCGAGTGGAAAAACTTGCGAGGGCGTACTGATGCATGTAAGGGTGGTCCTAATGGTGTTTTGTAGGACAAGGGTTTGGGCCAAAAGTACTTGTGGGACATTGGATTCACAAAAGTAACGCTGTGTATCCTGTATTCGGGATTCCTAAACAGAGACAAGAGCGTGGGACAAGGGTTTACTTGTGGGGCTCACCCTCATATCTTTGTTCGGTAATCTTGAATTTTTTCCTTTTTTTTTTTTTTTTTTTTTTTTTTTTTTTTTTGCTTTTTGGTTTTTGGTTTTTGGTTATACAAAAAAAATACAAAAAATAAAAAATAAATAAAAAGGAGAAAAAAAAAGGAAGAATTTGGAAATCTTGAATTCGAGATTAGCAGCGTTAATCTTCACAAAATTGGTCATAAGTAGAGCTACTGCTATTGGAACTTGGGCTTTTTTGTATGTATGGGCCGCAGAGTGGGTTGTAATTTGTTGATTTTTAATTTTTGATGTTCTTTTCTTGTGTAGTATCGATTTTATACGTGAACTGTCGTAACAGAATCTTTTTTTTATAAGGAAATTAAAGAAAGATTGAATTATGTTTTACCAAAAGGTGAAAAAGAAAAAAAAAGCTGGGCCTGTTTTTGTTCCTATAGAAGGGTATAGATGCGGTAAAAAAAAGGATGTGGAAATATGTTCTCCCAAAAAAAGTAGGAAAAAAAACAGAACTTTAGATCTTGAGAATAAATTTTCTAATAAAGCATAAATAATTGTATGCTCGCTTATTGACTGTAACCAAGCTTTTCGAAAATTGTTTTTTTGTAAATGATATGGTTCAAACATCAAAGTCCCCTAGCTCTCTCAAATTTTTTTTTCATTTAATTTATTAAAAACTAAGTAAAAAGGCATTTAAAAAAAAAAAAAAAAAAAAAACTTCTGAGTAGTATATAATGTTAGATTGCCTTTGAACCTTGTTGATTTTATTCACTAAACTAGACCCGTGTTAATGTACAAGATTGTCTTTTAATAATAAGTGATTTTAAACTATATTTCAACTGTAGTTTCATTTAGTTTTGAAAGCTAATAAATTCCCTAAGGCTCAATTTGGTTTGCGGATTTTATCAATTAAAAAAAAAATTTATATATAAAAGGAATTCTACTCTTCTTTATTTGGTTGCAATTGAAAATTGGTAGAAGAATTGGAATAATTTTTGCTTGATATGATTTTATCTTTTCTTTCTGTTTTCTTTCCTCCTCATTTTTTTTCCCTTCCTTTTTTTTATTTTATTTATTTATTATTATTATTATTATTTTATTTATTTAATCCTGATAAAATCCATGAGCCAAATAGAGGGTAAAGCTTTGTTCTAACAAAGGAAAGAAGAGGCCCTTCGTCCCCCAAAATTTACTCCGATCTTAAGAGGTAACGTAAGGATTAAAGTTTAATTGGTAGAATGGTCCTCTTGGTAAAGTTCGGGTATGCATATACTTATAATTTAGCACTTAAAAAAAAAAAAAAAAAAAAATTAACACACCATGCCCCTATAGGATAAGGACATCCCAACCATAATTATTATTATTTTTGTCTCTCTCCTCCCCCTCCCCCCCCCCCCCCCCCCCCCCCCCCTCTCTCATGCACACATACATTATCATGCCATATGCATTTTAAATTCCATTTTATATGAAGCATGGAGTCAGTTGGCAACCACGAAGTGTTCATTGCATGCTCTTCCCGTGGTATTGTAAATATCTTACCCTAGTTGGATATTATTTCAACTTCATGCATGCCTAATAGAAAAGTCAAGCACGCGCACTAGCACTTATTTTATTCTGCACTACATTATTGCTGTAGGGTCAAATCTTCCTTTATGATCACTCAAATTTACCCTTGATGATGAGAATGAGATAAGGTCGGTTACAAAGTAATATTTTGTGAGAAAAACTTATGTGTAATTATCATATGACTGATGTGATATTATAAGTTAATGAGGTTGAGTGGAGTAAAATTAATAGGATTATCAGATTACTTTTTGAACTTATAATCTTATTTTATTTTACTTTCATTGGTTCGTGACATCATGTAACTGAATCAGCTACACCAAAGATTTATTTAATACCCTTGAGGGGTGGACCGGATGGTCCAAGACTCTCTTGCTTTGCAAGAGGTCTTGGGTTCCAATCCCACCACTCCCCCTCAAAGTACCCCCATGGACTTTGATCCTGTAATTGCCTGATGCATATGGGACGGAAGAATTGCATGTACCCAGAAGAATTAGTTAGATGCAAAGCATCTGGAATCTCTTGATATCAAAAAAAATAAAAAAATAAAAAAAAAACTTTTTTTTTTTTTGTAAAATAAGAAGTTTGAACCCCTAACTTATCATATCCCTATCCTCATACCCACCTTCTCTCGTCACCAGGCAATTTACTCCATAGAATATTGCGAATGCTTAGTTCACACGTAAATAATGGGCAACTTTTTTTTCCCCTCCCAAAGTGGGAAGATTTAATTCTATTTCTTTTTCCAAAGCTGGCATCCCATCCCTTTCCGCGCAGCCTCCTAGAATATTTTTAGTAATTTTCTTACGCAAGCCATATCCATACGCATGTCTCATATGAATTATTAATCAATTTTGTAGTTAGGGTGGGAAGCCGACTTGTATTCCTATCCGTTTGCCAACTTGCAGCTACCAAAATTTTTTACAACATTACTTGCCTGCACCTTAGGGGTGAATTAGCTCTTTTCCACTTTCATTTGTTTTTTTGTCATATATCATAAATATTTTAGAAAAAATTAATTTAAAAACATAAACAAACAAATATACGGAGATAGATTTATAAAAATGTGTTCATAATTATGTAAACATAAAAATGCATGTACACAATCAATGCTCCTTATTTATTTAGATAAGTGGTGAACTATGACTCTATGAGTGGGAGGAGAGGAGGAACTTCTCCATCCGTGAATGGAGTAAGTATTTTCCGATCTTTTAATCAAGTTTTATAATCCCAATTATTTTGAGGGTTTTACCCATTTCAGAGCAAATGTGAACCCCGCCAAAATTCAAGGTCTCACAAAAGAAAATTTATCGGAAATCGGAACTTTAAACTTCTATATATTCTTGTTCTTTTTCTCTTTGTTATATTACCAAAAAAATTTGTCCAAATTAAATTTACTTATCTAAATGACGCACGTGACAGCCGCCACTTTAGTTGTCCATTATGAATATTTATTTTTTTAGCGAATTTTTTTATTAATTAACCTAACTGTCATGTCATTTGGGTAAGAAAATTAGACAAATTATTCGGTATTTTGGGCAATATACGTATTGCTCTTTTAAAATTGGTATATCTCTCCCTCCTGAAACAATAAATAAATAAATAAACAAAGTCTTTAATTAGGATAAGCTATTAGAAACCAATACAAAATATTGAAAAATTTTACAAAAATTAAAAACGAGCCATGAAGTCACTTGACCAACTTGGAGGGGCGGAAAAAACCAATAGGTTTGATGTACTAAAATTTTGGGAACTATTAATTAAGACACGCTTAAGCTTCTTTGTTAAGAATCCACTTAACTAATTGGGTAAATGTACTCTGGAAACGAATGATCAAATTGATTTGATAACCTCCCAAGAGAAGCCCTATCTTATGCCAATTTGGATTGTGAATGGGAAATGAAAAAGGTCAATATGCAGAAGTCAGAGAAAAAGGGTGAGTGCAAAGGCCTTGAAGAGTTTTGTGCATTATTATGTACAATGTTAATGTGTCTGACTCTCTGTCACAGAATTCCGTAGTTTCAAATAACGCTTTGAATTGTTGGGATGGACCTTATTCAACCATCATAATGAAAAAATATTCAAAAAAAGAAAAAAAAAAAAAAAAAAGAAGAAGAAGAAGGAATTTTATCTTTTGTGTTAGTGTCTTACATTGGTTGCGGACGATGCCACAGATGGGCTTAAAAGACGGCGCTAGACGCCTTCTTACAGAGGTGCTTTTTAGGCATAAGGCCCATAAGGACAAACCCGTGAGGTTGGCTTGTGTGTTGCGTCAGAGCGGATAATACCTCAGGGTGGGGGTTGAACCATGCGTCTAACAATGGTATCAGAGCCACAATCGTGTCAGTGCCGAGGTGGGGATGTGATAAGTTTATAAGATGACGCTAGACACTTTCTTAGAGAAGTGCCTTTTGGGCATAAGGCCTATAAGGGCAAAGCTGTGAGGCCGGTTTGTGTGCTGAGTCAGGACAATACGTCGAGGTTGAGGGGCTGGGTCATGCGTCTAACATTTTGAATCTAATAAATGTATTTCACTCTATAAAAGAAGATCGATAAATAATAAATTTTAGGAAAAATTGTACTTTACCCTTTCAAATTTGGACCTTATTAACTTTACGCCCTTGTAGTTTTTTTGGCTACAAATTGGCTTCTATGAGATCGACAAATGGTATTATACCCCTTTCCATACCATGGAGATAAGATATTAATGGCAAATTACCTATCCATGTATAACTTAAGGGGGTAAAGTATAATTTTTATACCATAGTCTGAAGGAAAAAGTGAAAAAGGGCCACACTTAAAGAGGGTAAAGTGTAATTTTTCCTAAATTCTAATATAGTGGCCATTATAACAGAATTAAAATTGTATAATATCAATGAATGTATGCTCCCATATGGCCATATGTATGCCCATTAGCTTATAAACTACAGTAAGCATTTTTGCTCACAAAATGGTACAATTGTCTGAAAATAATGTTAATCTATCAATGGCATGTGACCATTTACTATTCAAATTTCTAACGGTTGGTTAACAGGGTGATACTTATTGCTGCATGATAAGACGTGCAAAATGTTTGAAAAAATAGTTTTTAAATGCAAAGCATTTTTGTGCCAAAGTAAAGGCAAAGTATAGTTCAAATTAATGATACACACCTGATGGTGCATCCCAATATTGAATACATTATATTATGTAGAAATCAATTCACCTGAATGATCTTAATTAGTCACTAAATGTTATTTAAATTTTAATTTAAACAATGCTGGGGAAAGATGCATGTAGGGAGACACAAAAAGAAAGGGGCATAAAAGAAGATGGAGAGGAACCTATTTGTTAACATTATTTGTAGAATAAAAAAACTTCGTACTCATAGTATTTCAAAAGAAAGATACTTGTCTCCTTCTGCATGAGGGGATAGAATCTTCTCCTTACCCCAGTTATATTTTGTCACAAATCATAATTAATTAAAAAAAATATGAATACACAAACATAGAGATAAGGACATGTAGACATAAACTTATGGATGCACCCTTTGTTCACATGGATAGATGGGCAAGCAGGTGGGTTGACTTTTTTAAAAAATAACAAACCATCTTATTTGTCACGTGAACACATATTTATACTGCTCTTTTATCTAAAAAGGATTTGACTTATACAAAACTCATATGCAAGTTCTTTGTTGTATGTGTACTGAAGATGGGAAAAACTTTATTGTCACTGTACTATCATGTCATGGAAACTATTTTTACAAATTAAAACAACTCTTGATTTGGAAAAATTTTGAGAATTTGAAAACATCTTTTTAAAGCAAGGAAATAAAAAATTTCAAGTTTAGGAGTTGCCTTAAAAAACCTACTTATCTTAGACGATTTTAAATACTTATGCACTCGACTAATCCCTTAATGAGAAGTATGAGAATTAAATTAAAGACCTCTCGTTTAGTGAGAAGTTTCAAGATCACTTAGTATACTCTTTGGGATTTTTTTTATTTTTTATTTTTTTGGTAAATAAAAAATCAATTTCCTCTCAAGTGAAAAAGGAGAGAGAGGAAGGGTGAATAGTTTGAATACAACTTTCTACTATTTCCTTTTATTAAAAATAAAAAAAAAAAAAAGAAAAAACTTTCTAAATTTAGCAGAGACGCGGAGAGAGAAATGACCCGAAATACGTACGGATGCATGGTATGTGACTATGTGCTCGTGGAGGAACTCTTCCATGACACCGTGGTGTGACATCACCGATCCACTTGATGTTAATCCAATTAGAGAAAAAAAACAAAATAAAAAAACATAAATAAACGAAGGAAAGAAAAAGACAAAAAGACCAAGGAAATGCTAATCAGGAACCCTTCAATCACGCCATGCTATACGTACATCAAATCGACTTGATGTCAAACCAATTAGGATAAAAACAATAAATAATAAATAATAAATAAATAAAATATGTCAGTATATGTGTAGAACACATAATGTGTACATGATACACACCACTAACAATACAATGGTCCAAATGTTACAATTGTAATTATGGATTGGTATCTTTGATCCCTTAAAAAAATATAGTTGAAGAGGCATATAAACAAAGCTTAGGTGAAAGATGCCTTCAAAGAGTGTTTAGCCTCTTACCGATCATTGAAAGTTTGACATTTGAAAACCACTTGATAACATCTTTTTCCTATATTTGAAGGATGTTTTGCCCCTTATCGGTCATTGAAAGTTTGATATTTGACAACCGCTTGACAACATCTTTTTCCTATTTAATTTTTATTTTTAGTTATGATTCTATGTCAGTTTGATGACATGATAGACATAATAGCATGGTGATAATAAAGTATTTTTTATCCTGTCACCACACTATCTTATATTCCGTATTAAGTTTTTAAGTTTTTAAGTGTCTGTTTGGATAAATTTCTATTTTCTATTTTTTACTTTCAAAAAAAAAAAAAAATGAAAGTTTTAAATGTAAAAAATATTTGGAAGTTACTTTTAAAAGTTAAAGCAGTGAGAAATTCTTGCTACTTCAACTTCTAAAAGTAACTATCAAAATTTGTACTACAAAAAATATTTAAAAAAAAAAAATTAATTTCTCTATTTTAAAAAGTAAAAAAATAGGAAATAGAAACTTATCCGAATGGATTTTAAGTAATTGTAAAAATCTTACAAAAATCATAACCAGAAGTATAGATGAGTTAATTGTTTGGATGGAGGAGGACTCTCCTTGTGTGAGGGACCAAATCCAAAAAAACATTAACCTCTGCTCTCTTCAATAAAAGTCCTATTATCATTTTCTTATAAAAAATTAAAAAAAAAAAAAAAAAACCTAAAGTAGCTCACGTACACCAAGGAAGGTCTTTTCCACCAATGGAAATCCTCATTGGGTGACGCACAAGATTTGAATCCTAGCCTATCCAACTCGACCCCACCTGATTTTGGCCTGAAACAAGGCAAGAGGGTCTTATCATGCACCCAAACTCATATGATTGTAAAACTTCCTTCACCCACCCCTCCCTTTTTGTTGTTTTTATTTTACCTCATCATGCAAGTATCAAACCACCTAACCCAATTTGATAAGAGTTTGATAATTATAGGAAAAATTATCTTTTGGTGACCACAGCCTAAACAAATACCAAAAAACAAGAAAACACAAGTGTGACGGGTTTTGAATACTCATAATATGAAGACACTATATAATACAAGATGAAGACACCACAGATTGGCTTCACCTCCATATTAAAGGGTGATGGTTGTGCAACTGCTCCATTAAACAAGACTTGAAAGAGTCGCCTTTTTTTTGCCAAAGAGATCAAGCATGAACACAATATTGAAGAGTCCTGCGGTTGGCAATGAGTCAAAAAGTTACAGGACGGAGCTTCTGTCTCCGGCGCAGGACGGTGAGGTGGTGGCGCCGAACATGTGGGACGAGTCATCGTCGTGGCAACTCAATCTCAACGACTTCAAGTTGCCGGAGAGGACCTCTAAACCTCCCTTCCTTTTCCGTCGCGTTCTTCGCAGCTCAAGTAAGCCTCACAAACCCCTCTCTCTCTCTCTCTCTCTCTCTCTCCAAGTTAGTTTGGCAATGAATGGTATTGTTGAAAATGATTTTGGGTTAGTTATTATGTATTAGAACAGAAAATGAACATTTTGTGTTGGGGATTGAGTTAATTACCAACTGGGGTGACTGGGACAGGACTCTTACTGTGTTGCTTGTTTGTTTTGCTTATATATTTAAGGTCGGTACGTTTGCAAGTTCATGAGAGAAAAGAAAAAGAAAATGAAAACTTTAGGCGAGACTTGAGAGAATAGGAATTAAAGAAAGAAAGGATTGTGCTTTTCCTCATTTTGGTTTGGGAGTTAGAGGGGGAAAAAAGAAAGTGATTTTTCCCCCTTTTGTTGGAGAGATGTTAAGAAAAAAGAGAAAAGAAAAATATGCATTTTAATACTATACTTTCCCTTATAAGGAGTTGGAGTCGAATGTCAATTTATATTTCTTCTTTATTAGTTAATGGATATCATGAAAGTTTCATTAAGTCACTTTCCCTTTTTCTCCATTTCTTCTCACTTATGGGTAGAAAGAGAGAAAAGGTGCCTTGCTCAACCAAAAGAAAAGAAAAAGAGAAGGGGTCTTGAAGGAATTTTAGATTCCTCAATTTCTCTACTTTTCTTTACTTATAGTGGGGAATAGGGATTAGTTTGGATCTAATAGTTTAAGATATTATTCGTTCCAAAAAAAAAAAAAAAAAAATCCTAAACAAGGGGAAGTTGGACCTTGGCTTCCCTCCATTTTCTTTCTCTTTTCTCCATTTCTTTCCATCCAAATGAATTCTAAGTATCTTAATTCCCTTTGATACGGCAAGGTCATTATTAGAGGTCACTGTTGGTTTGAGATATATTCTATATATTTACAATTTTTTTTCTTTTATGATCTACAAGATTACGACTATGAATCCATATTAGGAAAAGTCAACTACTCTTCTCTTGAGGTGGTAGTGCACTAGCACACATTGGAACTAATACGAATATCAATACATCATATTTCCAAATCAAGCTACTCTATTAAGACTAGAAACCAGGACCTACCCTTTTAAGTGGGGACACGTGTCATTAAGCCTAAAGGCCATTGGCAAATACACAACGTTAACATGTGGAAAATGAAATAAGGTATATAACATGGCATTTTTTTTTTTTTTGGAATTAATATAATATTCCTTTGAGTATTATAATCCCTTTTGCTTTTTCTATTCTAAAATGACGAGAGACAATTTTGATATTTAATTAATAGAACAGAGACAAATTGAGAGAGTAGAGAAATTTTCTATTTCTATAATTGTGTGGATAGGTGGTATGGCGACTTATAAAGACATGCTACCCCTATTTCAAAGCCACCCCGTAAGGTTAATAAAATTTCAAAGCAAAGACAAACTCTTTTTGAAAGGGAATTATAAATTTTAAGTTAATTTTTTTTTTTTAAAATTTAAGGAATTAATATAAATTTGATTATTTGTTTGACATGATTATCAGGAATCATAATTTCTATAGACAACCCATTTATAATTTACATATAGGAATTATAATTAGACTTTTAAAGGAAAAAATTACCAATTCCTATTTTTCTTGACCTTTAATAAATTATTAATTTCATATCAAAGTTTTACAAAATAGGTAATTGTTTGGGGATAATATTGAATAGTGCAAATAATTTTGAGCAAAAAATTATTTACTCTTAAATGAAGGTAGGGCGTCGTTTCATTTTGAAAAATTAACAACTTTGGCTGAAATTTTATTTTGTTTTGTTTTCTGTTTTTTTTGTTTTGTTTTGTTTTTTGTATTTTTTTTTTAAAGTTTAAAATGATGCAAAATAACTAGTAAGGAGGTTGTTATAATAAAATGGTGTTTTATTAAAATTTTTTTTTAGGTTATTTTAATCTTCCGTAATTCAATTGAACAACTAAAATCTTGACCTTAAAAGTTTTTAACTCTATAATAAGAGTTTGACATCTCAAAAGCATGCAACACTCAGGGATTATAATTTTGAACCCTAGCTACATCCATGGGTGGATATAGGGGGGGTTGGACTGGTGGGAGTCATTCCCCCACCCCCACCCCATAATAAATAATTAAGAAAGATGTCTCATATATATAAAAGGTAACATGTGTTGTGGTATGTGGAGTTTGATGATAGTGGCTAGAAGGATTGACCGGGGGGTTTGGGGGATGGAACCCCCCAAGGGGGTCGAAGACTTCAGCACGGCCTGCTATACAACTTTTTCGTACTTTTATGTAGGGGTATTTTAGGTATTTTTCCATGATTTTATGTTAACCTTAATTACTACGGGTGTTATTTAAGGGGGCTGGCCGTCAGAAGACTTTGTATCTTGTATTCTCTTTTTTGCCTCAATGCATAGTGACATTGTGTGTGTGCCGTAGACGTACCTCAACTAGAGGGAACCTTGTAAATTTCTGTGTTCTTGCTTCTTCAATCCTTTCTTTCTTTTCTTGTTAATCACTGTGTGTGTGGTAGAAAAAAGTTAATTTCTCCCAACAACATGTATATATATATTAATAGTTTAAATTATAAATCTTTTTTTCATAAAAAAAAAAAAATTATAAATCTTTTTATATAGTGGGCTCCAAAATTTATTCAAACTTCTCATTATGGTCATAATTAAGTTCAAGGAGAAAATCTCTTCCCATATTTATTTTTCATTCAATATATATTTTTTTTTTGATTTGACTAAATGTTAAAATTTTTCAAAACTATGAGTACAAATTATTATAGATTCTCAATACGTTTGGTACCAAAAAGGAAGGGATCTTAATACTTCTATAAAACAAAGTGAGACATAAAATAAAGATAAGATTACTAAAAATTATTTAATTTATTAGTTGTTTAATCATTAAGAACACTACTTGCCTCCACCTCAGGTTGTAAGAGCTCCTCCTCACCTCTATTTATTTTCTGACACATGTCATAAATATTTTAGAAAAATATGAATTTAAAAACACAAACAATTAGATATGCAGATATGTACACGTAGACACACATTCATGCTAACATAATTATGTAACAAAGAAATATGGACTTACAAAATGTGCTCATAATTATGAAACATGAGAATGCATGCACACTATCAATTTTCCTAATTTAATTAGACAAACGGCAAAATATGAATTGAAGGAGGGAAGGAGCTCTTCCATCATTAGGTGAGGACAATTATTTTCCGATTAGTAATTAGTAGATACGCAAGGTTTTTTTTTTCTTAGAAAATATTACTCTAGCTAGATTGCAATTTCACCAACTTCTTTCTGCCATGCTTGCAACTTGTTGAATTAAAACTAAAAATTATAGAAGTAACTTTTCATTTTGCAAAAAAGAAATTAATTTTTTAAGCATCTATTAAATTCAAAAGAAAAGATCAACTTTTGCACTTCCTTTCAAAAGTGGATATCCCTTTGTGCAAATACGGTCTAACCCCTCAAAGATTACCCCATGGCTCCACCCCCACGCTGCATTTTTACCAGAAAATTTAAAATTAAAAGTAACTTTTCATTTTGCAAAAAGAAATAAATTTTATGAGTACCTTTTTAAGAACACTAGGCCTACCGTAACCCTATCCCACCACATTACTCGCTACCCGTGCCACCCATGATTCTTACCATGGACTCAAGCACGTACGATTACCAATTTAACCGAAAAAAAAAAAAAAACATATGATTATGAGTTTATGACTCTTCCTCCACCCATTTTGTTTTTGGAATATTATAATTTTTCTTCGCTTTGTCAAGCAAATATTAAAGCATGCTATGAAAAGATTAAACACCTAGCATCCGGATTTGGTGTTGTGTACACTGAAATCCAAACACCTATGTATTGGAGTATTTGTTTTTAGGATAGTGGATAAGACCTCTAGGCTGCGTTTGGTTTGAGATAGAGAAAAAATGGAATGGGAATGGTTATTCTATTCCAATATTTGGTAAGGAGTGGGAATAGAATGGAAAGAATAGGTAGAATCTACTTTTAATGATTTTCATTCTTTAAAAGGTGAGAATGATCATTCATTTTGGTCTGAGAAAGAATGGTTGTTTCTTTCAGAAAAGGAATAGACCCCCCAAAGAAATAACCATTCCTTTTCCTTGGACTATCAAACGCTCACACTTTTGCACCATTCCATTCCCTCTAACATTCTCTCCCAATAACATACCCTTAGGTCTTGCCGTGAGCCCTTTTTATTAAGCAATATTAATATTAACATTGAACCACCTTGGTCTCGCGCGGACCCTCTTGTCTAAAAAGATACCTTTAATCGTTGATATCAAGACTTTCGACCCTTTTGTTTGGACCAACGTACTAAGAAAAACATATCAAGACATTGTACTTTGTACGTAAAATACTAAGATGGGTATTGACTTTATCGGGAGACGATTCAGTGCTGAGTTTGGAAAACTCAGCACCGTGACGAACTCATCTCGGCCGTCCATCTCGGTTTTGGACGGTTGAGATTAAAAGATGATAAAAGTACCAAAATGTCCTTATAAAGTAATTTTTTTATCTTTCAATCTCAGCTGTCCAAAACCGAGATGGACGGCCGAGATGAGCTCGGCACGGTGGTGAGTTTTCCAAACTCAACACTGAATCCAAGTCCGACTTTATCACCTTGGATTCGTTTCTGATCGGCCATTTTCGAATTTAAGCAAGACTTTGAAAGATATGTATATATTATTTAAACAAAGTAACAAATTAAAACAACTTGCCAAAGAGTATGGAGAGTGGTACTTGCTTTGATTCAACAGAGTACTACGCGACAGAGTTCTCGTCTCCGGCCCGGCTAGCTGTGTCCGGGAAGGTGTCGAAAGAGCCATCGTCGTGGCGACTCAATCACAAGGAGTTTAGATTGCCGGAACGGACCTCCTCTGAGCCTCCACCCATTTTCCGTCGCCTTCTTTGCACTTCAAGTAATCCAAATGATCTCATCCTCTCTCTCTATGTGTTTATATTATATATTATATATATATATATATATATATGTACAAGTATGTATTAAGTGTCTATGCATACACGCGCAATGGCGAATAGAGACGTTCATGGCTTCCACACATAGACGTGCAACAATCATGATCGACTTTGATTGTGATAATCACAAGAGTATATATATATAGATTCACCCAGATGTGTGATAATCACAAACGACTCTGATTATATACCCTTTGCATGGTTGAGCAAGAATCCCGTTAGTTTGGCATGCCATGAATGTCGTATTGCTCAAATTAAGTGAATTGTTATGTTCTTCAAAGCGGTTTTTTTTTTTTTTTTTGGCATGGGTTGGGGGGGGGGGGGGGGGGGGGGGAATTCTTCAAAGTGATTTTTTAGGTTGGCAGAGACTAAGGTTCCTAAGAGGTGGCTCATCTCTCTTCCTATAAGCTCTTTCGCTCTCAATTAACCTATTTGGGATTCATAATTCAAGACACATGTATGTTATGTCAAACTTTGATCAGCAAGTGTTAGCCAAACATATTTAAACACATGCTGGCCAAAGCTGATGGAGAAATTTTAATCAAATACTGTTACAAGCTAGGAAACAAAATCAAACTTTCATCGGCAAGTGTTAACAAACTTTGTGATATTTTTTGATGAATTTTATATGTAGAACTCTTGAGGATTTCTTAATCCAATGGTATGAGATGTGTTTTGATATTTATGTAGTTTCCATTAAAATGGAAAGAGACTGCATCAATACACCTACTACAGATCCCTTATAATAGCCTCTCCTCTCTATATAGATTGTAAATTGCACTGTAACTTAGCCCACCTAAACGAACGGGAATTAAAAATTCGAAAATTAATTAAAATGGAATCATGTAAAGAAGGAAATAAATACAAAATCTTCTTTGATTTTTCTTCATAACATTATCTCAGTATCCTTTTTTGATATGCGCTCTTTGATTCATTTCCATATTCTTTTAATTCTTCCTCGATTGTCTTATATTGATTTATTTTCTCAATAGTGGTATTTCTTGTAAGTTCTTAGATGTTGATATGAGAGGGTCATTATCAGTGTTAACATATTGGAAAGGACTATATGTTGTTTTCATCTTCTTCTTCCCTTTTCTTTTTTTTCTTTTTTTTTTTTTTGGGTCTAGGTACGGTGTCTAACCATGAAACCATATTAAAAATTCGCAATGTTTGAACCCTCAAGCAACTTCACATACATTTGTAGTGATATGAGTCGTTCCTAATTGTGAAAAAACTTGTATGAGACCGTTACATGGGCCAGCTGGTGAGACCAACCAATGGGGGAGAGAAAAATGCCTTTATCAGTGCAATTTATGAAACGGTCTTATGCAAGTTCTTCTCTCCTAATCATGTGATTTTCATGTGTCGGTAGGTGACGTCGTGTAGGTGAATCCAACATATATATACACACACAAACACACATTAGATATAATAATATAATTAAAATAATAGAATAAAAAGGGGGAATTTTAGATTGATGGGGCTATGGGAAAATAATTACAGTTAAGTGCAAAATGATACTAACATCCTAATAAATAACTATTGACTTAACTAATCATAAGTACTAATTGTAATTATTTTTTCATGGGCTGACTAATATAAAATTAATAGGATGAGAGAGAGAGAGAGAGAGAGAGCTCTGTAAAAGGGGAGGAGGCTAGGCTAGGAGGGCCATAGAAATTTAAATGGAGATGTGATGTGGCCAAAATATAAATATTAAAAAAAGAAATGGTGAGGATTGGGTTATAAAGGATGGTAAACGTGCTTGGCTTGTGACAAGTTGATAAGGTAGGGGGTAGTGCTGTATGCACCAATACCGTAAATTCCCTCATTTTAACCCAACACAGGTGTCAAGTGGTATGGCAAATTTCATCAACTCCATCCATATCCATACGATGATGTGTCGTTTATATTCCATGCGATCCTTGCAGCCTATTATCCATACCTCTACTTTGTCACGGAGCACATTAATATCAATACAAAGTTGCTGGTAGTCCTTTATAAGTACATGGTACCCTTCGGTTGCTTCTCTCTCTTTCTTTTTCTTTGCGTATTAAGAGGAAGGTCGGTTTGATTTGCGCCGAACAGTGAGGAAAATACGAAAGGGAAAAGAAAGGGAGAATTCGTAGCAGCAGACCTTTTTCCCTCAAGAAGGACAACAATGGACAATGGCGCTCCCATTGATTCAACGACCGGTGAGGGTGTGAAGCTCATGTCTCCCGCGCCGGAAGCCGAGCCGGCCAACGCTGGGAACCACTGGCGACTCAATCTTGGCGGCTTCAAAATGCCGGACAGGACCTCCGACGATCCTCCCTGTCGCCTCCGTTGTCCCCCAAGTAACCCACATAATCTCTCTCTCTCTCTCTCTCTCTCTCTCTATATATATATATATATATATATGTATTGATAGTCATGCTAGTTTGGCCGTGAATATTATTGTTCAAAACGATTCTCTTCTGGGTTGGATCGGCCGAGTTTCCGATTCGGGTGACTCGGGCAGGACTTTAAATTATTGCGCCACTCTTGGTTTTTTTTTATTGTTTAAGCAAAGTAGGCTTGGAGCAGCAGAGTCAGTGGCGTGTCAGGTTTAACATTTTTATGTTACTTAAATGTTGGATGTGGTAGGTGAGGTCATTATCAGACTGGATCTGGACATATGCTGGAGAAAGAGAGTATATATGTATGACTTTTTTTCTTTCTTTCAATTTTTGGGTCTATTGATTATTGACCCATATTAGGAATTTGAATAGAGAGAGAAGAAAATTGAATTAAGACTCTGATTTGGTGGTAGGACGTTTTTTCTTTCTTTCAATTTTTGGGTCTATTGATTATTAACCCATATTAGGAATTTGAATAGAGAGAGAAGAAAATTGAATTAAGACTCTGATTTGGTGGCAGGTGTATTGTTGAAAATTTGAAATTGTGGAATAAACTTTGGGCCTATTCCCGAACAAAACATTGGGAATTATAACTACAAGGTCACTTAAAATGGTAAGTAGATCATTTTAAATGATAAGTGAGTTACTTGAAATGATAAATGGGTCACTAAATGGTAAGCGAATCACTTCAAATCGTAAGAATGTATGGTACCCTAAAAACTTTGTAGTGCCATAGAAGTACTCTAAACTTTGTTCCATGTGAAGTCCACAGATGTTGAAATCAGGACAGCTGGTTCAATTTCTTTGTTCTGGGTGTTTTGTATTTATTTATTATACTAGTTAGAGCATCTCCAGGGGCTAGCTATCCAACCCCTTGGTTATTTTAGTTAGTCAAAGCATATTTTTCCTTTTCCAAGGGGCTAACTATTGTAGCTATTGTCATTTTAGCTAGCCACATTGCTAGTGAATGTTCACTAGCTAAACTAGTTATAGTTAAAAAATGACACTTTCCCTCTCTTTATGTACCATTCTATCTTTTTCTCTCCACCAAATGATTAAAAAAAATAAAGATTATTAATAAAAAATTTGAAATAGCTAAAAAATAACTAGTAACCCTGGAGTGCTCACTTGGATAGCTAGGTAGTTATTTAAAAAAAATGTCATTTTGCTAGCTAAAGTAGCAAAAAAAGCAACTAGTACAGTTCGTGATGCTCTAAGAGGCTAGGCTAAAGGGGCCTTTCCGGAGGGTGGAGAGCTGTTAGGCCCGTAACCTAAGAGGAGCGAGGTTGAGAGCTTTTAATTGAATCGTTATTGATTATAGTGGATTTGATCTCTCTCCTTGCCATGGATGTAGACATCTTGCTAAACCACGTAAATTTTGTATGTGTGTGTGTGTGTATGTGTGTTTTTTTTCCTGTGATTGTGCTTGTCGCTTTACAGTCTTGAAAGTGTTCAAGCTTTTTAGAACTTAGGAGTGGCCAAATTTGGATATGGATAGATTTCCTTGGTTGAATCCAAGATAGATTTGAATGGAAAAAGTTTGTCCTATTTATTTATTTATATTTTAAAGAAAAATTAACCATTTTCATATAAAAAAATGGGCACAAACATTGCCAAATTCATCCTTTTAAAGATGATGATTATTATTATTATTATATTAAATTGGCTGAACACTTAGACAAAAAAATTGAGAATTTTAGGAAAATTGGATCTAATAATTATCCCAAACATTGTTGGTGTGGATTTTATGAGTATGAGTATGAGTATGCAATAATTATAATAATTTGAATGAAGATGTATAGCTATAAATTTTATCAACTTAAACAAGATTGGATTAATTTGCCCATCATTATGTGAATTAAAAATTCAAAAACCATGTTGAGGAAAGGTGTTGTTATGAAGTGATCATTAAAGAGAACTCTATGGAATACCTAATTGAAATATTGAAATTGGTTGAAATTTGATATTATTATGAGTGTGAAAAAAATCGCATGTTTTTATTTTTATAAGAATGATAATGGTTCTAGTGCTAATATTATTGTTAAAAAAATAAAAGGTAATATTAATGTCTTTTCGTAAAGATCTCTCTCTCTCTCTCTCTATATATATATATATATATAAAGTACTTAATAGTTATTTGGCTGTTATTTTTGGTTTGTATGAACTAAGCGGCTGACGAGGTAAATTGCAAATTTTAATATATGGAATTCTGGTTTTTCGATCATTTTCTTGGGTAGAACCCTCAAGCTATAGTCTATGTTGAAAGACCTGTTGAGTACTTGAATACAACCTGGTGTATCTCATTCCTAATTTAGTTTCCATGATGAAGTACTTCTAAAGTGCAATTGGCATTAGAATGAGTCAATTAGTTTGTAGTTTTTGGAAGAATTAAGTTTTCAGGTTTAGATGGCATTCAAATTGTAGGAATTATCAACAAAAATTAGGTGCAACATGAGTGCCTGCTCTTCTAGCATCATATCTGTGTACTGCTAGTGCCTCTTTTGGAGGGTAGAGATGATGCATTTTAGTATAATTTTATTGAATGAAGAAAGGTACACATTTTAAAAAGAGAAAGAAGAAGTTGGTGGAGGGAGGGGGGGTGGGGGTGGGGGTGGGGGATAGTTGTGGTGCCCCATTGTATTGTATATATCTACATGATTACTAGCCTAATCTAATGGAGAAATTTTTAATGACGTTATAACATTCTGAATGGGGTTGTCATAAACCTCAAAGGTTCGCTTCTTTTACCCATAATTTTCTGCAAAGTTGATCTAGAAATGATGTCATTATGCTTGTGTTCAGTTCTTTTGTAAGCATGTAACATTAATTAACTTAAAAATAGTTATTATCCAGTAGCCCCTACTTGCAAAGTTGCAAATAATGATGTATGTCCAACCATCGGCTTCATCAAGACATTTTCATGGAAGGCATGTTGGGTGGGACACTTTGATTCAGTTGAAGACCCGACCTTCTTAAAGTTCAATTTTCCTTCATTATTACATGACATCATTTAATGTTTTTTCCTTTAATTCTCGACCTTAGGAAAACAATGCAAGGTTGCAGCATATTACAAGAAACAGGAAAGGCTTATTGAAGGGTTCAATGAGATGGAGACCATGACTGAATCGGGTTTTTGTCCTGGAACTCTAACACAGGTTGGTAATTTGTTAGCTTTTTTTTTTTTCCCCTCCTATTTTAAAATAGGTTTTGGGATGTTTATATGATAGGGAATAGTATAAATTTGATTTTGGGAAAGTGAAAGCAATTGACTTTCCTCTTCAATTTTTTTTTTTCCTCTGGTCTGAAAAATTATCTGACTTGGGATTCGAGCAAGATGGAACAGAACTAGTGGAGACACTAATTCATATAAGATCAGGCCATACTGTGTCTTCTGCTTCAATGTATGCGAAATCTTTCTGACTTTTAATCTAATTGATGATTTTGAATGCATAGTCATGTTATTGGTTTCAAATGGTGTTAGGAGAATCCAATCCAAAAGCCTTAGGAGAATACAATCCAAAAGCCTTATCTATTAGGTGCAGGCCAGACAGGTATATAAAGTGATATCAAACCCAATTTTTGGGTGATGTGGGACTTTACAATAATACCCCACCCCCCGCGCCTGGCGAAACTCATGTGTATGCCCTACAAGAGATAAGAAAGGTCTGTCATGTGTAAAACAAAGACGCTCACGACGAAATGAGTCCAAAAACAATAGACTCTGATACCATGTTAGACAGCCACTTCACCGCAAAAGCTTAAGCTGTTAAGGAATGGGCCAACAATTTAAATCAAGCTAACACTCCCCCTCACATGTGGCCCCATTCTGCACACGGATAGATAGACAGACATACATCCTACAAGCAAACAGACAAATTGATGGGGGAATAAATGAATAGAGTTAAAAAAAACTCGAAACTAGGACTTCTGAAAAAAGAGCTAATACCATGTTAACTAACCGACTCATTTAAAATTTGCTGAACAGGGGAGGCTTTTGGTTTCTCTGGGTGATGAAAAATATGTGGAATGAAAACCGTCACTTGCATCTCCATATGAACCTAAATGAAAATTTTATGTACTTGTTTTCCATTACATGACGCTTCCAACAATGCGAAGTGTTCCTAAACACTAAATAAAGGTTTCTTTTGCAGTGGTTTGTAAACACTAAATAAAGATTTCTTTCTCATTGCACAAACATATGATCTCTCTTTATAATCCGTGAAACCTTTTTCTCAGGATCAAATGAAGCAGCTTGCAAAAAGCGAGAGAATGGCAATTCATATTTCGAACATAGCTAACTTGGTACTTTTTGCGGCAAAGGTTTTTGCTTCTATTGAAAGCAGATCATTGGCAGTTATGGCGTCAACCTTGGATTCCCTCTTGGATCTCTTATCAGGGTTTATTCTGTGGTTCACTGCCCACGCCATGAGAAACCCAAACCATTATCACTATCCAATTGGAAAGAAGCGGATGCAGCCAGTGGTAAGTTCTGAAAGTTGCTAAATTGGCCAATTTCCAAGGCCCAATAATCAATAGGATAACTTTTAGTGGCTCATAAATTTGTAGTGATTTTATGTTATTTTAATATTTATTTTCATGGGCAAGATAATAACTTCAACTGGCTACTTTTTTTTTCAAGTTTCAACCTCCTCTGTGTCCCCATTGTGAACTTCTCACCAAAAGCATGTGGCAGTTATTTCTCTTATTACAATTCAATACTGACTTTGAACTTGTAAACCCTGATCATGATTTAGAACTTGTGTTTTTGGTCTACAAAATCATGTGAAAGTTCTTCTAGTGGTACCTTTATGCTCGGGTTGGTTGCTGAGAAGTCAGTCGAAAGAAAATTAATCTTACAGCAATTCCAAATGCCAAATATTTTAAAGATTCTATATGATTTTTTTTTTCTCCTAGTCCATCTTTTCGCAACCAAAGAAGGCTGTAGTGACATGCTACTTACACCATTTATTTTGCTACTTCAGATGAAGTTTTTATTTTCTATTGTGGTAAACACCACATGATACAGGACCCAATGGATCATTTGTTTCATTAATATAGAGGGAGAGAAGAAGGAATCATGGACTTTGAGGGCTATCAGGCTTATGAACTGGGCTATCAGGCTTATGAACTGTATTTGTTTGAATGCATGATAATAAATAGGAAGCCGAATGGTACCAGTGGCTTTCTGCTTATGCATATCAATGCAATAGATATATAGAATATGGCTTCGGTGCCAATATGGTAAGCCAGTCAACTACGAATTAAACCAATGACAGCCTGCTTTGGTCATTTAAGTTTTAAGACTCCTATCCACCCATGTATAGAAAGATTCTGGGTTCGGTGCCAATATGGAAAGCCAGTCAAATAAATTCAATGAATTAAACCAATGATAGCTTGTTTTAGGCATTTAACTGTTTAAGTTTAGGAGTGAGCATGGTTCATGGGTATTTGGTCCTAAGGCGTGTCAATAAGCACCAAAACACATCAGGATTAAGGCAAAGCTGCATCTGAAATATGCATACTACATTTAATGCTCGTTTTAAACTTTCCACTTTCAAACATATGTACTAATCATGCTCGAGTATGCAGGGTATCATTGTTTTTGCATCCGTGATGGCAACTCTTGGACTGCAAATACTTCTTGAGTCTGTCAGGCACCTCATTTCAAAGGTATGTGACATTTATCTTATTAGCGGTGCACTAGTTAGTGTTTGTTGCAACTTGGGATTGTTAGCCTCATTAAAAAAATAAAATAAAAAATGCTATAAGCAGCCCAGATTTTAACCCAAAGTTTGGTTAGAGAAGGGTTCACACTAATTTCTGCCCCTATCAAGAGCCTATTCAATAGAAATCCAAGGGGTGCTGGCGGATGCAAAATTTGTGCTGAATGACCAAGGCTGAATTCTATACTAGTGGTCTGGACATTTCAAAATAAATGGAGTACTTGTGTTGGACATGACACAGCATGGGTACATGTATAAGATGGGTCTAAGATTGCTACTATGTACAAGCACGTTCCCAGCAAACATGTCCGATGAAGGAAGAAGTCACAATAAAAGTGACTTGGACTCTAGGGCGAGTCTCCAACAAGTGGGGGAGAATGATACTGGAGCATATCATGTTAAGACACCAATGGGTCCGCCCAACAAGAACGCCCAAAAGAGAAAATTCAGCATTCTGTTGGGCGGATCAATAGGTTTCTTAGCATTGGATACTCTTGCATCAAGAATATAACTCATTCATAGTTTGCTAGAAGTTCCCTAGGATAGTATAGTTACTAAAAATCTTTTCCTATGTTATATGGGTATTTTAAAATGATGATGTAGCCATTTAGGAATGACTATGAGTATATGTGACATGCTATGTTGCTAACCTTGTTTATGTCAATCAATCTGGTACAATCTTATGTGAAGTTCTATTAATCATGGAATTAGCAGTAGAATATATCACATGCCAACCAAAAAGTCAATTGCTAGGGAATCAATAGAGTAAATTTTAGGACTTTTTAAAACCAAAATGCTAGTAATTGCTATTTTCTGTAGATATAATCCATTGTGAGAAAAGCTTGATTTATTTTATTGGTTTTATATCATTTCTTGTTTTCCCCCATTTTTTGGGTAGTCTCAACCTGAAATGGATCATGCAAAGGAAAAATGGATGATTGGAATTATGGTTTCCGTCACGATAGTGAAGTTTGTGCTCATGGTCTATTGTCGGAGATTCAAGAACGAAATTGTGAGAGCCTATGCTCAGGATCATTTATTCGATGTCATTACCAACTCAGTGGGTCTGGCAGCTGCTGTCTTAGCTGTTCGCTTCTACTGGTGGATGGATCCAACTGGGGCTATAATAGTGAGTTCATTACTTGGGCCAAGTTATTATAGCTTTTCAAATAGTCGATATGTTTCAGTCCCTTGCAAATTATATTTTCTTTATCTTCTTTTTTTTATCTTTTTGTTATGTCACAAACAATAGGTACCATGATATAACGGTACAAGGGTTGAAGGGACACTGCCATCATTAGTAGAACACACTGACTTGATGCAATCATATCAAGTGAAATGATGGCAGTGCCTCTCTGTGCTGTTTCATTTTTAAGGAATTAGACCTACCTTTACTCAATCAACAGTCAACAATAATTTATTGTGCTTGTATTGCAGATAGCATTATATACAATGAATACATGGGCAAAGACAGTTCTCGAGAATGTGTGGTCACTAATTGGTAGAACAGCTCCACCTGAATTTTTGGCAAAATTAACATATCTCATATGGAATCATGATGAAGAGATCAAGCACATTGATACAGTTAGAGCATACACTTTTGGTGCTCATTACTTTGTGGAGGTGGATATAGTCTTGGCAGCAGACATGCTTTTGATCCAGGCGCATAATATCGGTGAGAAGCTCCAAGAGAAGCTTGAGCAACTACCTGAAGTCGAGCGAGCTTTTGTGCATATAGATTTTGAGTTTACTCACAGGCCTGAACATAAGACCCAGGTATGATGACAATGATGATGGTGATACTGATAACCGGATATCGACCTTTCCGCAGCACAAGTAACCTTTGAATAACTTGCTGATTTTGTTGGCATTTATATCCTCTATTTGCTTCTCTGCCCAGACGCATGTTGTGTTCTAAAGCTCATTACATGTGTTGGTGTTATGTCTATTTTTTGAATGAGCCACGCCACCACCGCTCCCACCATGACTATATGATCGATCCTGACACTACTACAATGTATGCCAAGTCTTGCTCCGCAAGCACTACTACTTACAATTGGATTCTGAGATTGAATAAAGTCCTTGGTAGTTAACGTGGTCTCAAATCCTTTCTTCCAATTTTTTTTCTTCAAAACAAATTTCTAGGAAATATTAAAGATGCAATTATTTTTCAATGTGTCTAGTTTACTTGCAGAAACGCAAATAAAAATTGACGATATCTAAGTGATTGATTTCTCTGTTTTCGCTGAGAGAGTGATTGATTTCTCAGCAGTACATAATGTTGATTACAAACTAGCATGCATGCATCTATGAATCTTTATTCTGGCACTACTTTGAAAATTCAGACACCATAAATTTCTATTCAGTGTATATTATTTTAGATTTGAATTCAACCAATATTTTTATATCCAGAAAGAAATTGAAAGTAAAAAATTTTCATGACAAAAGAACCTTATGGTTGCTTCAAGTCATGCCTAAGCGTATAATTCTTTCATATTTGTTTGTGTGTGTGAGAGAGAGAGAGAGAGAGAGAATTTGCTCTTTATTTAGATGGAATTCTAAATTGGCTGACAATTTAGACGGATTTGGATTTGGTGCAGCCAGGCATTTTTACAGCACCATGTTGTAACTGTGGGATTGTCGACACGTGGCAATGAGAGGAAGGAACGGTGCAGATTCAGTGCAAGCATTTCATGTCCAAACCTTTGACGCGGTTTGCTTCTATTTCAAAAAATGGCCCAAACGTTGCCGTTTTGTGCATTTCAAACCCCCCCCCCCCCCCCAAAAAAAAAAAAAAAATGTTCCAGACCGTGATTTTGAAACCCATCTTGCTTGCCCACTCTCTCTTCTCGCCACCTGGCAATGATTCAACAGTTACAGCACCATGCTGTAAAAGTGCCTTACAGCACAAAATCCGAATCCCATTTAGACATAACATCAAATTTGCTAATGGCTTTGTGGTCAAGTAGCACTTCTCCCCTCTATGTAAGAGGAGGTTGTAAGTTTGAGTCTTGAGATTGTTATAAATTGATGTAATGAATTTCTTATCTATGTTACCAAAAACCAAAGAAAAGGAAAAAAGAAAAAAAAGACATTCGATCTCTCCTAAGAAAGTTATAGGGGACATAACTTCTCTTTAAAAAAAAAAAAAAAAAAAAAAAAAAAAAAAAGAAAAAAGACATTTGATCAAGTCTCTGTACCAGTCTTACTTGTAGGGTTGTAGTTCTATTGGTGTTGATTATATGAGTATGCATGAGGATCCAATGAGTATAATTGTTTAAGCAACAGTATTGCCCAAAATTTGTTATATACAAATAACAAGTAGTTTGTATTAATGGTGATTTATGCCCACAAGTATGTGAAATAAAAATTTGAAAGCCGTGTTTGGGGAAAGGTGTTTTTATGAAGTGAACATTAAAGGGGTTTTAAACATTTTCTTATGTAGAGGAATAGTCATGATTCTAATGCTAATATTACTTAAAATTTTATGATTTAATACTTAAATCCCAAAGGATAGAACTAAGATGTGGACTTCTAATCTCCACGCTTTATCTCCACGCCTTTTTTGACCGGCAACTTCCCAATATGCAAAAGAGAGATGTAATTTTAAGCCGTCCGAAAAAATTGGTTTAATGGTCTCAATTCGGATATATATGTATATACATATATGCATATCCTATGCCACGAGAGCATGAGCTGAGTTTTCCGTATGCAAGAGTCTTGACCTTAAGTTTGAATCGTGGTGCAATGGCACCTTTGCAGAACTTGGGTTTCATGGTTTGAACTTTGAACCATGAAGATGCTATTTGTTGGTTAAAAAATCAGGCCATATCTAACATGACAGCACGTGATGGCAAGTTGGGCCGGAATAAGGTGGTCCGATGCCACATGGGATCCACATCAGTAAGTACGTGCGGGTGGTCACGTGATCACTCTGTCAAGTTTATTGACATTTGTCAACGCCTGTCCTACATTTAAGCATCAAATTTAATCTAGTCTCAAAATCGAGCCAGTTCTAAGTTTGTAGACTAGATTAACACATCCTATCAACTTGATGGTACTAAAATGTAAGTATCCCTTTAATTTATTTTCCACTCTCAATTTAGGTTATATCATTCAAATTATTCCAAGTAAATTCCAACTAACCCCAAAATTTGGAATTATTGCGGCCACTACCATATCACTCTTAAATCTTGAATACGTAAGTTTGGTTGTGTACAAAGTAATTAAAGAGCTTCACTGGGCTAACCTAAGGGTGAGGGAAAGGGTAAAAATAGGACAGGTTAGAGGTCGAATCCCTCTTATTATTGTACCAAAGGAAAAAAAAAAAAAAAAAAAAAAAAAAAAAAAAAAAAAAAAAAAAAGAGCCACAACTAATCACCTGTATAATTTGGAATTTTTAGTACTTCATAAATGCCATTATCTAGGAAAAGCACCTGTAAAATTAAATTTTAAAGAAATTATATACCCTTTCTAATCATATGCAAATTAGTATTCAATTATGCGCATTAATTTGGTTACCATGGAATGATAATGTTTATGGAATTAATCCAAATCCTTCAATTTTGGGATTGATTAATTTATTAGCTTCATAATTTAATTATGATAAGAAGAATATATATATATATATATATATATATATATATATATATATATATATATATATATATATATATATTTTGCACTATGACAGATCAAAGTATATATGGGTTTAGAAATTCAAGTAAAACTACCATTTCCCGCCACTTGGAAATTAAAAGTTACAATTTACAAAGTTAAACTGTTGCTATAAATAACATGACAGTACGTAAACGATCCATAGCGGTAGAGGAATGTGTTAAAATATTATGAATAGTATAATACTTAGCTCCCTACATAGGAGACCTTTTTTCTAAAGTAGCACTATGACTGTAGCTATTTCCAACACTAGCACAATAGGGATATTTTTTCCACAAATAGTACTCCCTATGCCACGACACACACCACATGCGCATGGTGGGACCCACAAGAGCCACACTGGACAATGAATCCGTCAAACCGACTGGCGGTTTCAATGCTATTGATGAAATGGATAGCAGTTTATCTATAATATTCTCACTCCTTCTTCTCTATCCTCAAACCAATCTTTCTCTCTCTCTCTCTCTCTCTCTCTCTCTCTTGTTTTTTTCTTTTTTTCTCTGCTTTGTATAACTCCTCTCTCTCTTTGCTTTGTCTCTTCTTGGGCTCCGCACAACACGGGCAACATCTCTAATCTATTCGCTGCTATCGACTACAGTACCAGCACAAGCTCCTACTTCTCCGACGCTTTCTCCGGTTCTCAACTCCAACAATCGCGTTAACACCTACTTCGTCAATTGCCATGTCCTCCTCCATCTCCTCCATTTGCATCTCCGTCTCCTGTAACTCCTCTTTCATCGATCTCTACTACTCTCGCTCAAGAATTGGCTAGCGACATCATTTTTGTAAATATGCTATATTTACTGCATATAGCATTTAATAATGGGTCCAAAGACATACCTTAAGCGGAAGAGACCCGAGGATCTTTGTTGGTTGTTGTTACAAGTCCCACGTAGCCGCTGCTCTAATGATCGCTGCTATATTGCGAATCTGACCTCTGTGTATGCTCTTCAATGTTGTGAAAGCCGTATGGATCACTTCTAGAGTCCTCCTACTTAATCCACGCTACCAAGTCCACTAAGCGATAATGGTGATCCTAGAGAGAGAAAGGAAGAGTTTCTTCTAGAGGTTGTTGTGCGTACGTAGTAGTCACCTTCACAAAGAGAGACTCTCTTAATATATATGTGCTCCTATTAAGTCCAAACCCTAGTAGGACTTTGTTTTCATGTACAATTAGGAAACCTCATGCAAATAGAACACTTAACCACTTAAATCTAGCACCCACACATGGGCGGACCATGGGTTCGGGTCACGACCCAATGACCCATATATTAGTATCTCTCACTCACCCACGTAGGGTAAGTTATTTCCATAATTTATCTATCTCAATCCCAATTGTGTAGGTTAGGATTATATTTCCCAAAAATCCTAATATAATGGATCTATTGCAATGAATGAATAAATGGGGTTGTGCCACACATTATGCCTCAAGGAATAATCTTATACACAGAAAGCAGAAAAAACACAAACTCTACTAATATTTTAGCAAAAATCCATCTATTTAATCCTATAACTAGGGATGGCAATTTGATGGCAATTTCGCCCCGATCCATTGGGTCCCGACCTGATCCATATTCGAATGGGTGGGTTTTTTTTTTTTTGGGTATCGGGTTGGGTATGGGTATAAATTCTAAAAAAATTTTGAGTACGGGTCGGGCATGTATCCCAAAAAGAAAAAACCTGAGACCCGACCCGACTCGATATTTGTACTATATATATATATATATAGTAATAACACCCAGGAATGAAGTGATGAATAATAATGAGAATTAAAAATATAAAATAGATAATAACAATTGCAATGATAAAAGTAAGCTTTTATTTTAAACACATAAAAACTTACAAATATTGCAGAGATACAATTGCGGGAGTTTGCAGTGAGGTGGAAATGGAAGGGTTACAGTAGTGAATGGAAAGGGGGATATTACAGTGAAGTTTGGTGTTTTCAGGAGAGGAAGAAACGAATCGATTCTAGTCCCCGAATACAATGGTCTTCTTTTCCTTTTATAGGAAAAGGAGTGCCTAAACCTAATCATGAGGTTTAGAGCTGTATTGCTTGTCTTGTTGCTGAGTGGAGGCACTATTCAATCACATGAAAAGGCCCTGTTTGATCACATGAATCAAATATTGTTCTGTTGCTTTTGCCTGATGCCCGTATGGAGGAACTGTAGCCATGATGTTCTGGCAGAAAGTGCAATGATAATATACATTGTAGATTCATGCCTGATTGCTTTATGCTACTGTAGCCATGTGAAGGTGATGTTGTCATGATGTTCTGGCTGAAAGTACAATCATAATATACACTGTAGATTCACGCCTGATTGCTTTTGCTTGCTTTGTACTGATAAGGCCAAAGATTGTGGATCCGGTCTATGATCTAAGGCCTCAATTGGTCGTTGCCTATTGATGAGGTATGGGAGGGAGAATCCCAAAGCAGTTATCCTCATTGTCATCTCCTAAATTGATAGAAGGACACGAGGAACAAGATCCCTGTTCATCTTCTTGTTCATTGAGAGATGAGAGGGCCTCCTAGAGGTATGCCTTTAAATCTTTGCTATTTGGTAGAGCAGCTGCTAACTTTGACATTAATTGGCTTTTGGATAGGAGAGCTTTAGATGAATCTATATATATATATATATATATATATATATATATATATTTAATATCTTATGTTTGAAATTTATGTATGGTTTTATGAATATTTGAAACCTATCTTGGTATAGGCTTATAGAGTCCATTAGAAGGCTTATTATGTATTTTTATTCTTTTTTAATCCTTATGTTTGTGTATAATATTTGTGTGATCATATTAGATATGATCTTATTTGAACAAGATCATATTAGGTGCTAAAAACATTTATAAGCTTGGTTTATGATTATATGAATACATGTAATAGGTGTAAGTAGCAAAAAAATGGAATTTGGGGGAAAAAAAAATCCTCACAACAGGGTGGTCAGGTATGGGCGGGTCGAGCATGGATGGCCCAAGAAGATGGTGGATCAGGGATGGAGTTTAATTCTTTATACCCATCGGTATCGGGTCGGGCATGGGCATACGAGATTAAAGCTAGGTTGGGTATGGGGTAGTGCCAACCCGCACCCGACCCGATCCATTGCCATCCCTACCTACAACTAACATGCTAACACATATCAAGCAAATTAGTCTATTAAATGGATGGTTTGGCCACGCTCAAACAGATAAGGAACGTGCCAATGGGTCTTATAAGGCGGGTAAAATGTTGGCGGTAATCTAATTGCGCAACGTAATAAGAATAATTAATTAAACAAATTAATTAATTTAGTTACCACATGTAATCAAGTGATGCATTGATAAACCACGTCTCGTGACTCCCCTGTGACACAAAAATACTCCCATTTGGTTTCAAAAACAAAATTATAGTCTCTGGAAATTTTAATTTTAATTAAAATATTGTTATTTTATTTTTCAGTAAATAAAAAATGCTCAAAAATTGGTAAAATAAAAAATCCAGAAGCTATGGTGGGAGGTGCAGCACACCACAGTGTAGAATAAGCCCCAAAAATAATTCCACAATTTTCCAGGAGGCCAAACACCCTCACGCAGCCCCACGCGTGCGAGTGAGGTGGGTTTTCTTGTATTTTTTAATGTTTTGATTATAAAAAATATTTATGGTGATTAAAAAAAATTACCAAAAATTCAAAAATAAAAAATAAAAATTTCTGGAAAAAATTTGGCCTAAAATGGCCTCGGGAAGCCCTCCCACGCGCCACCACCCGCGTGTGGGTGTGTGTTGCAGCATTGATTATGATTATATATATATATATACCTTATCTCCCTCACGCGCCGAGGCCAGAGTGCGCAAGCCATGCACCAGTAAGGAGGCCTCCGACGGTGCCATTAGACTCGTCTCGGGCTTGGGATTCAAACTGTGGGGTCCACACCCGATGGGGACCAGCCACGTGTGCACACGCGCCCTCACTCTCCTTGAGTGAGAATGGGCTTGCGAATTAACTGCACTTAGGGCTACAAATGAACTGAGCCATTCATGAACAACTCGTGAACAAGCTCGATAAAGGCTCGTTCAAGTTCGTTCGATTAATAAATGAGCCAAGCCTGAGCTTGAATACTAGGCTCGTTTATTAAACAAGCCAAGCTTGAGCAGACCATAACTCGGCTCGTTTATTTTCATGAACAAGCTTGTTA
This sequence comes from Liquidambar formosana, assembly GCA_039720395.1. NCBI lineage: Eukaryota > Viridiplantae > Streptophyta > Magnoliopsida > Saxifragales > Altingiaceae > Liquidambar > Liquidambar formosana. The sequence continues at coordinate 22,699,699 of CM077834.1, read as the reverse complement.
AGGGCTCGTGAATAGGTTTACAAATAGGCTCGTTAAAAGGCTCGTAAAATAGCTTATTAGTAGATTCATTAAGGAACTTGTATAAATACCCTAATTTATTTTTGGTTTCTCTTGTTGAGTGGACCAATTAACATGAAAGAGATAATACTTCCTTAATAGTTATATCTTGTACTTATCTAAGGAAGATTTTTAAGGTTTCTGAACTTTTATTTTAATGTTTAAAACTCACATTCATGAGATCAAACCAATCTTGAACATGAGCGCAAGCTCGAGTTCGAGCTCAAGCTCGGCTTGTTTAGTTAAATGAGCCGAGCCGAGCCGAGCCGAGCCTGAGCTTTTCTAAATCTTAATGAGCCGAGCTTGAACACAATAAATTAAACTCGTTTAAAGCTCGGCTCGTTTATAAATAAACAAGCTTTTAACTGAGCCGAGTTTGAACACTCCAAAGCTCGGCTCGGCTCGTTTGCAACCCTAACTGCACTTTATCTTTTTCCTTTGAACCAATTCGAACCAGTTTCGAATGTTCACTGGGCCAACTTTGCGGGCTCATAACTTTCACATACGATATTAGATTTGCGCAAATTTTATGTCTACAGAAAGCCCTTACGACGTAGTTTAACAACATACCAGTTTCATGCATTAAAAATAGGTCTAAGTGCATAAAAAATAAGCCCAAATTTTTAGAAAAAAATAAATTCCAAAACTAGGGTTTGCGTTTTCTCTCAAAATACACCTCCGTTTCTCACGAAATTTTGCAGGCATGTTCCTTACACATAGGAGAACACGTCCATATAAAAATTTTGGGTTAAAAACTACATTTAAAAAATGTTTTTAAACGACCCATAAATTGTATTTTAGAGAGAGAATGCAAATCATGCGACTATAGGGCGAACTAACAACCATAGTCTCTAATACCAATGTAAATACGCTATATCTACTATATATAGCACTCAATAACGGGTCTAAGGACATACCTTAAGCAGAAGAGATCTAAGGATCTTTGTCGATCGTTGTTACAAGCCCTGCGTAGCTGCTACTCTAATGGTCGCTCCTCTACTGTGAATTTAACCTCTGTATATACTCCTCAACATTGTGAAAACCATAGGGATCGCTACTAGAGTCCTCCCACGTAATCCACGCTACCAAGTCCACTAGGCAACAATGGTGGTCCTAGAGAGAGAAAGCTAGAGAGAGAAATGGAGAGTTTCTACTAGAGGTTGCTGTGTGTATGTAGTAGTCATCTTCACAAAGAGAGACTCTCTTAATATATATGTGCTCTTATTAAGTCCAAACCCTAGTAGGACTTTGTTTCCATGTACAATTAGGAAACCTCATGCAAATAGGACACTAAACCACTTAGGTCCAGCACCCATACGTGGGCGGACTATAGGTTCGGGTCATGACCTAATGACCCATATATTAACAGTTTTGAACAGAGTTGTCGCGACTGGATCTGCTATTGCCATTCTTCTCACCGCCTCTATTATTTCTTTTCATTTTGTTTTTGTTTTTTTTTTTTGGGGAGGGGGGAAAGGGGTAAATTTATATGGGAAAAAGAAGTGAAATGACGGTGGATCTTGGTTGATTGACAAGGGGTTTTTGGTGAATGGTGCTTAGGGGTGGTTTTAAATGGGAGTTTTAAACGATAGTGATGCCAAATGTTTGTGTGGCCAACAAAGTTCACTGGAGAAGAAGTTGATCTAATTTTGTAGACTTTTAGGAAGCATGGATTGCAATTTGATTTCAAAATCAGTGAAGGTTGGTGACAGTGAACAACAACGGTAATGGCAACGATGATGGTGTTCATCAAGAATAGAGAAAGTGTGTGCATGGGTGATTTTGAAGCATAACTAAAAAAAAAAAAAAAAGAAAAAAACCTTCCAACCGAAACTGCTATCAGTATTTGCGGTTTCATTATTAGCACTATAAAACCTAGTTGATTTGATGGTTTCATTGTCTAGCGTGGCTCTTCTGGGTCCCACCATGCCATGCAGTACGTGACTTGGCATACAGAGTGCTATTCGTGGAAAAAATGTCCATATAATGCTAGTGTTAGATATAGTTATAGTATTAGTGCTAGGTTAGAAAAAAAGTCTAGATAGGAGGAACAGCTCCTCCTACATACTGATATGGCATTTTATATGACCACCACATGTCTTACAATTATAAAGAAAGCATGCTATCATGGCATAGTAGTAATTCTCTTCTCTTTTTTCTATTATGACCGAAATACCATTACTCTTAGAAGGAACTCCATATTCAAAGTTCAAACCAGGAACTCATCTTAAGCATCTTAGTCGGAAACTTCGACACTCCAAATCATGGCCGAAGCCTATGAATACTTGTAACTCCCCACTGCTATAAACAAAAAAGGTGCAAAATAAATCCTTTGTTTAGGAGCATTGGCTAATTCCTAAAAAAATAGGGCATGAAAATCGGGGGAAAAAAAAAAGGGAACATTTTTTTGGCCGGAAATGGTAGAGTTGTAGAGATGGGTAGTTGCGAAAATGGAGGCCGGTGGAGAGTGGGTCCATGTTATCGGCATTGATGATGCAATGGTGCTTGTAGCTTCAATAATCTCCTTGATTGGGTTGGTTGTGATGTTGATGATTTGGTGAGGTTTTGGGGTTTCGATGATGGTGGTGAAATGGTGGAAAGTTGGTGGTGACACTTCAATTAAACTTCTTCCATGGCTTTACCTTGTATGAGTTATATCTAGTTGTTGCTGCTGGCATGAGATTTGGTTGGAAATGGTGAAAAGAAATGGAATAGTTTTTGATGTTGGAAGAGAAGTGGAAGAAGGTGGCTTGGTGAGAAGAGGAAGGAGAACTGACAAAAAAAAAAAAAAAAAAAAAAATAGAGAAGAGAAGAAAATGAGAGTCGACTAGGGGGCGTATTTTGGTCCAAAAGAAAAAAAAAATAGAGAAAGATGGTATATTGGTAACACACATCATGCATTTTTCTTTATAATTATGGACACTTGGTGGTCAAATAAAATGCCACATTAGTATGGAAGAGTAGCTGCTCCTCCTAAGGATCCAAGTACAACTCAAATATTATAAACAAAGAATAAGGGGAAAATGGGAAGATAAAGGATTAATTATAAGGTAATTAAAAATGAAAGATTGCATGAATTATCATAATTTAATGGACTTATTAACTTATGGAAAATTGGAAACCTGGACTAATAATATAAATATATAGGGAAGTGGACTACTAATGGATAAAGGAGAAACCATGCATTTTTTAATAAAACATATCATGTTGAAGGGTGCATTAAAGTCAACTGCTCGATCGCTTCATATTAAAATGTTGTCAATTTTACTATTAAAAGCACATATCCTTCCTTCACTCATGCCTTGCTTGCCTAAATAAATATTTCTTGCTTTTAGTTTTATTCATTTTTAAAATTTTTCTTGCTTTAGGTTTTATTCATTTCCTTCAACGCCATGTTGTAGAAGATGATTTAAACTAATAATATCCTATCATAAATATTTAACTAGTTAATGCTTTTATCAACATTATGAATTGTTACCATGCAGTACTATCACCATGAACTGTCACATTGGAGGTTTCGGTCAATAGTAGAGGTTATCGAATTCGTATTGTTCGATATTTGTCCTGAGAAAAAACAGAAGAATAAGAAGAGAACATCAGAAGATAATTCTTTGGTGACTTGGGGATGTAATTATACTTTTGTCATATGAGACTAGGCTTAGGAGTTATTGTAATTAATTCCTCAATGATATTTATAGTATTTGTTAATTGCATTTGTATTGCAATCTTTTAGCCAGAGGGAGCAAAGAATAAAAGGAAGAAGGTGTCTTTGGACACCGATAGCGAAAATGAGAAGAACTTGTGCTGCTCACCTTCCTCATGTAAAGAAGCACCTAGACAGATTGTGGGGGAATTCTTCGGTCAAGCGTATAACAATCTTATGAATTACCAGGTGCAAACAACTAATCAGGGCTTGGATAGGGAATAAGAAGCATGTACAGATGAGACCCAAGAACAATTTCTGGCAGGAGCTCATGAGAATCGCATGAGGTTTATGGATTAACTAAACTAAAAGAATGAAGCTTACTTCATTCTTTTTATTGAACTTGAGCCAAGGTTATATTTTTTTATAGTATCAAACTAAAAAAATATTTCTATATTTGTTCTTTCTTCTGAAAGTTGACAATGTTTCATAGGAAAGGAAGATAAAAGAGAAGATTTTAGAGGAGAAGCAAATAAAGTCGTACCAGATCCATCCTTGCATGCTGCTGTTTCAACCCACCGTAATGCTGTTCATCTTTTTGATTTCATACCCGATTATAATTTCAACTGTCAAATTAGGTTCCTTGAGCAATGGCCTCCTTAGGGCTACTCAATGGCACAATAATTATCAAGCACATAAGAGACTGGGGATCGTATGAGCTTGTGGGATTAGTCTCATCTCAAAGGGATGGAACTATTGATAAAAAAAACATTATGTTTGTATTTGCACCGATGAATGAATTTTTTACCTTAAAACAATATCTTCTCCCTTTCTTTTTTGTACAAAAAACTTGGCTCGCTCCTCCAAACTAACGTGGCATATTCTCCAATTTGACACCTGTCATTAATAATAAAAATTTCATTTTGCTCCTGTGAGTTTTATTTTTTTTTTGATAGAGCTCCTGTGATTTTTGTTAGACTGGAGTGCCTCTCTTCTTCATTTTCCGTAAGGACCAAAATGCCCCGGTCTCCACTCTCTCTCTCTCTCTCTCCCCCCCCCACCCCCCAAATTTCCTTGACCGGTAACCAATTTTCTTGAACCCCTCCCTCCTTCTCTCTATTTCTCTCCAAAATTCTCAGATCTCTCTCTCTCCTGTATTTTCCCTTGGTCAAAGCTGCAAGTCCCCCTTTCTCCCTCTTCTTCCTTTTTCTTCTTTCTTGCTCACGTCTGAAAACTTGGACTGTAATTTTTTATATGGATGAGAGACATGACACTGATTGGTGAGTTTGATGTTAAAGTAAAGATCATGATGAAGCTAGAAGAAGGTATGGATGAAGCAGGATGAATCTGGTCAGATTTAGTTTCGATCTAACAAATCTAGCTCAAGATCAATTAAATTGGAAGGAGAGAAATTCGAGTGTGTATATATATATTCATAATCATGTGCATTGGATAATTTAAAAATAATAATTTGATGAAACTGAGCAGTAGACCAAACATATCACGTAAAAATGGACAAAGAAACGAAAATTGGACTGGGGAGTGGGGGTATTTCGGTCAGGGAAAGGACCATGATATCAATGGCAGAGTAGCATGGATCTTTTATTATTTAGACAACACGTGTCAGATTAAAAAGTATGCCACGTTAGTTTGGAGAGCAGCTGCTCCTCTGATAGAAGGAGCCAGGTTTTATCTTCTTTTTTTGGCGTTAACATTCCCCAAATTAATTACTTTCCTTGTACGTGTTCACTTGGTTTATTATCACCTTCACTTAAAGTTCTGATTTTCCTCCTTTTCTTTTTTATTTTAATTTTTTTTGGGGATGGGCAAAGACAATTTTATTAGAATATATTAGAGAAAATGTACTCCACCATGACAACAGCAACCACCAAAACACACTCAAAACTTGAAAGAAACATCTAAATCACCTACTGAATTAGATACAAACAATTAAAGACCACGTATCGAAATCCTTACGTTAACCAATAAAATACATACCAGCCTAAACTTAAGTAAATTAAACTTCTCAAAGAATCCAACATAGACAAAGAAGAAAAATTCACCAGTAAGGCGCAATTAAGTGAGTAGTAAAGATGACATCAAGAAAACTCAAGAACTTTTTTTGTTTTTGTTTTTTGGCCAAATGAGGGGTATCCCAAATCATTAACTCTAAACTAATCTCTCTCGTGATGCAAAAACCACATGTAACCCTTTGCATCTGATAATGAGGGAGCAAATACTCAAATTAACTTGGAACTTACGGTTCTTGAACCGTAATCTTTTATTATCTAAGTTATTCTTGCGGGTTGAACTTTTTGATTATTTATGGTACCTGTTTTTGTAAAAATAAAACAGAAACTAAAAATAAAATAGAAACTATGAAAGATGATGATTAAAAAAAAAAAAAAAAAACACGAATAATTGTTACAGACTTTATTTCACCTCATTTATTTTTGACCTTTTGTTTATAAAAGAACTTGTACTAATAATTGTTACAAACTTACAACAAGCAATAAAGTAAGCAAGTAAACACATATTATAAAGTCAACTCTTTAGTTGTTTGTATTTTAATTATGGTTTCTTGGGCAGGTGTCATCTGGCGGTTTCGAAGGTTTTTCGATATCCTCTTTAGTTGTTTGGTCTCTTGTCTGAGTATCAGGTCTGCTGGTTAGGGTTCTGTTTGTTTGGTGCTGCATTAGGGACAATAAGGTATCCACCTTTGACAGTTTTGTCTCTTTGGTGCATGTATACTATTTCCTTCTATATAATCATTCTTTTTGCTTAAAAACAAAAAAAAAAAAAAAATTGAAATTCCCTCTTTTTTGACCAACAACATCCCAAGATCGATGGTGTGCATGACGTCACTACTTCAGTAGCCTGAGTTACTTCGCAGGCCGATGTGGTGACTATAATTTATTTTGTAAAAAAGAAATTTCCATCTAATATAAATTTTCGATCCATAATTAGACTATTTTTCAATACACAAGATTTGAACTCAAACTCAACCCATGTACCAAAAAACCCAAAGAGGCAAACTATTGTCATCACGGAAAAAATTTTGTACCCTTACTTAATTTACACTTTCTAAGATTTTACAAAAAAATGTTAAAGGTTTTTACGTACGAAAACTAATTGTGTCGTATGTTCATTAGAAAACATTGTTCTCAACAACTTTGTAAAATAAAATTTTTCCAAAATCTGTAGTTTAAGTAGATATTTTGGTCATTTACTATGTCTATTTCATTTTTACATAATGTTTCATGAAAAATGGCCAAAAATTTTACTTAAATGACAGATTTTGGAAAATTTACTTCTGCAAAATTGTTCAAAATGATGTTTTATAATGAACAATGTGGTTAGTTTTCATTTTTCATGAAAATCTTTTATATCTTTCATAAAACCTTTAAAATGTAAATTAAATGAGAGGTGCAAAATAATTTTTGTGACAGCAATAGTTACCCGCAAACCTAAATATCGTACTCTTTTCTTTCATTTCGTCCAACCAAAAAATAAAAAATAAAAAACCTCTTTAACTCCAACCCATTTCTACCTGAGTCAACTAGGCAAGGTCGAGTGACTCTTATTACGGAATTAAGCATGTGACAACAACACTTCCATTCACCCATTGGGTTTGATAATTTTACTTTATAATGAAGCAAATATCAAACCAAGCAATGCTATATGATGACGTTTGAACACAACACCTAATATATTTAGGTGTGATTGGGGGAGTACGTGCATGGACAGGATCTTTTAGGTCTTGCTGCATATGTGAGCTCTTTTATTTTTTTTTATCACTTCTTGGCGGACCGCAATGTCCTAATCTGATTACGTACGTACGTACGTAAAATGACCAACAACCTTGTAATATAATATGATAAATTGATAATGTTCCTTCCCTATATATTAAGACTTGATCCGTAGAAGAGAGGAGGCCATATATTGTTGTTTTGGAATTCAAACTGCGTTAAAAAGAAAACAAAGACGGAGTTATGGAGAGTGGGCGCATTCATTCAGCACATTACGAAGATTGCCCGACAGAGCTCCCGCCGGAAGGATGAGTTATCGCCGTGGCGACTCAATGTCAAGGACATCCAATTGCCGGAGCTGATTTCCTCCCATGCTCCCTTCAGTTTCCCTCGCCTTCTTCGCGTCCCAAGTAACTTATATATATAATCTCTCTCTCTCTCTCTCTCTCTCTCTCTCTCTCTCTCCCTTCAGTTTCCCTCGCCTTCTTCGCGTTCCAAGTAACTTATATATATAATCTCTCTCTCTCTCTCTCTCTCTCTCTCTCTCTCTATATATATATATATATATATATATATATATTAGAGGTAGTACGTAAAATATACTATGCATGTGCATTTACAACACACTCTAGATTGGTAGAGCTAGGGGCAAAGCCACCCTAGGTTTAGTGGGGGCAGCCGCCTTCCCTCATTTTCTTTCCAAAAATATTTTATAGCATTTTTTTTTTGTTGAAATTTTACATTTACTTTCCCAAAAAAATTTCAAAATCCTTTATTTTTCTTTTTCACCCTCTCATTTTTTTATTTTTTTCCTTCCCATAAAAGCTTTAATCCATTTTCCAATATCTCATTTTATACAATGTTTGGGGCCTCATGGAGGATAATTCCAAATGTATTGAATTGAAATATAACTTATCAATAGATTATAGAATTTTGTAATTTTTTTCACCTCAACATTACAAAATTAAAAAAGAAAAAAAAAAAAAATTGAACTGTACCAAAGTTTGCCTCCCTTGAATCAAATTCCTGGCTTTGCCCCTGGGTAGAACCATAAAATTAATCTTAAAAAGTCATGACATTAACTCACTAAGAAAATGTCTAAAATATTGTAATTTATCCTAAAAGAATTAGGCTAAAAATTAGAAAACAAAAAGAATTTTATTGTTTTAACTATGGTTTGACCGGCCCCTCTCTGCAGGTACACCTCCCTCTGCTCCATGACTCTAATTATCCTTCCATAAATGGAGAGAAATCTAACAGTTAATTAATCTTCCATCAAGATAATGAGCCGGTTAGTTATAAATTCTTAAATAGTTGTAATGTGTGAAGACAATTATACTATGGTTTCTAATATCCAGAGTAAATTTTTACTTGGCCAAGTTGCTGGTTCAAGTGACTAGCTCGGACAGGATTTCAACTCCATCAGCACAGTGTTGTTTTGTCGTTTATACATAGAGTAACCACTGCAGTTTGGATCACTTGGGTTGTGGGATGTTAGTTGAGGTTTTTTAAAGAAGCAGTGTTATATGTACCAACTAGTTTATAACCTATGTGTTGCACGAGTGAGGTTTGTAAAAATAAATATTGTGAAAAATATAAATTATATAAATATATGATACACACCTGTGATGATAGCTCAGATGGCAAAGAACCGTGACTTAAGAATCATAAATTTTGAGTTCGTGTCTTTACTTTTTCACTATCGAATGTATGGATTTGGGGATGGTTTATGCATCATGGGGATTAATTTGGGTTTAACGGTTTGAGATACCCCTCATTTGGTAAAAGTGTATTTGCACAATTTTTTAAGCATTTGTATAGTTTTCTAAGCAATGTGATATGTTAATACATATTTCGATGTGTTACGCTTTCTCTTTTAATCATCATGACCTCTATTTGTCTCCTTTTTTATTATAACTATTTATAATTTTACACGTTCAATTTTTTGGAGATGAGATAAATAGATATAAAGAAAATGAAGAAATTAATATGGTATAGTCTACTAAGTTTGGGTTGAACATTGTACAGTGTACGTTTTCCAATTCTTCTACATAAAAACAAAGAGATATGCAGTACACACCAAGCGTCAACCTACCTATACGGCGTGAAAAAGAGCAATGAAAACCAAAAAAAAAAAAAAAAAAAAAAAAAAAAGAAAAGTTAAGAGAATTTACCTTTTGGTGATCACTTCTCAACTTAATAACAAACATGAAACATTAGAAGTCCTTTTGAAGCATGTATACAGTCAATTTGTAGCAAGTTGGCAGAAAATATTATTTCTTTAGTATTAAGTTAGAAATTGATTACTAAAAAGTAATTATTTCTCCAACTTTTTGGGACAATTACTTTTTAGTGATTCTTTCCCAAATTAATACGAAAAAAAGAAAATTAATAGTTATTTTGACGTAAGTATACAGTTAATTTGTAGTAAGTTGATAGATATTATCCTTTTTTTGGTATTAGATTGGAAAGTGATCACTAAAAAAATAATCTTTACCTTTTTCTCTTATTGTTCATTGATTTAGGTGATTTGAAAAAAAAAATTCATAAATTAACACATGGCATCAACAGGGAGGCATTCATCTGTTACATATATATATTATATAGATTCTCTACAATAATTCAAGTTGCTGTTGATGTGACGTAGAGTTAATTAAAAAATTTATAAAAAAAATCATCTACACCGTACCATCTCATCTGGCGCATGACTTGGGACGAGCAAATTCCTTATATATTTACATTTTGGTCATTTTCATGGATAGGGATGGCAATAGGCCACCTAAACCAGGTATCTTAGTCCGGTCCGCCCTTATTGGGATGGGGTTGAAATTGTTTTAAATAGAATAGAGGTGGAATTGGTATTTTATAAAAAATCTTGAATCGGGTTACGGGCGGGTTTGGGTCCCTGCCTCACCCCGTCCCCTCCCCCCCCCCCACACACACACTTATATATATATATATATATATATATATATATATATATATATATAAATTTATATGTTGTGTTTACCAAACTAGTCTTCGGTCTTGTTTGGGAAAACTGTAGCTTTTGCTTTTAGGCAAAAGTAGAAGAGAATCAGAAGTTATGAGTAGCAGAAAAGAATTGGTCTCTGTTTAGAAACTGTATTCAAAAGTGATGTTAGAGCTGAAAGTGATTTTTTGTCTGTTTGGGAAGAACATTTGCTATAATTGTTATAACCCTAAATTGACTGAATTGTCCCTTATAATAAATGCTCTTTCTTTTTCTTTTTTTTTTTCTTTTTTTTTGTGGCTCTATTTGGTATTAGTAGTGAATTTTTTTTTTCCCATTTAATGATTGGGGATACCCTAGGCCATATTCTTATTGAAATTTGAGTTTAGATTATCCCCTAACAGCCTAGGTGAAACGTCCCATAACCACACAAATAACAAAAGTGGCGATCGAGGTATCAAAACGATAACCTTTGGAAAACACACATAAGACTTGACCTCTTGACCAACCTCACAAAGGTGTATTATTAGGGATTTTGCTTACGTTTTTATTTTATTTTTTTTTCCTTGCTTAAAACAAAGAAAAAAAGAGAGCATGAATTGATATTTAAATAAAAAAAAATTATTACAAATCCAAATTTTATGGAATCAATTCTTGAAAAAATTCCAACAACTATAAGTCAATAGATGTATGAAAGGAGAAATTTTTTTTTTGAAGTTTAAATTAGGATCCTACGGGTCCAAGTTGGTTGAAGTTACTAGGACATTGATGCCGATAGGAGAGAAGAGCACAATAGCAGGAGAGGAGAGGACTTGTGTCTAAGGTGGGGCTATTATTGTTTTGTTAAAAGATATCGGTGAAAAAATTTGTTTCCATACTCAAGCATTAAGGATAGTTTTGGAAATATGAAAAGTTATTAAAATCCTCCGCAAAAGCTGATACCAGCTTCTGATTAAAAGCTGAGGGCAGTCTGCTTATTATAAAATCACTTTTTGACCTTAAAAGTGATTATGATTTAAATTACCAAACAGGACCAAAAGTGATTTTAAGTTTCAAAAGTGATTTTGGACCATCTAAAAGTTTAGCCAAACAGTGATTTTCACAATTTCATATAAGTGCTTTTTTTTTTTTTTTACTCATTAGGTTCTTGTGCTATTAGTTCTCTTATCTCAATTTTTTATTTATATTTTAATTGAGGTCAAAAGATGTTAGTTTCTGTAAGAGGATGTAAACTTCTCAAGTATTCACTGTTTAAGCATATTTAACCGGGTGCATTCATTGAATTGTCATAGGTTGGTAGCTAAATAGGAAATTAATGCCTTATTAGTATAGGGTTTGGGTGGGGGTGGAGAATGGGTTTAAGGATTTTTTATAGGGTCGAAATTAGGATAAGGGGTCCTGTCCCGTATAAGATTTGAGTAGAGAATGGATTTAGGGATTTTTTATATGGTCAGGGTTGGGATAGGGGGGTCCCGTCCCAAACCCACCGGTTGCCATCCTATTCATGGATATTTAGAACCCTAGTCACTTTAAAAGTCCTATCGAGGACTTGGATATAACATGATTCCCAATTGGGAGAAATACAGATTAGTCTAGTTATGGAGAACTAATTACATATCAATACAAGTTTACAAGTTAGTAGTCATGCAAGTCATTTGTATTGATCTACGTGTAATTATTTGTCCGTAAGCAGACCAATCTGTAATTCCCCTTTATTTACTCTAGGACCGTGTGAAAAAGGTCCTTTCAGAGCTCAATTGGCATTATAATGAGGGACCTGTTTTCCTCTTTTCTCTTTATATATCATTTGGTATGGCAATATTAATTCACTTGTATAGATTGTTTATATTTTTTTTTAGGCTGTTGGTGATTATCCCTTTTGGGTATGATGGCATGCCCATCCCAATAAAAGTGTGGAGTTTGCAGATGTACGTTTTGGTTTTGATTCCGCGTAGGTGTGTATGTGGATATGTAACAGAGAAAAAGAAGGAGAATATTAGTGAAGATTTTCAGTTTTGCTGTAAGACAGATTTACCTATTGACCAAAGTATGTCGAGGTTCCCCGGCCATGCTTGTGTTGGTATCTGTCCTTACTCCTAGCTTATGCCAGATTTTTTGTTCTTATTGCAAATAAGAGACATTAATTGTCTTAAACATTAGTATTATTCAATTGCCTAAACCTACAGCTAATGACTTAAGTTCAATTACCAAGTTCTTCATGCAAGTTCAGTTTTCCTAATATTATTTCATGGCATTTGTTTTTTTTCACTCCTCGACCATAGGGAAACAATGCAAGGTTGCAGAATATTACAAGAAACAAGAAAGTCTCCTAGAAAGGTTCAATGAGGTGGAGACCATGATTGAATCGTGTTTTCCAGGAAGTCTAACAGAGGTTTGTGGTTTTGTTTGTTGTTATTTTTCTTTTTCTTCTTTCCTTCTTTCTTTTAAATGATTTTTGGGATGTTTTTATGATTTGGAATAATTTTGATGTTGATTTTCAAAAAGCGAGACATGAAGGACTTAGAATTCAAGCAAGAAGGCACACAACTGACCCAATTGCTGGCAAAAACTATTTCATACCAGAAGCAGGCCAAGTTCTGCTTTCTGCTAGCTTCAATCTGAGTTAACCTGAGCAAAAGAGGCTTATGTTCTGTTTTTCAATGTCCCTTGTGCAGCCATATGAACCCAGTTAATAAAAAATTTATGTAATTGTTTTCAATAACACGACTCTATATTCAAACATTGCAAAATGTTCTCAACTACTAAATAAAGACCTTTTGCCTCGTTGTGCAAATATAAGACCTTTCTTCTTTATAACAGGATGAAATGGAGCAGCTAGCGAGAAGTGAGAGGATAGCGATTCATGCATCAAACATAGCTAACTTGGTGCTTTTCATGGCAAAAGTTTATGCCTCTATTGAAAGCAGATCTTTGGCAGTTATGGCATCAACTTTGGATTCCCTGTTGGATCTCTTATCAGGGTTTATTCTATGGTTCACTGCCCATGCCATGAGAAACCCAAACCAGTTTCGCTATCCAATTGGAAAGAAGCGAATGCAGCCAGTGGTAAGTCCTAAAAGTTGCTAAATCGTCCAATTTGAAGTTTGTAACAACTACTAAGTTCCAATAATTAGTAGGATAACTTTTTGTGACTCATTAATATATCATGTTAATAACTTGAACTGAATACTTCTTTCGAACTTCTAAACCTGATCATGTATAGAACTTGTATGTTTTTGACATTTTAGTGTAATCTAGAAAATCATGTAAAAGTTCATCTAGTGGTACATTTATGCTTTGTTTGGTTTCTGAGAAGAAGTCAGTGGAAAGAAAATTAATCTTACAGCAACCTTTCAAATGCCAAATAGTTGTAAGATTCTAAATTAATATTCTGTTTTTCTTCTCTTCCATCTTCTTGGTAACCAAAGAAATTAGAGAATCATGGACTGTATGGGCTATCAAGCTTATGGATTGTATTGGATTGAATATTTCATGATAAGTAGGAAGACGAATAGGCAAAGTGGCTTTCCACTTTCCACTCATGCCTATCAAGTCAAAGATAGAAAGATCAAATCTGGGTTTGGCGTGAAAATGGAAACTTGGTTAAATCAATTCTATGAATTGAACCAAGGAAAATGCTACTTCACCCATCTTAAACCAACGATAGCTTATTTTTGGCCTATGAAGTGACTATGGTTAATGGGTGTTTGGGCTCAAAGCATGTCAATGAGAACCATAACACATGCATTTTTACTATGCATACCACATTTCGATCATGCCCTTCTAAAAGTTTTCGACTTTAATATATTTATACTAATCATGCTCGAGTATGCAGGGTATCATTGTTTTTGCATCAGTAATGGCAACTCTGGGATTGCAAATACTTATTGAGTCTGGCAGGGAACTTGCTAAAAAGGTACATGGCATTTATCTTATTGCTGCTGCACTAGTTAGGGTTGCAAATTGGGCTGATTAGTCTCATTTAAAGACAAACAAGCCCTGATGTTTGGGGACAACATGAATCCTAGACCTAGAGAAACGGTTATCTGAGTCCATGTAAATATGTAATTATTGTAATGAGCTATGTGGCTTATAACCTTGTCTTATGTCGATCAATAACGAATGTCTTATGTGAGGTTCTATTAATTATGGAATCAGAAGTAGAAGACACCATGTGCTGGCCAAAACAAATCAATTTGCTAGGGAATGAGCAGAGATAAATTTTAAAAGGGTTTGCCTAAACCAAAACCCTTGTAATTGCTATTAATTTCCTCTAGATTTAATGTTTCATACACAGATAGCTTTGGTGCATGCAGAAATACAGTTGGTATGAATTGGGCTCCATTGTAGGGAGAAAGCTTTTTTTATTTTATCGTGTCTAATACCACTGCTTGTCCCCCCCCCTCCCCAATATTTTTTGGGTACAGTCTCAAAATGAAATGAGTCATAAGAAGGAAATATGGATGATTGGAATTATGGTTTCCGTCACAGTAGTGAAGTTTGTGCTTATGGTCCATTGTCGGAGATTCAAAAATGAAATTGTGAGAGCATATGCTAAAGATCATCTCTTCGATGTCATTACCAACTCTGTGGGTCTGGCAGCAGCTGTCCTGGCCGTTCAGTTCTACTGGTGGATTGATCCAGCTGGGGCTATAATAGTGAGTCCAAAACTAGCACTATGTTTATTATTCAATGTACTATAGTTGAGATGTTAGTTTTGTTCCCTTTTTCCCCCTGTGCTATGATTGTCACAATTAATCAATAGGCCACAATTCAAACATTGTGGCACTAAGGGTGCAGGGATCTATGTGCTTTTGACAATAATTTCTTCGGCTTGTAATGCAGATAGCATTATATACAATTAGTTCATGGGCAAAGACAGTTCTGGAGAATGTGGGGTCACTAATCGGTAGAACAGCTCCACCAGAGTATTTAGCAAAATTGACATACCTCATATGGAACCATCATGAAGAGATCAAGCACATTGATACAGTTAGAGCATACACTTTTGGTAGCCAGTACTTTGTGGAGGTTGACATAGTCTTGCCAGAAGACATGTTTTTAAGCCAATCGCATAACATTGGTGAGACTCTCCAAGAGAAGCTCGAGCGCCTCCCTGAGGTCGAACGAGCTTTTGGCAATATAGATTTCGAGTTTAGCCATAGGCCGGAACACAAGACCAAGGTATGATGATACTGATGATGGTGGTAGCTACACAAGGACCATTTGAATAAGCTTGCTGGTTTTGTTCATATGTTATGCTATATTTGCTTCTGCTACCCTGATGCAATCTATATAGTTTCACCTTTAATTTGACTGATTGTCAAAGCCTTGTTTGTAATTTGGAGCTAATTACAAGTGGGTGTTTTATTTGTTTTGTGAATCACTGGCACACCACCATGACTATCTCTAACATCCCATGAGTTACATTATTATCCAAATGTGGAGCAAGGATTTAGTGATGAGAGTGCTTTTTGGTCTGTTGATTCGAGCCGTCCATTGATTTTATGGATGGATTGGATCAAACCAGCATGGTGAAACCAACACCAAATCTAGATCCCCAAATGCATGTGGCTACCTCTGTTTCTCCACGAGTGCCACAGTGGTACTTTAATTGGCAAGTTCTGAGATTGGATCAAGTCCTTGGCAGCCAAATGTGGCTTCAATTCATTTTTTTTTATTTTAATTTTTAATTTTTGTTTTCAAAAAAGGAAAAAAAAAATTGTCATAAGGATTTTTTGTTGGAAATATTATAGATGGAACAATTTTTGAAAGTGTGTTTAGTATACCTGCAGCAACAGCAACAGAGTGAATAAACAACATTTCAATGAATTCTTTCTCTTGCATTACAATCAGAATTCAGACACTATGGATAAAATTCTAGTAATTTGTTAGATCTTGAATTGAACCAAGATTTAGATATCGAAAGAGAAATTTAATATAAAAAATTTTCATGACAAAAGAACCCTATAGTTGCTTCAACTACCATGCCCAAATGGACAAACTCACCTACCAAAAGTAATTCTGGTAGTGTATTTGAAATTAAAATTTTCATTTTTCTCAACTACTATGGGAAACACAAAATGCATTGGAGTTGGCTCAAGAGAAAGCTGTTTGTAAAATATTTGGAGAAACGGACCCTATCAATCCTCTGACTAGATGATCCGACCTAAGATGTTGGGTTCTAGACTTATTGTCAAAACTTTTATATCTAGGCTGCTGCAGAAGGGATTGTGACATGAGTTTATTGATACAGTGTTTGCCACTTGGGAGGGCTTCCTGGTCTTTAAATTAGGGAAAATTACTTCAATCACATTATTAAAAAGCAAGTCTAAATGTTAAAAAGTAAGTCTACATGTATAATTCAACTACTCTCTAATCATATGTGGGACAAAGTACATAGATCTATTTGGCCTTAAGATGTCATTCTCTGTTTTAGGTTACTCCTACTGGCTTTAAAACATGTTAGTGCAACTTAAGGATGTGAGTCTATATATCTATATCTATATCTATACTACCTATAAAAGGGTGAATCCTAGAAAAACTTTGAATTATCTAAAATACCCTTATTTTAAAATGTAATGACATCAATACCCTTAAGTACTCCAAAATACAAAAAGAAAAAAAGGATACATAATTAATTAAATCATGGAGAAACCTACTTTAATTAGAGTTCCACAATCCTATTCCACTAACCCATACGTTTCCCTTCCCCATACCCTACTTTAATTAGAGTTCTACTATCTTATTTCATTAGCCCATATGTTTCCTTCCCATTAACTCATTTGTTTTTTGCAGCCAAAAGTAATAAGAAAAACTCATACGTCTCTCCCTTATCATCCCCCATTATGTATCCCTTTAGTATCCCTATGCCAACCCTATGAATTTTACATTCATCTTCTCTTATTCTTAGTTGGAGATTGAAAATCCCACTCAAAAGTATAGTTTTCTTTATTTTTTATATTATTATTTTTTTGGTATATGCTTAATATCTCTTTGATGTTCTCTTAGAGATTTAACGTCTCACCGTAAAAGGTATCTTTTTCTTTTTTTTTTTTCCTTTCTTCTGTATTTATATTTTACCATATGTTTATAGTGATTTGTTGAATACACTATTTCATTAAGACAGTGTGTTGTAATTAGAGGTTATTATTCCTATAGATTTTATTATTCTTATGTCGATTATTCCTGTTTTTTTTACTTGGTAATTTTGTGGATTGGAACTGGTTATAAAATACCAGTTGTGCAAAGGTTTTTATTTTATGAATCCATTAAATGTAAATGCACATTAATTTTGTTTTAGATTTTTGGGTGATAACTCCCAAGTTGTCTTGTTTAAATCCAGGGTACTCAATAATTTTCTGCTTCATAAATATTATTATTATTTAATGCTTTGCTGTCTTTTGATTTAATATAACATCATTGAAATTGAAACAGGAAGAGATTAAGCAAGATTTTACTTTCAAAAATTCATAGCCAAGTAAACTTTCACTTCCTTAAAACTGTTTTCTTCTGATATATATATATATATATATATATATATATATATATAAAGAGAAAAGGAAAATGCTATTAAGCATATTAAGCATCATAAAGAAATTCAAGATCCCAACTAGGTTAGCACCTTGAGTTCTTCTAATCATATTCTATTTAGGTCCTTAGATATACATACAACAAATATATTACTTAAAATGGTTCACGTGCAACGCACGTGTGCACAAACTAGTAGATATATATATAGCCCGATGATCCTCCGTAATTAGGCAAGTGAGACTAAGAACATGGATTTGACGTTTCACCTTGTCTCACCTCACCTCACCTCACCTCACCTCACCTCACTTAATAGGTCTGATAGACTATTGGCTTGTTTGAATTGTTAATCACCATTGCAGGAGGGACCATATATGGATTCTTAGGCTACACAACTGGTTAATCTTTCCATTTTCCTTAAACCCTTCCGCTCCAAGGTTTAAAGCTAGATTCGAAATTGCGAGCTTGATCTAATACGATAATAGAGATGATCATGGGCAGGCCAAAAGGGTTGGTGGTAATTATACAATATCTTATGTGGTACTATATGTGTATGGACCAAAATTCACTCAGTTTATTTAACAGATATCTTTTTTTACTAATGCAGGTTGAGTACTGCATGAGATACTGTACGAAAGATGTTTTGTATAGCATTGTCCAATAAAATAACATGTAATACACTTAAATATGGTGATCAACAAGTTGTTGGTTTAACTGACATGTTTTCCTCATTCTTGAAGGTAAAAGTCATTGTTTCTAATAGTCAGTAAAATTGGTTGGAGTATTTATATATTGATGTTCTTATTTGTTAGTTGTTGTTGTTGTTGGGGATATTCGTGGATTTTGTATAATACGATCGACATAGAATCTTTATTAAAATTAAACTTGAATATAATTACAACAAAAATTAAAATCATAAAATACGATGAAATTGTATGTGGATAAATCTCATAATAATCACATTTTAAATTAGCAAAATCAACACAATAAATATTGAATTAAAATAAAATAAAAAGAGTAAGAAGAGCTGGCCTGTGGGAAGGCACATGAGATCACGCTGTCGTAAAGGAACTATCGCCTCCCTACGTATAAGTGCTAACGGATAATAGAACCTCCAAGATACAATCCCAAAGCTCGCAGCTCCCAATACGTCCACATGAAGAGTATGATGAACCCATCCACGATCAGTTGTCCGTAAAAACAATATATAAAATAAAGCTCTTATAAAATATAAAGAAAATAATGTGAATCCGTTTATCATCCATGTAGAGAAACCTACTATTTATAACAGAATATGGTTTAAATTAGTTTGGGCTAATAAAGGCCCAAAATAAATGCTATAATAATTCTTGTAACAGCCCAATAAATAACATGAAATAAAAGTCTAATGACTAGTAACGAATACTCATAAATTATAGAAATTCAGACATAATGGTCTATGAAATCAAACTCATAAAATCAGCCCATAAAGTCACATATGCACCACGTCATAACTCTCATGAGCCACGTCACGTCATAGCCGACCGATCCAAG
The DNA here is from genome assembly GCA_039720395.1 of Liquidambar formosana. NCBI lineage: Eukaryota > Viridiplantae > Streptophyta > Magnoliopsida > Saxifragales > Altingiaceae > Liquidambar > Liquidambar formosana. The sequence goes on along the minus strand of CM077834.1, from coordinate 22,680,216 downwards.
TTGAGGTGGGCTATGTACGTGCGCACACGTGTGTGGTCTGAAGTCTTGAAATTTTAAAGAAAATCACATATTTTCTAATAATTCCCTACAAAATTTAAAATTTCGACAAATAAATAAGTAAACCAATTAAATATATATAAATATATAAAGAAAATATATATAGGGCAACTATATACCTTGCAATGGGCGTAGGTGTCTTTTGGACTTGAACCTATATTTAGTGTTAACTGTTTCCATTTGAGAAGTCATAGTGGAAAAGCTTGAATTTGACCCCTTGAGCCAAACTTTAACAAGTCACATACATAATATTGATATGGGACATGGTTCTAGGCGAGTTAGAACGATTTATAGCCATACGCTATATCTTAATTTTCATGAGAGTTTTTAGGGTTAGCCTAAACCTATAGCCATGGCTTCACGGCGGCTCTCACATAGGTAAGTCCTTCAAGGGTACTGTGATTGTACTTTGCAGGAGCGTTCTTACCTTGGGCTTATTCAGAGTAAAACTCTTCCTTACAGTCACATGAATAGCACTCTCATCATAAGGATGGAGATGAGATTCTCTTCCGGAAAAAATGCTTTTTATGAGGTATGTGCTCCAGATTGTTCCTACCTATTGAACCTTTTTCATGGGATCTCCAATCACAAAGGTTGGATGACTTCCGTTGGTGACTCCCTGTGGGTTTAAACCCCATGCCTCTTGATGGATAAAGTAATTGTATTTTTGCATAAGTCTGTAATTAGTTGATCAACCACTTTTCACACACCATATTCTGCATCTCATTAAACATATTGGCATTATCATTTTGTTTCCTACATCACATAATGCTTCACATAGACATTAGCCAAACTTTAGATGATATAAACATGATAATATAGTGAACCCCCATTATTCTGAATATTTTCCTTTTTAATGAATTCACAAATAAACATAAATTGAATGTCTTCTAACAGTTACACCATAAAAAATAAATATAAATAAATAAAAAAAACCCTATATGGTGATAAGTTGGATTTATTGAAATTGATTAACTAGGTAGAATGTATACATGTAGAAATTATAATAAAGAATCCTTCATTCGAATTGAGATCTCCTGCGATAAATAGGAGAAAAATGCAAAAGAGACTCAAATCCAAAACCACCATGCCCCAACAAGTGGAAGAAAATTTGTAAAAATACTTGAATAGCTGAATCTGTAATTTATTTATAACAAGTGCGAGAGAAATACAATTCAACTTTCATTTAAACTTATCTTAATCTTTTGTTATTTTTGATTGGTAGAGATATATGATTTAAATAGAAAAGAAATGATGCAAATAAGTCTGGAACTTCCTCCATCCATACAATAAAATCAAATAAATTCAATAAAACGCAAATTTATTATATTTGTTTTATTTTTTGTTACCAAAAAATAATATACAATTTAAATGGAAGATAAACAATAAAAATGAGACTGGATTCGATCCCTCACACATTTTGTGACTTTTTATTTTAAAATTTTTTTGGGATAAGTCACATTCCGTGACTTCTCCATCCATACAATTATTTTTTGTTTTTGGACAGCTCCGTCCATATTCCGTACAATGATGTCTCGTTAATGTTCCTGGCAATCCTTGCAGCCGCTCTCCCTACCTCCACTTTGTCACGGACCACATTAATACCAATACCAAAGTTACTAGTAGTCATTCTTTATTAAGTTAGTAGTCATATAGTATAAAATTAGTAGTTATTTGTATTGATACATAATTATATGCCGTAGCTGGACCACTTTGTAATTAATTACACAGAGGTCACGTGTATACAAAGGACAGCCTCTGTATCCAGAAAAAGGGGAGACTACACGGTACCCTTTTCTTTCCTTTTCTTTCCGTATTAAGAGGAAGGTCGGTTTGATTTGCGCTGAACAGTGAGGAAAATACGAAAGGGTAAAGAAAGGGATAATTCGTAGCAGCAGCCCTTTTTTCCCGAGGAAGGACAACAATGGACAGTGACACGCCCATTGATTCAACGACCGGTGAGGGTGTGAAGCTCATGTCTCCCGCGCCGGAAGCCGAGTCGGTTAACGCCGGGAACCACTGGCGACTCAATCTTGCCGGCTTCAAATTGCCGGACAGGACCTCCGACGATCCTCCCTGTCGCCTCCGTTGCCCCCCAAGTAACCCACATCATCTCTCTCTCTCTCTCTCTCTCTCTCTCTCTCTCTCTCTCTATATATATATATATATATATATATGTATGGATAGTCATGCTAGTTTGGACGTGAATATTATTGTTCAAAACGATTCTGTTCTGGGTTGGATCGGCCGAGTTTCCGATTCGGGTGACTCGGGCAGGACTTTAAATTCGATCGCCACTATTGGTTTTTTAATTGTTTAAGCAAAGTAGGCTTGGAGCAGCAAAGTCAGTGGCGTGTCAGGTTTAAGTTTTTTATGTTACTTAAATGTTGGATGTGGTAGGTGAGGTCATTATCAGACCTTTCACTGCAATTTGGATCTGGACATATGCTGGAGAAAGAGAGTATATATGTATGACTTTTTTTTTTTTTTTTTTTTTTTCAATTTTTTGGTCTATTGATTATTGACCCATATTAGGAATTTGAATAGAGAGAGAAGAAAATTGAATTAAGACTCTGATTTGGTGGTAGGTGTATTGTTGAAAATTTGAAATTGTGGAATAAACTTTGGGCCTATTCCCGAACAAAAAATTTGGGTATTATAACTACAGGGTCTCACTTAAAATTGTAAGTAGATCATTTTAATCGGTAAGTTAGTTAGTTGAAATGATAAACTAGCGAAAAAAAAGAAAGAAGAAAAAAAAGCTATAAAAGAATTGTGACAGATAACTTAGAATTTCAACTTAAAATTAAGTTTGAATATAAAAGAAAAATGAAATATAAGGTAAATAACAGTTGAATGGTTTATTTTAGGTTAGGAAACACATCATATATTATATTTTTGAGATAGAGAAAATTTTCAACTTTATCAATTTATTTGTCAGAAAATTATTATTGGTGAGTGGTGAACCATTTTATATGTGCTTATCAACCCAATAAAAAATGGAATCATTTTATAGGTGAATCAGAAAATAATTTGTGGATTAAAAAAACATGTAATATATATCTATAAAAGTAGTGTTCTCCCAATTATCTCTCCTATGCGAATACAAATTATATATAAAAGAAAAACAAATAAATTACTTAAAATGGCTAATTTATTAAAATGAAAAAAATTTCTCTCTCCTATATCAATAACAGTTTAAAAAGTTTGTAAAATGAAAAAAACACAGAAGTATAATTAGAATGTGTAAACAATTGCCAACACAGCGGAAAAAAAAAAATCCCATTAAAATGCTCGTGAAGAGCACCAAACAACAATTGATTATATTATACTGTTGTCTACAAATATATGAAAATGTAACACCACAGAACCTTCTATAGGCAACTCTCAAATAATTAGACATTAATAATTGGATTTATCTCTCAATTGTCCTTCGTTGGCGGTAGTTGGATACCCTGTGCATGTGATAGTGGTGATTGTTAAATTGCTTAGAATTCCTTAGAAAAGCCAAGTTGAACGAGATAAGTTTTATAAGCCTCAACCATCACCATTGTGGGGTAGTTTAGAAGGTGTGGGAGTTGTGAGTTTTGTCAGATTGTGTGGCAAGGGGCACAATACATGACGGTTGAGGAAGTAGTTTTGTAGGAGTGAATTCCTTGAAGGGCAAAGAAAAATGGTTCACCAAAATTAATGGGTTGCTGACATGGCATTGGTAATGGTTTGTTTAAAAATGCACCAAGTGGCATTGGATTGCTCAGAGAACGCCATGTGGGAGAGAGAAAGTTTGCATGAATACTACTTTTATATATATATATATATTAGATGGGTCACTAAATGGTAAGCGAGTCACTTCAAATGGTAAGGATGTATGGTACCCTAAAAACTTTGTAGTACCATATAAGAACTCTAAACTTTGTACCATGTGTAGTCCACAGATGTTGAAATCAGGACGGCTGGTTCAATTTCTTTGTTCTGGGTGTTTTGTATTTATTTATTTATTATACTAGTTAGAGCCATCTCCAGGGGCTAGCTATCCAACCCCTTGGTTATTTTAGTTAGTCAAAGCATATTTTTCCTTTTCCAAGGGGCTAACTATTGTAGCTATTGTCATTTTAGCTAGCTACATTGCTAGCAAATGTTCACTAGCTAGACTATTCATAGTTAAAAAATGACTCTTTCCCTCGCTTTATGTACCATTCTATCTTTTTCTCTCTCCACCAAATGATTAAAAAAATAAAGATTATTAATAAAAAATTTGAAATAACTAAAAAATAACTAGTACTCTTGGAATGCTCACTTGGATAGCTAGGTAGCTATTTTAAAAAATGTCATTTTACTAGCTAAAGTAGCAAAAAAGGTAACTAGTACAGTTGGAGATGCTCTAAGAGGTTAGGCTAAAGGGGCCTTTCCAGAGGGTGGAGAGCTGTTAGGCCCGTAACCTGAGAGGAGCAAGGTTAAGAGCTTTTTATTGAATCGTTATTGATTATAGTGGATTTGATCTCTCTCCTTGCCGTGGATGTAGACATCTTGCTAAACCACATAAATCCCGTATGTGTGTGTGTGTGTGTGTGTGTGTGTTTTCCTGTGATTGTGCTTGTCGCTTTATAGTCTTGAAATTGTTCAAACTTTTTAGAACTTAGGAGTGGCCAAATTTGGATGTGGATAGATTTCCTTGGTTTGAATCCAAGATATATTTGAATGGAAAAAGTTTGTCCTCTTTATTTATTTATTTATATTTTAAAGAAAAATTAACCATTTTCATATAAAAAATGGGCACAAACATTGCCAAATTCATCCTTTTAAAGATTATTATTATTATTCTTATATTAAATTGGCTGAACACTTGGACAAAAATTTGAGAATTTTAGGAAAGTTGGATCTAATAATTATCCCAAACATTGTTGGTGTGGATTTTATGAGTATGAGTATGCAATAATTATAATAATTTGAATGAAGATATATAGCTATAAATTTTATCAATTTAAACAAGATTGGATTAATTTGCCCATCATTATGTGAATTAAAAATTCAAAAACCATGTTGAGGAAAGGTGTTGTTATGAAGTGATCATTAAAGAGAACTCTATGGAATACCTAATTGAAATATTGAAATTGGTTGAAATTTGATACTATTATGAGTGCGAAAAAAAATCACATGTTTTTATTTTGTTTGTAAGAATGATAATGGTTCTAGTGCTAATATTAATTTTAAAAAAATAGAAGGTAATATTAATATCTAACCCTAAAGATCTCTCTCTCTCTCTCTCTATCTCTGTGTGTATATATATATATATAAAGTACTTGATAGTTATTTGGTTGTTATTTTCGGTTTGTATGAACTAAGCGGCTGACAAGGTAAATTGCAAATTTTAATATATGGAATTCTGCTTTTTCGATCATTTTCTTGGATAGAACCCTCAAGCTGTAGTACTATGTTGAAAGACCTGTTGAGTACTTGAATACAACCTGGTGTATCTCATTCCTAATTTAGTTTTCATTGATGGAGTACTTCTAAGGTTCTTTAAAGTGCAATTGGCATTAGAGTGAGTCGATTAGTTTGTAGTTTTCGGAAGAATTAAGTTTTCAGGTTTAGATGGCATTCAAATTGTAGGAATTATCAACAAAAATTAGGTGCAACATGAGTGCCTGCTCTTCTAGCAATATATCTGTGTACTGCCAGTGCCTCTTTTGGAGGGTACAGATGACGCATTTTAGTATAATTTTATTGAATGAAGAAAGGTACACATTTTAAAAAGAGAAAGAAGAAGTTGGTGGAGGGAGGGTGCAGGGGGTAGTTTAATTAGATTAAATCCTCTTTATATAAATGTTTTGGAAGTTTGGGGAGGCAAGGGATATACTATACAGATTTTCCAAGTGAGGATGTTTGACTGTACAGGTGGCTGGTTCATATGGCAGGGGTTTGTGAAGAAGGAATTTTGTGGTTTTTTTTGTGTGGTGGTATTGAATATTAGATGGATAATAAGTCTGAGATTTGGTATGGTAATACTCTTGTTAGATTGTTTAGAATTGCATGTAGCTGTTATTGATAGACTGTTTTGGTTTGAGATGGGTGTAGGTATTGATCCATGAATGTTGTGGTGCCCCATTGTTTTGTATATATCTACATGATTACTAGCCTAATCTAATGGAGAAATTTATAATGACGTTATAACATTCTGAATGGGGTTGTCAGAAACCTCAAAGGTCCGCTTCTTTTACTCCTAATTTTCTGCAAAGTTAATCTAGAAACGATGTCATTATGCCTGTGTTCAGTTCTTTTGTAAGCCTGTAACATTAATTAACTTAAAAATAGTTATTATCCAGTAGCCCCTACTTGCAAAGTTGCAAATAATGATGTATGTCCAACCATCGGCTTCATCAAGACATTTTCAAGGAAGGCATGTTGGGTGGGACACTTTGATTCAGTTGAAGACCCGACCTTCTTAAAGTTCAATTTTCCTTCATTATTACATGACATCATTTAATGTTTTTTCCTTTAATTCTTGACGTTAGGAAAACAATGCAAGGTTGCAGCATATTACAAGAAACAGGAAAGACTTCTTGAAGGGTTCAATGAGATGGAGACCATGACTGAATTGGGTCTTTTTCCTGGAAGTCTAACACAGGTTGGTAGTTTGTTAGCTTTTGTTTTTTTCCCTCCTATTTTAAAATAGGTTTTGGGATGTTTATATGATTGGGAATAGTATAAATTTGATTTCGGGAAAGTGAAAGCAATTGACTTTCTTCTTCAATTTTTTTTTCTCTGGTCTGAAAAATGATTGACTTGGGATTTGAGCAAGATGGTACAGAACTAGTGGAGACACTAATTCATATAAGATCAGGCCATACTGTTTCTTCTGCTTCAATGTGTGCGAAATCTTTCTGACTTTTCAATCAACTTGATGATTTTGAATGCTTAGTCATGTTATTGGTTTCAAATGGTGTTGGGAGAATCCAATCCAAAAGCCTTAGGAGAATACAATCCAAAAGCCTTAGCTATTAGGTGCAGGCCAGACAGATATATAAAGTGATATCAAACCCAATTTTTGGGTGATGTGGGACTTTACAATAACACCCCACCCCCCACGCCCGGCGAAACTCATGTGTATGCCCAACAGGAGAGAAGAAAGGTCTGTCTTGTGTAAAACAAAGACGCTCACGAATGGAATGAGCCCAAAAACAATAGACTCTGATACCTTAGATAGCCACTTCACTGCAAAAGCTTAAGCTGTTAAGGAATGGGTCATCAATGTAAATCAAGCTAACACTCCCCCTCACGTGTGGCCCCATTCTGCACACAGATAGATAGACAGACATACAACCTACAAGAAAACAGACAAATTGATGGGGGAATAAATGAATGGAATTAAAAAAACCCTTGAAACTAGGACTTCTGAAAAAAGAGCTAATACCATGTTAACTAACCAACTCATTTAAAATTTGCTGAACCGGGGGGGGGCTTTTGGTTTCTCTGGGTGATGAAAAATATGTGGAATCAGAACTGTCACTTGCATTGCCATATGAACCTAAATGAAAATTTTATGTACTTGTTTTCCGTTACATGACTCTTCAAACACTGCAAAGTGTTCCTAAACACTAAATAAAGGTTTCTTTTGCAGTGGTTCATAAACACTAAATAAAGGTTTCTTTCTCATTGCACAAACATATGATCTCTCTTTATAATCCGTGAAACCTTTTTATCAGGATCAAATGAAGCAGCTTGCGAAAAGCGAGAGAATGGCAATTCATATTTCGAACATAGCTAACTTGGTACTTTTTGTGGCAAAAGTTTATGCTTCTATTGAAAGCAGATCATTGGCAGTTATTGCGTCAACCTTGGATTCCCTCTTGGATCTCTTATCAGGGTTTATTCTGTGGTTCACTGCCCACGCCATGAGAAACCCAAACCATTATCACTATCCAATTGGAAAGAAGCGGATGCAGCCAGTGGTAAGTTCTGAAAGTTGCTAAATTGGCCAATTTCCAGGTCCCAATAATCAATAGGATAACTTTTTGTGGCTCATAAATTTATAGTGATTTTATGTTATTTTATTTAATATTTATTTTCTTGGGCAAGATAATAACTTCAACTGGCTACTTTTTTTTTTCAAGTTTCAACCTCCTCAGTGTCCCCATTGTTAACTTCTCACCAAAAGCATGTGGCAGTTATTTCTCTTATTACAATTCATTACTGACTTTGAACTTGTAAACTCTGATCATGATTTAGCACTTGTGTTTTTGGTCTACAAAATCATGTAAAAGTTCTTCTAGTGGTACCTTTATGCTCGGGTTGGTTGCTGAGAAGTCAGTTGAAAAAAAAAAAAAAATCTTACAGAAACATTCCAAATGCCAAATATTTTTAAGATTCTATATGAATTTTTTTTTTCTCCTATTCCATCTTTTCGCAACTAAAGAAGGCTGTAGTGACATGCCACTCCCTCCATTTATTTTGCTACTTCAGATGAAGTTTTTATTTTCTATTGTGGTAAACACCACATGATACAGGACCCAATGAATCATTTGTTTCATTAATATAGAGGAAGATAAGAAGGAATCATGGACTTTTAGGGCTATCAGGCTTATGAATTGTATTTGTTTGAATGCATGATAATAAATAGGAAGCCGAAAGGTACCAGTGGCTTTCTGCTCATGCATATCAATGCATAGATATGTAGAATATGGGTTCGGTGCCAATATGGTAAGCCAGTCAAAAAAACTCTACGAATTAAACCACTGACAGCTTGCTTTGGTCATTTAAGTTTTAAGACTCCTATCCACCCATGGATAGAAAGATTCTGGATTTGGTGCCAATATGGAAAGCCAGTCAAATAAATTCTATGAATTAAACCAATGACAGCTTGTTTTAGGCATTTAACTGTTTTAAGTTTAGGAGTGAGCATGGTTCATGGGTATTTGGTCCTAAGGCATGTCAATAAGCACCAAAACACATCCGGATTAAGGCAAAGCTGCATCTGAAATATGCATACTACATTTCATGCTCATTCTAAACTTTCCACTTTCAAACATATGTACTAATCATGCTCGAGTATGCAGGGTATCATTGTTTTTGCATCGGTGATGGCAACTCTTGGATTGCAAATACTTCTTGAGTCTGTCAGGCAACTCATTACAAAGGTACTTCACATTTATCTTATTGGCGGTGCACTAGTTAGTGTTGCAATTTGGGATTGTTAGAGTAGTATAGAGTTATTTTGGTTCCTTTCTTATTGTAAGGGTATTATTGTATTTTTGCTACTCTTTTATATAAGTACCACATAAGGGAGAGAGTGGGTTAGACACCTCAACCTGATTCTCTCTATATTCTCTCTTTCTCTCTTCATCTCCTTAAACTCCATCAAACCCTAACCCTAAACACTTATCCTAGCAATCTAACTTGGTATCAAAGTGTTGATCCACTCCCATACGCACTAAGGAAGAAACACAGCAGATTTGGCTCGATTTCTGGATCAATACAGGTGCTGACGTCATCTGCCGGAATGATGACGTCAGCATCCGTACATACACCTTTGTCCGGTGACGCTTGGGTTGGTTCGCACATCTCTCCTGGTTCTAAAAAGGATTTTTCCAGATTTTTTTGATGCCATTTGCTGGGTCTTTTCTATTTTCCAATTTTTTCTCAATATTTTTTGATCTGCTCATCGGGGCTCTCTGGATGCTGTTTGATGCTTGGGTATGTATCCCTGAGGGCCGACTAAGGCTTCTTGAAGCTGGGTTTAATTATTTTTGAGTTTAGTTGAAGTTTGGATAAATTTCTCTTGATTACAAGGGTCGGCTGACTGAAAACAGCCTATAACAGGTCAGTTTGTGCTTGCTTTTTGCCTTCCAGCAGTGTTGTTTTTGATGTTTGGGTTGTTTCTTGATGTGTTGGACAGTTGTTTGCTTTGTGTTCTAGTTCTGTTGGCTTGTGCCCTTTGTTGAAAGGGTTGGATCTGTTATTTGGGTTCTTTGGTGTCGATTTGCCGTAATAGAAGTGTTCTTGGTGCTGGTTTGAGGTTTTGGTGAAGTTTGCATAGTCCTATGTTGATTAAGAGTGTCGGCAACCTTGGTTTTTCTGATTTGGCAGATTACTTTTGTTCTGTTTCAGCCTCTTCTATGATCTTTTTGGTTGGTGGTTTTGAGGGGCTGATTTGTTTTCAATTTTTGAGTTGTTGTGATCGCTGCAAAACAGCCCCCTTCTCAGCTTACAGATAAATCACCCTTCTTTTGGATTGATGAGATGCCCAAATGTATTACTTCCAAGAAATTGAATGGTGTGAATTATTTATCTTGGGCACATGCCGTTCAAATCTTCTTACGTTCATAGAAAAAGTTGAAGTTCATCACTGATACTCCCCCTACTGCAAGTGATCCGACTTATGAAGATTGGATGTGTGCGGACTCATTTGTTATGGGTTGTTTATGGCATAGTATGGAGCCACATATTGCTTTCACAGTTGAGTTCTGTAACACCTCTAAGAAGATTTGGGATTCTCTAGTTGATTCCTTTTTCTATCAAAGCAATGTTTCTCGTGTTTATGAGTAGTATGAGAGCATTTTTAGTACTTGGCAGTCTAGGAAGCCTGAGTATTATAGTACTCTTAAAAATTTGTGGGATCAAATGTTGCAGCATCGCCCTTTTACTACTGATTTGGAGCAACAGAAGCGTCATTGGGAGGAGTTTATAATTGCTTCTTTATTGTCAAGACTGGATTCTGATCTTCGTGGCTTCAAGATCAGATTCTTGCTAGTGAGACCTTGCCTACAACTTCTAACACTGATTCTAGGTTGTCACACTCATCTTTGGGACAACATTCTACCAGCTCTAATACTCCTGCTCCTTTAGAGTCTACTGCCTTGGCCTCTAGCAGTGGTAGTCGAGGTGGCTTTCGTGGAGGTTTTTGTGGTGATCGCGGGGTTCGTAATTTTTGTGGTAATCTTCGTGGTGGTGGTCGATCTGGTGCCGTAGTGACAGGAAATGTGATTATTCTGGGGGTACTAATCATACTGAACCGTATTGCTTTTAGAAATATGGCAAGCCCAAGTATGCGCATCAAGTAACTGGAGCTTTGTCCAACCACAATCACAAACTCAACCTCCTTCTATCGGCCATGCAGCTTCTGGTTCTAGTTCTTGTAATACACTTAGTACTCAACTTGGTGAGCCTCTAGTCCAGCATTTGCACACTGCTCTTCTTTCTACACCGTCTTTTAGCTCTGCTCTTCCTTCCATAGCTACTTTAGCTAATTGGGGTAATCTTACTTGTATTGCAGCCTCTCCCTTATCTTGGATTATTGATTCTGGAGCTAACAACAATATATCTAGTTTATCCTCTTGTTTTTCTAATTTAAATCCTATTGACCATAATATTGTGTTAGATGATAGTTCTTTTCGGCCTGTTCTTGATAAAGGTGTTCTTCATCCTACCACTTCCTTATCTTTACCGTCAAGTCTTTATGTTCCTAATTTTCCTTTCAATTTACTTTCTGTAAGTCAATTAACTAAAGGTTTGAATTGTAACATTCTTTTCATTCCTACTTTTTGTCTCTTTCAGGATCTTATGACCCAGACGATTGGTTTGGGGCATGAGAAGAATGACGTATATTTTTTGGATCCTGGTAGCTCACTTTTCCTCAGTTCGTCTGCCTTAACTGCTGTAGTCTCTTCTCTTCAGTGGCATTTTCGCTTGGGTTATCCATCCTTGGCTAAACTCAAGAGAGCTCTCCCTTTGTTAAGTCCTGTGTCTAGTTTAGAATGTGAGGCTTGTCAGTTAGGCAAGCATCATCGTAGTTCTTTTCCTAGTAGTAGTCATGACCGTCAGGCTGAGTTGTTTTCTTTGGTTCACATAGACATTTGGGGTCCTTCTTGTACTTCTACCTTGAATGGATTTTGTTATTTTGTTATTTTTGTTGATATCATTCGAGGATGGCATGGTTATTTTTATTGGAAGAATGGTCTGAATTGCCTAATGTTATTCTTCGCTTCTATAATGAGATATTTGTTCAATTTAACAAGCATGTTAAGATTTTTCGATCTGATAATGCATTAGGATGTACTCAGACTGTTATGAATTCTTTTTGTGCTGACAGAGGTATCATTCATCAGACTAGTTGTGTGCATACTTCACAGCAAAATGGTGTTGCTGAGCGCAAACACCGTCACTTATCAAATGTTGCTCGCACTTTGATGTTTAATATGCATGTACCTAAACATTTTTGGGGTGATGCTGTTCTTACTGGATGTCATCTCATTAATAAGATGCTTTCTGTTGTTTTAGGTTATGAGTCTCCTTTTTCTCTCTTATATCCTGATCGTTCTCCTTTCTCTATTACTCCTCGTGTGTTTGGTTGTGTGGCATTTGTTCATATTCTTGATCCTGGTCAGGATAAATTATCTCTTCAAGCTCATAAGTGTGTTTTCCTTGGGTACTCTCGTACTCAAAAGGGCTATCGTTGTTATAGTCCTGAGTCTCGCCGCTATTTTGTGAGTGCTGATATAACCTTATTTGGGTCAACCTCCTTCTTTTCTTCCTCAGGTGAGACTTTATCTTTTGATCTCATATCTTGTTGTGAGGAGGAGCCTACCTTTCCATCTCCTACTCTTTCTATTCTATTTCCCCCTGTGGTCCATTCTCCAGCTTCCTGCGCTCCTTCTGATCCTCCTTTACAGGTATATTGGCGATCTCAAGATAGGCGTGTTGTTTCTTATTGCCCCGCTCCTGCATCTTCTCCTTCTGCAGATCCTTCCTTACCTTCTCTGAGCACTGATGATTTACCTATTGTTCTTCGCCAAGGTAAACGGACATGCACTCAACATCTCATTTTGTGTCCTATACTTGTTTTTCCTCCTGTTTGCGCAATTTTGTTTGTTCTTTGTTTTCTGTTTCTGTTCCCTCTTCATATAAGCAGGTGTTATCTTCCTCTGGTTGGAAGCATGCTATGGATGAGGAAATAAGTGCTTTTCACAAGAATCACACTTGGGGGCTCATTTTTCTTCCTAGGTAAACAGCCAGTGGGATGTCGTTAGGTTTACAATGTCAAATATCTTCCTGATGGTTCTGTTGAGTGTCTTAAAGCGCGATTGGTTGCTAAAGGTTATACTCAGACATCTGGTGTTGACTACTTAGAGACCTTTTCTCTTGTTGCTTGCCTGAATTTAGTTTGTATTTTACTTTCCGTGGCTGTTTGTTGTTTTTGGCCCTTCTACCAACTTGACATCAAGAATGCTTTTTTTCACAGTGATCTCCATGAAGAAGTTTATATCGACCAATCTCCTGGGTATGTTGTTTCTGGTAATGAACACCTTATTTGTTTGTCGATTGAAAAAGGCATTATATGGTTTGAAACAGTTACCTCGAGCCTAGTTTGATCGCTTTAGCACTGTTGTTCTTGGGTATGGTTTCTAGCGTTCTACTTCTATCCATTTAGTTTTTGTTCGTCACTCCTCTACGGGAACCATTGATCTCATTGTTTTTGTGGATGATATTATTATATCTGGGGATGACTCTATGGGTATTGCTGCTTTGAAACGCTATTTTGGTCAGCATTTCCATACTAAAGTCCTTGGTGCTCTTCGTTATTTCCTTGGGATTGAGGCTTCCCGTTCTTCTCAGGGTATCTCTCTTTCTTAGCGGAAATATATTCTTGATTTTTTGTCAGAGACAGGTCTCTTGGGTTCTCGTCCTGCTGATACTCCCATGGATTCTATTGTTAAACTTTGATGGTGAGCAAAGCGAATTGTTTGCTGATGTTGGTTGTTATCGTCGACTGGTTGGGAAGTTGATTTATCTTACTGTTACTCGTCCTGATATCACTTATGCTGTTGGCGTGGTTAGTTAGTTCATGCATGCTCCACGTCAACCTCATTTTGATGCTGTGTGTCAAATTTGCGTTACTTAAAAGGTGCGCCTGGACGAGGCTTGTTGTACAAGTCCTCTCCTTCTTTGATTGTGACAGGATTCAGTGATGTTGATTGGACTGGTAGTCGTACTGATCGTCGGTCCACCTCCGGCTATTATACCTTTGTTGGAGGTAATCTTGTTACTAGGTGTAGTAAGAAGCAAGTGGTTGGTGCTCGTTCTAGTGCAGAAGCTGAGTATCGGGCTATGACTCATACAGCTTCTGAGTTATTATGGGTCCGATATCTTCTTTGTGATATGGGTATTGTGGTTCCAACTTCGATAGCGATGTATTGTGATAATCAAGCAGCTATTTTTATTACCAACAATCCTGTCTTTCATGAGCGCACCAAGCATATTGAGGTTGACTGTACACTTTATTTGTGACTTCTTGTTGCGGAAGGAGCTTGTCACTCTGTATGTCCGCTTTGATCTTCAGCTTGGTGATATCCTCCTGAAGCCTTTAGCTCGTGCTCCTTTTTAGCAGCTCTCTTCAAAGCTTGACATTTTTTTTTATATCTATGCTCCAACTTGAGGGGGAGTGTGAGAGTAGTATAGAGTTATTTTGGTTCCTTTCTTATTGTAAGGGTATTATTGTATTTTTGCTACTATTTTATATAAGTACTACATAAGGGAGAGAGTGGGTTAGACACCTCAACCTAATTCTCTCTATATTCTCTCTCTCTTCTTCTCTTTAAACTCCATCAAACCCTAACCCTAAACACTTATCCTAGCAATCTAACTGGGATCATTAGCATCATCTAGGAAGCACAGACACTCCGAAAATGGTGCCGTGGCTGTGTCAGACACGGACACGGCTCTGACATGCCTCCGACCCGCCTCGTACGTGTTGGGAAAATAAAAAAATTAAAATAATTTCGGACACGTGAGGGACACGTAAGGGACACGGAAAGGACACGGGAGGGACACGGGAAGGGACACAACGGGGTAAAAAATATAAATTTAAATTGTTTTAAAAGGGCTAATTTTAGTTGTTTTTAACAATTGAGGGGTGATTTTGCAAAAGCCCAAAATTTCTTTTTGTTTTGTGATTTTTGTTTTAAACTCTATCTTTCAATTGAAAAATAAAACTATAATACTATAATGCTATATATATATTTATTTATTTATTGCCGTATCCCTGCTGTGTCGTGTCTTGGGTTTTTTAGAAATTGCCATGTCGGAGTGTCCGTGTCGTGTCATAACTGTGTCGCGTGTCCGTGTCCATGCTTCTTAGAGCATCATTAAAAAAAAAAATTAAAAAAAATGCTGTAAGCAGCCCAAATTTACCCAAAGTTTGGTTAGAGAAGGGTTCACACTAATTTCTGCCCCTACCAAGAGCCTATTCCATAGAAATCCAAGGGGTGCTGGCGGATGCAAAATTTATGCTGAATGACCAAGGCTGAATTCTGTACTAGTGGCCTGGACATTTCAAAATAAATGGAGTATTTGTGTTGGACATGAAACAGCATGGGTACAAGTATAAGATGGGTCTAACAGGCCTACTATGTACAAGCATGTTCCCAGAAACATGTCCAATGAACGAAGAAGTCGCAATGAAAGTGACTTGGACTCTAGGGCGAGTCTCCAACAAATTGGGGAGAATGATACTTGAGCATATCACACTAAGACACCAATGGGTCCGCCCATCAAGAATGCCCAAAAGAGAAAATTCAGCATTCTGTTGGGCTGATCAATAGGTTTCTTAGCATTGGATACTCCGGCATCAAGAATATAACTCCTTCCTAGTTTGCCAGAAGTTCCCTGGGATAGTATAGTTTCTAAAATACTTTTCCTAGGTTATATGGGTATTTTAAATTGATGAAGTAGCCATTTAGGAGTGACTATGAGTATATGTAATATGCTATATAGCATGCTGACCTTGTTTATGTCGATCAGTCTGGTACATCTTATGTGAAGTTCTATTAATCATGGAATTAGCAGTAGAATACATCACTTGCCAACCAAAACAAGTCAGTTTGCTAGGGAATCAATAGAGTAAATTTTAGGGCTTTTTAAAACCAAAATGCTAGTAATTGCTATTTCCTGTAGATATAATCCATTGTGAGAAAAGCTTGATTTATTTTATTGGTTTTATATCAATTCTTGTTTTCCCTCATTTTTTGGGTACAGTCTCTAACTGAAATGGATCATGCAAAGGAAAAATGGATGATTGGAATTATGGTTTCCGTCACGATAGTGAAGTTTTTGCTCATGGTCTATTGTCGGAGATTCAAGAACGAAATTGTGAGAGCCTATGCTCAGGATCATTTATTTGATGTCGTTACCAACTCAGTGGGTCTGGCAGCTGCTGTCTTAGCTGTTCGCTTCTACTGGTGGATGGATCCAACTGGGGCTATAATAGTGAGTTCATTACTTGGGCCAAGTTATTATAGCTTTTCAAATAGTCGATATGTTTCAGTCCCTTGCAACTTTATTTTCTTTTATCTTCTTTTTTTATCTTTTTGTTGTGTCACAAACAATAGGTACCGCGATATAATGGTACAAGGGTGAAGGGACACTGCCATCATTAGGAGAAAACACTGACTTCATGCAATCATATCAAGTGAAATGATGGCAATGCCTCTCTGTGCCGTTTCATTTTTAAGGAATTAAATGTACCTTTACTCAATCAACAGTCAACAATAATTTATTGTGCTTGTATTGCAGATAGCATTATATACAATGAATACATGGGCAAAGACAGTTCTCGAGAATGTGTGGTCACTAATTGGTAGAACAGCTCCACCTGAATTTTTGGCAAAATTAACATATCTCATATGGAATCATGATGAAGAGATCAAGCACATTGATACAGTTAGAGCATACACTTTTGGTGCTCATTACTTTGTGGAGGTGGATATAGTCTTGCCAGAAGACATGTTTTTGAGCCAGGCGCATAATATTGGTGAGAAACTCCAAGAGAAGCTTGAGCAACTCCCTGAAGTCGAGCGAGCCTTTGTGCATATAGATTTTGAGTGTACTCACAGGCCTGAACATAAGACCGAGGTATGATGACAATGATGATGGTGATACTGATAACCGGATATCGACCTTTCCACAGCACAAGTACGTTTGAATAACTTGCTGATTTTGTTAGCTTTTATATCCTCTATTTGCTTCTCTGCCGAGATGCATGTTGTGTTCTAAAGCTCATTACATTTGGGTGTTATGTCTATTTTTTTGAATGAGCCACACAACCATCACTCCCACCATGGCTATATGACTGATCCTGACACTACTACAACAATGTTTGGGGAAAGGTGTTTTTATGAAGTGAACATTAAAGGGGTTTTAAACATTTTCTTATGTAGAAGAATAGTCATGATTCTAATACTAATATTATTTATAAAATTTTATGATTTAATATTTAAATCCCAAAAGATAGAACTAAGATGTGGACTTCCAATCTCGACGCTTTTTTTGACTGGCAACTTCCCAAGATGCGAAAGAGAGATGCTCAATCTCCAACTTCCCACCGACGGCACCCAAGAGCATGATGGTACTAAAATGTAAGTACCCCTTTAATTTATTTTCCACTCTCAATTTATGTTATATCATTCAAATTATTCCAAGTAAATTCCATCTAACCCCAAAATTTGGAATTCTTGCGGCCACTACCGTATCACTCTTAAATCTTTGAATGTGTAAGGTCGTGTACAAAGTAATGAAAGAGTTTCAACTAAAGTCACTAGGCCAACCTAAGGTCGAGGGAGGGTAAAGTAAAGGGAAAGAATAAGACAGGTTAGAGTTTGAATCCCTCCTATTATTGTACCCAAAAAGCACAAAAAGGGAAAAACGAAAAAAGAGCCACAACTAATCACTTGGAATTTTTAGTACTTCATAAATGCCATTATCTAGGAAAAGCACCTGTAAAATTAAATTATAAAGAAATTATATATCCTTTCTAATCATGTGCAAATTAGTATTCAATTATACGCATTAATTTGGTTACTATGGAATGATAATGTTTATGGAATTAATCCAAATCCTTCAATTTTGGGATTGATTAATTTATTAGCTTCATAATTTAATTATTATAAGAAGATTTTTTTTTTTTTTTTTTTTTTTTTTCTGGCAATATGACATATCGAAGTATATATGGGTTTAGAAATTCAAGTAAAACTACCATTTCGTGCCACTTGGAAATTAAAAGTTACAATTTACAAAGTTAAAGTGTTGCTATAAATACATGACAGTATGTAAACGATCCATAGCGGTAGAGGAATGTGTTAAAATATTATGGATAGGATAATACTTAGCTCCTTACATAGGAGACTTTTTTTCTAAAGTAGCGCTATGACCGTAACTATTTCCAACACTAGCACTATAGGGATATTTTTTCCACGAATAGTACTCCTATGCCACGACACACACCACGTGCGCATGGTGGGACCCACAAGAGCCACGCTGGACAATGAATCCATCAAACCGACTGGTGGTTTCAATGCTATTGATGAAACGGATAGCAGTTTATCTATAATATTCTCACTCCCTCTTCTCTATCCTCAAACCAATCTCTCTCTCTCTCTTTTTTTTTTGGGGTCAGAATCCCTCCTCTAGTCAAACGAATCTCTCTCTCTCTCTCTCTCTCTCTCTTTTCATCTTTCGCTTTCTCTTTGCTTTGTATAACCTCTCTCTCTCTCTGCTTTGTCTCTTCTTGGGCTCCACACAACACCGGCAACGTCTCCGGTCTATTCGCCACTATCGACTACACTACCAGCGCATGAGTGTGTTTTTTCCGCATAACAATACTTGATATTTTTGGTTGATGAAAACCACATCAAAAGCCTATTAAATTCCATTGTTTTCAAGAGGAATTGTGTTGGTATCATGTGGGTTGACTTTTGAAGATTAATTGCATGCCTTTTATGCCCATGAAAACATCTGTTAATATGTTAAGGGTTTTTTGTTGAAATTTTGTATTTATACCAGTTGATAATTTGGCTATTATGTGGCCAGTTAGTGACCTATGATGATATCATATCTATTTAAATGACTTGAATTAATTTTCTTCCTTTATTAATTTATTGGAATGAAAGAAGAAAAATATGTTTTGATTATACTCGAAAGTTGACTTGAAAAACCTACGTAATAGGACCCGCGTGAGATAGAAGGTAACCAACTTGCTGAAGTTGGGTTGTGCGTAGTCCATACGCTTGGTGTGATTCATGCAGTGGGACACATGCTCCCCATTTGGAGCCAATTTCATGTGTGTATACCCCATGCGCCCCAATGAATTTTATATGTAATTTTCTAAAATCTTTATTTCTGCCTTACACAATTTTCTACAAGATTAATTTTCTAGATTTTGATATTTGTTCTAATGTACTCTCATAGTCTCATTGGATATATATATATTATCACAAAACATAACGGGGTTGATATGTATTTTGATGAAATACACATGCATCTTCTTTCTAGAAATTTTGATTTCAAAGTACGTGCCAAAAGGGAAATTAAGATTGAAACTTCTTATATGAAGTATAAATACTGGGAGCTTTCCATAATGCTTACGTTGCTTGTTTGCATGATTACATGCCATGGCATTATGGCATGGCCTAGTATCCTCATTTTGATTCTAAAGTTTGGAGTCGATACCCAAGTTCATGATAAGTATCTTTTAACCATTGCATGAAAAATTGAAGGTCAATAATCATTATACATGTATTTTGATATGCTGAATTACCTTTCTCATGTACTATTGTGTTGGATTGAAGAAGGAATTACAAGAATTCATGGAAATTTGAATTATAGTGTATTCACAGACCCATTTTTTCACAATGAAGGGAATAACCCCAACCTCCATGATTGTGTCAAAATTTAAAGATAGTGGTTAATTTGGGCCTATTTTTAATATTGTAAATTGTTGGCTTATTTTTATTTGGTTTTTTGGCACGAGTTTTTTGGTCACAAATTTACAATATGTGTGCCAATGTCCCATAATGATTGTAGAATTATGTGACTCTCCTTAGATACATTATAATGACTTATAGTCCTTGATCCTAGTGGCATGTTTTATCCCTGGGGTTTTATGGAGGTCATGTTTTCGACTCTTGACACTGCATAGGTGTATGTGTAGTGTTTTGGAGTGCATGTACACATATATTTCATGTATTACACAGACTTGCTAAAACCTTTAGTATATGTATATACAAGTGCTCATGTATCACACCTTTTGAGACTTGTAATAAATAATGAACATAGTGAATCCATTTGCATTCACGCAGACACTACAAGTTGGAATAGTTAATGGTTAGTGTAGAAGGTGAACTGTGTTGATGATCTACTTTGTGATTCTTTTGTATATAATGTGCAAAATTTTTGGTAAAAAAGAAAAAAATTTATTATGTAATTTCCCAATGCGTAGTTAAGGTGATGGTATATTCTTTTTGGATTTATTATTATACCATAAGATATTTTTGGTTCATATATACATGCACTAACTGATTAATAAATGAATAAATGATTTTTGGAATTACTCTCAATCACATATAAAGTAATTTTATCATGCAAATAAAGATTTGTGACTGAGATTTTGAATGGGTATAAAGGTTATCCCAGTTTGGGGAATGTAGTTGGCCAAAATGGGTGGGAGCTGCCAAAGTGGCCCATTTACAAAAGTTGACATAATTTCTCATTCAAAGTATTGTAGAATAGGATTGCATTTTTGGGTTGCAGCATACAATCACCTGCCCAAAGGGGGTTATTGTATACGACAATTCAAGAATGGCATGGGGTGATTAGCATGAAGGCATGGATCTAGAGGGTACCTTTTGCCTAAAGGTGATCAACTTCTCGAAAATTTGTGCAGTTTTTGTTGATTAGCTTCATGATAAAGATTTTGGAGAACACCTATTAGCATACCATAATCTTTGCCCAAAGGGGAGTTTATGATGATGCACCTAGGGCTCTTGCCGTAATAAGACTCATAAGGTTTTCAAACTTATTTATGGCTATATCTAATCAAATGCCTACGTTGGTTAGATAAAGGAAATGATCATCCATTATTGTAATTGCATGCATTATGTTTGGATGATATGTGATATTATTTTTGAATTGCTTTTGCAATTTTTTTTTAATCATTCTGCTCTTACTAGCTAAATGTCTGCAATTGAAACTCTCACTGGCAATAACTATGTGAGATGGAGAAAACATGTACAGATTGTAGTTTGGTTTGATAGACTTATTAATATGGATAATATTGACTATTATGATAATTATGTTATTTTTGTATCCATGATTTGGAATATGTTTGCCATCAATAGTTATGTATCTACGATTAAACTTTGATTGTTACAAATATATCATAACGAATTAAGATATATAGTTAATTTTTGCTTGGCGAGATGTTGATGTCATGATCCTTTTAGAGGGCATTAATTTTTTGTGATAGAAAAGGAATCAGAGCTTAAGAATGATTAATGTGTGCATTTTTTATCCTATTTGTTATTTATGTCTACTAAGGTTGATGCCAAACATTAGTAATTCCTATAATGATGAAAGGGGAAGTGTTAACGGTTTTCTCATGTTTCCAATATCAATCATGGACTTAAAGACTTAAAGAATTAATTGATGATTATTATTGATTGCCCTTCTAGTTTGTTTCTGAGACATAAATAATTCTCTCATAAAGAACTAAGATAACATATTATATACTATCATAGTGATGGGATACAATATGTTCTTCTGTCATTGTTTTTAGAAGAAGAGAGAATTTATATTAGTGGACTGATTATAAGCCTATTGAAAAATATCATAAATTTTATAGAGTTCATACTCATTAATGCAAAATAGTGTTAAAGTTATATAGATTGATAAATATTGGAGATATGTTGAAATTATAATTAGGCTGAAGGCAATCGTAAGTACATGACTGATGTAGTATGTTTTTAATGATTGTGATATTGAATATGATTTTAGTTTAAAGCTATTTTTGAATTAGTTTCATTATAAACTAAATTTGGCATATTTGCTTTGAAAGCTACTATTTTTAGTGGTCTTGTAAATTTTCCTTTGATCCATTGACTCTTAACCCTTTACTGAAATATGTTTTCAATGGTAAAAAATTATTGATCTTGACAACTATTTGAAAATTTAAGAGTGAAATTTTTTTAAATTGATTACATGAAAGTAGATAAAAATTTTAATTTTATGTGAGTAATGAATATATTGGTAATTTGAATAAGAATGTTAAAAACTTTTAATGTTCAAGCTAGCGCTAATAAACTGTGAATGAGTAATTGTATTCCAAAAGTAAGATAGTGGGTATTGCTAAGGATTGATTTTAAGTCCTCATATATTAGTAGTACGTCTATCTTATTACATATTGATCTGCGCACTATTATACAAATTTTCACATACATAATTGAACTAAATTATTCTAAGGTGAACAAAGCGATAAAATGTGAATTGAAGAAATTTCTATGTTTTTTAGTAAACATTAATATAGTGATAATATGTTAAGAATAATTCTTATCAATGTATAAATGTTAAGGTCAGTGGGAGTAAATTTGAGAAAATATTTTATATATAATATATATATATATATGTGTGTGTGTGTGTGTGTGTGTGTGTGTGTGTGTATATTTTTTTTTTTCTTTTAGTTGTGTTGTATTTGAATTTTATAGTTTCCACATTAATAATATATTTTTGCGTTGTGAAAACATCATGTATTAATTTTGTTATCTTAAAAGGACAAGTTAAATATAAAGTTAATGGAAAATTAAGTTAGAAATGTTTTGTAAAGAATATATCTTATGTTTTTGCTAATTTTGGAGTATATTAAGTACTTGAGATTATGCTCATTTAGGTTTTGCGTATGCATTAGCTTTACATATTGATCAGTAGTGTTTTCTTTGGATGAGCAAAAACGATACGATGATTAATATACTTATTATGAACTAAAGCCTTATGAATTTTACTTGTCCATGATGGAATTTAATATATAAAATGTAATTAATTATTATACTTATTTTTCGGTATATGTTGGAACTAATATGGTTAAAGGGTTGTGTAAAAGAAATAGTTAATAGATTCGTATGAATTTTTTCACCGTGATTATAAAACTAAATATGATAACATGTATGGAGTTATTTTGATGCTAGTATTTTATGAAGGACTTTAAGTTTTGGGTTATCTACAAAACTTTAAAAGTTTATAATTTATTTATTTGTTTTATTTTTTATTTTTTAATATGGCATAAGAGACAATAACTTTTGTATGGCTGGTATAAGGACATAATGTTCTTAGTAGGCAGAGAAAATATCATAGTAAGCAGACAATAATTATGGTTAAAAATATTTATGATTAGGCTCCACTAATATGCCTAGCCTATAAAGTTTTATAGTTGTCTCAGGCTATTTTGAATATGCTTGATCAGTAGGAGTTCAAGATTATGTGATGATTGAATTTTTTGATTTGATGCATAATCTCATTCGGGATGGGGTAACCCACAAAGTACTGGGGTTTTTGGCATTAAGGTTTGTGAAGTTATTTCGTGAAATAATATTTATTTGTTATATTGCCATATTTTATGCACATGTAGTTTTTTGTTTATGGTAGGATGAGCTCATCATAAAGAAAATTGTTCAAGAAAGTAGACGTCTATCTTAAAGTATAGTGGATACCAATTAATTTTCTTATACTGTATTATTGTGCACATAAAGTATGATTGATTTCATTTTGAGCATATGATAAATGCTATGTACTTATATCTTATTGTTGTGAATGACATCAATAAAGATCTTAAGATATAACATAAAGACATAAGAGTCTCATTGGAGACATGTGATATTCGGTCAGAAGCATAAAGACTTCCTTGTGAGGCATAAAGAGGTTTCATGGGAAACCATAACGAGGACCGATGTTGAATTTAGCAAAAATTTTGATCACATTTAGTGTGCCATTTTCATATCGCACCTACACATTATTTTGAAATCCTTGTTGATAGGGGTATTAGCACTTGTAACTAGTGGAGTGGTCTTATGTTGCTAAATGATGTAATGACTTTCATGATTCGGTGTTAGTATTTTTATTGGACCGGATTATGTTATTAAGGTGTTTTCATTCAGGCTATATGTATGTGTGGCCACTTAAGTAAATCAACCTGAGAGTCATTTTTCAAAATAATATATATGTATATATTATTTTATTATTATTAGTCAAATAACAATCAATGTAGCTCAAATGGGAGAATGTTATAATTTTTATATAATGTGGGCTTGATTGATTTTTTGGATTGTGAAAAACGGCTTGAATGTTTAGCCTGCAATGATATACGGTATAACCTAATATATGATGTGATTAATAAAGTAATTGGGCTCTAGTGTACCTTAGTCCATGATGTGGGATTATAAAGTGTGGGCCTATTCTTTGTAAGTCAATAAGTTCATGATGGGAAAGACTCCTATATAGTTTCTTTATAAATAGGCTAGGTCCTCTACACTTTAGAAGTTGAAAACCCTAGTAGTTTGTCCCATTGGTGGCTGCATAAAGAAAAGAGGAGCAAGTAGAGGAAGACCGGCCTAGCTCCTAAATGTATGTCTTTTGCACAGGTTTGTTAATTGGATTCAATGGCTACCGTAGGTACGCATATATTATTTATTATTATTATATTTATATATTTATTGTATTCTAGTTTTTTAGTATGGACTTAATATATTGTTCTAACAAGTGGTATCAGAGCCACTGTATTAGGGCTAGAACCATGATTGGATATTTAGTTTTCGTATATTTACCATTATTTTAATAAAGCGCTGTATGAGGGTTTTTAAGTTTTTACACAATACCATTGCTGTCTAGTTTTCTGACTACGTATCTACTGGCATAACTATGTGAGGGGTTTTATTCCTCTTACTCTTCTGATAATTATTACATGTATATGAATGGAAATACTTGTTAGAACAAAATATTAAGTCCATACTAGAAAACTAGAACACATGGAAATAATAATAATAAATAATATGTGCGTACCTATGGAAGCCATTGAATCCAATTAACAAACCTCTGCAAAAGAAACACACGGTTAGGAGGCTGGCTTTCCTCTACTTGCTCCTTTTTTCTTTATGCAGCTGTGAACCCCAGAAATTGGGCCCACAAGGGTTAGAAAGAAAAATAGGTTTGAAAACGAAAAGGAGTCGCCACCTTATTTTTTAAAGGAAACAAGGAAAACCCTAAAAACAGTTTTGTTTTAAGAAAACAATGTGAATGATTCCATGTTTAAAAAGGAAAGGCAAAAACAAGTCTTTTGGAAACCAAAGAAATCAGGGACTCGGAGGCTAAGTTATGACATGGGAAGGTTCTAGGCAAAGCCTATAGGCACCCATGTCACTCTTTCGGTCTCTCAGTTTATTTGGGCTACATTAAGATCTTTTTCATACAAAAATCAGCAAGTATATCATCACAAGAATTGCATGCATATCATATATTTCATTCATTCATCCATGCATAATAAGCAAATAAAAACAGAAAATAAAGAAAAGGAAAAAGAAACCTAGGATACTTGGATCCTAGAACGGACTTGAGCCTCACGAAGAGCGCTTACGTACCATGCAACGAAATACATGGATCAAAGTCCACGTAGTTCGATTAGAATTAGGGTTAAATCTTAATACAAACCTATGGTTAAAACCCTAGGTTTCCTTATTTGAAAGAGAATTAAATATGATAAATAAACCAAGTTTGAATTTAGAAAGAATTCCACAAGATGGAAACTTTGATAAAAAAACAGAATTTATTATTGAAGAAAACCTTTGATTAAAACCATAAACTCATATTAGGAAATAACCCTAAAGAGGGAGAAGAGAAAGAGTTAAGGAAGAGAGGTGAATTGGGGCACCTTCACACCCACTTACCTAAGTGCAATAACTCCAAGCATTAGTAATTTCAAGCATTGGCAGCCCTATTTGCCATAGGACAATTACCACACCTATTTGCACCCTTACACGTGCTCAAAACCATGCAAACACAATGATATATAAATCTGGACAGAATAGTATTAAGGCCTAAAATCATCCACTAAACATGCTAACAGTAAAAAACAGCGAATAATAATAAGCTCTAACACAACCCTAAAACCATATCATGCATAAAAACCCTAGAAATCAACTAACATGCATGCATAAATATCATAGTTATTCCATATGTAAAACATATACAGCAATTATGAAGATAAATCAATAAAAAGTTCTACTTTAACATGCTATATGAAACTAACCTAAAACAAGGACACTAAAAACCTTAAACTCACAAATATGCTTAAAAACACACAAAACAAACTCTAAACATGCTAAAACCAAACTAAACAGAACCTAAATCATGCATATTAACTAACTAAAGCAATAGAACATGACAAAAATCTTAACTCTAACATGCAATAACACTATTCTAACACAAGGACAACAGAAGCACAAGAATCACAACTATGCTTAAAAACACATAGGACAGCCCTAAAGCATGCTAAACTCATGATAAACAGTAGGTATTTCATGTATATTAACTAGCTAAAGTGTTAATACATGATAAAAAAGCTACCTTTAACATGCAATAGGCCTATTCTATATGAAAACCCATATTCAGCATAAAGAAGGAGTGAGGAATACCTTAGGAGAGCTTCCTTGCTGCTGTAGAGACTCTCTCTTCCTCTTATGGATGACTGGAACCAATGTTCTCTAAGGCTACAGCAAGAATTCTAGCTCTCCTTCAAGTCTCTCTCTCTTATTCTCTCTCAAACACTTAGGTTTTTAGGCATAAAGTGGCTCCCCTTGTGCTGAAGCATAGGGGGTATTTATAGACTTCAATTAGGATTAACCAATGACTGGGATTAAAACCCTAAGAATTAATCCAAGGGTTATTAGAGACCCCCTTGGGGCTTAAGTAACTCAGAAGTTACCAAAAATTAGAAGGAAACTCGTCCAAAAGAACCCAAATACGTCAAAATAGGGAAGAGTCCGCTTCAGCAAGGAAATATAGAGCAAATAGGAAAGTGGTCTCGGGTGACCACCAGGGCCTGGGCGGCTAGCCACTTGGGCCCAGGCGGCTAGCCGCTCGGGGCTGGGTGGTCACCTGAGCCCACTTCAGATTTTTGCCTATTTTGACTCCTAATTCTTCTAGAAGTGTTTCAGGGGGCAAATTAACTCTGATTTTGATGAAAAAAAAGCCAAAACGACCGTGTTTCGATGAGGAATACATTTTTTAACATTTTAAGGGCGAAAACCACTAACCATGGGGGCATGGTTAGGTTTGACAAAGGCAGTTAACCGCTATGCTCTACCTTTGCTAAGTATAGGCATGCACATAGGATCAAACCAAATGCTTTCCATATCAAAATTAAACTTTATAAAACACTTTTATGGATGAAATGATAACTAATTAAAGTCAATTTGAAAAGATTTGATTGGTAATTGTGAGTCAATTAGAGCTAACCCAAGAGAGGGTCAATTAACCAACTTGAACTACGTCGAGCCATTTTAATCCCGAACCATTGATTCATCAAATTGAACCTAGAAATACCTCATATGCATCCATATGAACTCCAATTGACAATTTGGAGATCATTTCAAGGTCAAATGAAAAGTTTGGGACTTAAAAG
Organism: Liquidambar formosana; assembly: GCA_039720395.1. Taxonomy (NCBI): domain Eukaryota; kingdom Viridiplantae; phylum Streptophyta; class Magnoliopsida; order Saxifragales; family Altingiaceae; genus Liquidambar; species Liquidambar formosana. The sequence continues at coordinate 22,652,675 of CM077834.1, read as the reverse complement.
ACGATTATGCCCCTCAAGTCACAAAAGCTCTTATTATCCCTCAAGATCAACTCTGAATTGAACCAAAATTCATATCCATTGTTCTTGTGACCCTAAAAAGCTAATGAAAGTGACTAGACTTAAAAACAAAACAAAAACATGCATGAAATGATGAGCCCTAGTAAGGTGGTGCAAAAATGGGGTGTGACAACAGCCACCAATGGGACAAGTTACTAGGGTTTTCAACTAATAGAGTATAGAGGGACCTGACCTATTTATAAAGAAACTTTATGGAGTCCTTCCCATCATGAACTCATTGACTTACAAGGAATAGGCCCACACTTTATAATCCCATATCACAGATTAAGGTGCAATAGAGCCCAATTACTTTATTGTTCACATTATATATTGGGCTATACCGTATATCATTACAGTCTAGATATTCAACCCATTTTTCACAATCCAGAAAATCAACTAATGTAAGCCCACATTATATAAAAATTCTAACATTTTCCCACTTGGGCTACATTGATGATTATTTGACCAATAATAATAAACTAATACACACATATATATTATTTTCAAAAATGACTCTTGGGTTGATTTACTTAAGTGGCCACATGTACATATAGCCTAAATGAAAACACCTTAGTAACATAATCCAATCCAATAAAAATACTGACACTGAATCATGGAAGTCATTACATCATTTAGTGACATAAGACCACTACACAGTTACAAGTACTAATATCTCTATCAACATGGATTTCAAAATAATGTGTAAATGCGGTATGAAAATAGCACACTAAATGTGATCAAAATTTGTGCTAAGTTCAACATCGGTCCTCTTTATGGTTTCCCATAAAACGTTTTTATACTTTACAAGGAAGTCTTTATGCTTCTAACCGAAACTTGTCTCCAATGAGACTCTTATGTCTTTAGTTTATATCTGGAGATCTTTATTGATGCATGTTATTCATAATAATAAGACATAAGTACATAGCATATATCATATGCTCAAAATGACATCAATCATACTTTATGTGCACAATAATAGAGTATAAGAAATTAATTGGTACCCACTATACTTCAAGATAGACGTATTCTTTCTTGAACGATTTTCTTTATGATGAGTTCATCCTACCTTAAACAAAAAACTACATATGCACAAAATATGGCAATATAACAAATAAATATTATTTCATGAAATAACTTCACAAACCTTAATGGCAAAAAACCCTATACTTTATGGGTTACCTCTTCCCGAATGGGATTATGCATCACATAAAAAAATTCAATCATCACATAATCTTGAACTCCCACTGATCAAGCATATTCAAAATAGCCTAAGACAAATACAAAACTTTATAGGTTAGGCATGTTAGTGGAGCCCAATCATAATTATTTCTAACCATAATTATTGTCTGCTTACGATGATACTTTCTCTAACTACTAAGAACATAATGTCCTTATACCAGTCATACAAAAGTTATTGTCTCTTATGTCATATTAAAAAAAAAAAAATGAAAAAAAAGGGGAAATATCTAAAACCTCCCTAAAAAATTAAATCATATCCAAAAATCCCATTATTTATTTTATCTATTCATCTAATCCAACATAAACAAAATCATATCCATTAACCCTAATTCGTTAACTTTCTATCTTCTCTTGTTCAAAAAAATAATGATAGGACTAAAATGCCCCCGTGATGCTAATGTGTTTAATGACTAAAATTACCCATTTTGTTAATTACACTCTTACCCCCCCTTCCCATTCTTAGTACATGCTCCCCCTTCTCTCTTCTTGATGTGCTGTTACATATGATTTGTGAATCTTCCTTTTGCAAAGTAAGAGATTAGTTTTAATTAAAAAAGAAAAAGAAGAAAAAAACGAAATTGGACAATGGAACTACTCCAAATGGGCTCTCACGACAAATTTCTTTGGGCAAGAGCGAATTCCTTTTTATGTTATTGAGTGTAAGAGCGAGGCATTTACTGTCGAGCTTTACAAGTATGGTGGCAAGGTTTTCACAGGCACACTTAAATGCTTGATTCTGTAAGGGAATAAGCATTTCAGAAGTTTGAAGACAAATGTTGAGGCAATCATGATTCTATTGCTTGTTATTCCCAAACTGCTTGAATCAATGGGAAGTGTGCTCTATATGTTTGTAAAAAGGTTTAAAAGATAATAAGAGAAATATACGTGGAGGGAGTCTTTTTTTTTTTTTTTCCTAATATATATTTTGTACCACAATTTATATTTTTCTTTATCCATTTTACCCACTTTGATGTATTCCTTACAATAATTAAAAAAAAAAAGATAAAAAATCATTGTGTAATATATCATAGAGGATTGGAGCTTAAAACGAGTAGCCCTTGTGTAATACTACAATATATTATGTTGGCATGTTTTGAAACATAAAATGTTCTATTGCTGGTATATGGGGGGCATGCATATGGGGGTACTTTGATGGATGTGAGAGATGGCATAGAGGACATGCCTTCTTTGTTTAATCTAGAGTTTTCTTCTATGTAGAGTGGAAAAGGGCTATTTTAGTCCATTACTAATTTTTTTTAACAGAAGCAGATGGAACTTTAACAAATTGGCGTTAATTGATATGATTTTGCTTCATTTGGATTTGATAGATAGATAAAATATTTAATGGGGTTTTTAGATATAGTTTTATGTTTTAGGGAGGTTTTAGATATTTACCCAAAAAAAAATTATAAACTTTTAAAGTTTTGTAGATAAACCAAAACTTAAAGTCCTTCATAAAATGTTAGCATTAAAACAACTTCATACATGTTATCATATTTAGTCTTCTAATTATAGTGAAAAAATTCATACGAGTATATCAACTCTATTTTTACACAACCCTTTAACCATATTAGTTCCAACGTATATCCAAATATAAGTACAATAATTAATCACATTTTATATATTAAATTCCATCATGAACAAGTAAAATTCATAAGGCTTTAGTTCATGATAAGTATTTTAATCATCGTATTGTTTTTGCTCATTCAAAGAAAACACTGTTGATCAGTATGTAAATCTAATGCATACGCAAAACCTAAATGAGCATAATCTTAAGTACTTAATATGCTTCAAAATTAGCAAAAACATAAGATACATCCTTTATAAATCATCTCTAACTTAATTTTCCATTAACTTCATATTCAACTTGTCCTTTTATGATAACAGAATTAATACATAATATTTTTCACATGTAATAATATATTCATGTGGAAACTATAAGTGTCTTCAAATACAACAAAACAAAGCGAATATAAAATATTTCTTCAAGCTTTTTACTTTAAAAACTTGAATGATGATTTGCATCAAGTACAATAAAATCATAAATGAACTTATTCCCACTAACCTTAATATTCACACATTGGTAAGAATTATTCTTAGCATATTATCACTATATTAATGTCTACTAAAAATATATAAATTTCTTTAATTCACATTTTACCTCTTTGTTCACCTTAAAACAATTTAGTTCAATTATGTATGTGAAAATTTGTATAATAGTGCACAAATCAATATGTAATAAGATAGACGTACTACTATTATACGAGAACTTAAAATCAATCCTTAGCAACCAATGCACACTATGTTGCTCTTGGAATACAATTACTTATCTACTTTATTAGCGCTAGTTTGAATGTTCAAAATTTTTAACATTCTCATTTAAATTACCAATATATTCGTTACTCACATAAAATCAAAATTTTCATCTACTTTCATGAAATCAATTTAAAAAATTTTCAATCTTAAATTTTCAAATAGTTGTTAAGATTAATAATTTGACTATTGAAAACATATTTTAGCAAAGGGTTAAGATTTAGTGGATCAAAGGAAAATTTACAAGACCACTAAAAATAGTAGTTTTCAAGAAGAAATTTGCCAAATTTAGTTTATAATTGAAAACAATGCAAAACTAACTTTAAACTAAAATCACATTAATTCAATATTCACAATCATTGAAAACATTCTACATCAATCATGTACTTACAATTGCCTCAACCTAATTATAACTTCAGCATTGCCAATAATTATCAGTCTATATAAATTTAATCTTATATTACATTAATGAATAAAAACTTTTTTTACAATTGATGATAGTTCTCAATAGGCTTACAATCAGTCCATTAAATATAAATTCTCTATCCTTCTGAATACAATAATATATTGTATCTTATCACTATGATGGTACCTAACATGCTATCAAAAAACTTATGATAGAGAATGAACTAGAAGGGCAATTAATATTAATTATCAATTAATTCTTTAAGTCTCTAAGTCCATAATCAATATTGGAAATATGAGAAAGTTGTTGATGCTTCCCCTTTCATCATTATGGGAATTAATAATGTTTGGCATCATCTCGCCAAGCAAGAGTTAACTATATATTTTAATTCTTTATGTTATATTTGTAACAATCATAATTTAATCGTAGATACATAATTATTGATGCCAAACATATTCCAAATCATGGATACAAAAATAATATAATCATCCTGATACTCAATATTATCCATGTCAATAAGTCTATTAAACTCAAGTACAATCTGTACATATTGTCTCCATTTATCATAGTTATTGCCAACGAAAATTTCAATTATAGATATTTGGCTAGTAAAAGCAAAAGAATTAAAAACTGCGGAAGCAATTCAAAAAAAATAATATCACATATCATCTAAACATAATGCATGCAATTACAATAATGTATGATCATTTCCTTTATCTAACCAACATAGGCAATTGATTAGATATACCCATAAATAAGCTCGAAAACATTATGAGTCTTATTACGGCGAGAGCCCTGGGTGCATTATCATAAACTCCCCTTTAGGCAGAGAATACAACGTGCTAATAGGTGCTCTCCAAAAAACTTTATCATGAGCTTGATCAACAAGAACTGTACAGATTTTTGAGAAAGCCATCACCTTTAGGCAGAAGCTACTCTCTAGATCCAAGCCTTCCCGCCAATCATCCCATGCCATTCTTGAATTGTCACACATAATAACCTCATTTAGGCAGATGATTGTACACTACAACCCAGAAACGCAATCCTATCCCACAATATTTTGAATGAGAAATTATGTCAACCTTTGTTAATGGGCTACTTTGGCAGCTACTATCCACTTTGGCCAACTTCTAAAAATCCCAATTATAATCTTTATTTTCATGGTAAAATTACTTTATATGTGATTGGGAATAATTTCAAAATTCATTTATTCATTTATTGAGTTCGTGCATGTATGCATAACCCAAAAATTATTTCATGGTATAATAATAAATCTAAGACGCTATCACGTTACCAACATTGGCAAATTACATAATAAAATTTTTACCAAAAATTTTGCATGTTAAATACAGAGGAATCATAAAGTAGATCAACAATACAATTCACCTTCTATACTAACCGTTGATTGTTCCAACTGTAGTGTCTATGTGAATGCATGCAAATAGATTCACTATGTTTATTACTCATTACAAGTCTCAGAAGGTGTGATACATGAGCACTTGTATATACATATACTTAACGTTTGAGCAAGCCTGTTGTCACGACCCAAATTAATTAAGCTGTGATCAATAGTAATAAAACAAGCTATAAATCATTTGATAAAACGTGAATGACACATGCCAAAATTTCAACCATTTTGAAAATTTTCTCTTTTTTCAGGACATAACCCATCCATAGATAGGACATACCATCATAAAACTTGTTATAAAAATTCATTCATAAAAATTTTCTTGTCATCTATGAAAGTGGTATCATTCCATGTATCGCATTCTACGAATATACAACCCTAAATAAAATAAAATTACATCCTGGACTTATATTACAAGTCCGTAGACCATTGGCATAAAAGAAAACTAAATTAATACATATTTTTCCAATGGAAATACATCAATAATTAACATAGGAAAATTCCAGTTAAGAGCAACATCGCGTAAATCATAACTCCGTTTGAAAATAATCTCTAAAAAACATTGAAATAGATAGGCGTGAGTCCAACGACTCAGTGGATACAATTTAATATAGTAAACTACCGCAATGATATAAATAAAACCAATTATATCATTTAAAACAAAATATACTAACCAAGTATATTACAAATCCAAAATAAGTTATAATCCATAACTTAGAACAAATAATGCATAATATCCAATGCATGTAACTCATATCCAATTTACATTAATTCCATCAATTACCGACCACTCTCGCAGGAGTCTTCGCGCGGAAACAGAGGATTTAAACCCAACCTCCAAGAGGACAACATTGAACCCTTGCAACCGCGTAAGGATGGAAAGTAGCTTCTTCTTCAGGAACACAAGGGTTCTTACCTGGAACCTCCTAGATTCGGGAGAACAACTGTCATCCTTGCTTGGGACCTCAAGCAACCCAAGACTAAAGGAAAGGAAAACACCGCAAAGTCCCTTGACTGCAAGTAGTCCAATTTTAATGACCCTTTTTTATGCAACACTTTTACCCAGTATTCATTAAGTCCATTTAATGCATGATTATGCCCAACATGCAGTGCAATTAACCATAAAAATGATTTTTAACCAAAATCATCTCCAAAATATGCTATATAACCCATAATCAACTAACCTCATAATTATACCAAAATTATGGTAAACAACATAAATTCCTATTATGATTATAGCCTTAAAATTATAATTGAAAACATCAATTAAATATGGAAATTAACCATAAAATCCATACATTTATATTCCATGGAATGTATAAAATAAGCCAAGTTCATTAATAAACATAATTTCCAATTTATGTTATCAAATACCCAAAATTGCATTTCAAGATTTATTCCATAATTCATTTATATACATATTCTAGGTCTAAGAATACCAAATACTGTGATAATATATACCATATTATCATGTCAATAGTTTAAACCTATATAAATTGCACCTACCTCCATGAAATGTGTAGAAAAATGTGATCTTAATGTTATGGGTGTGTAGATCCAAGCCTAAGATACACATGTAAGCTCCCAACTCAAACCCTAGCTCCCAAATGCCTTAGTTGATAAAGAGAATGGAGATTCCAACTCCAAGATGCAACCAATCCTCACAAATTGCATGAATAAACGCAAGATATGAGGATATGATGACTAAAACCCAAAAGATATGCAAACCCTAGCATTATATATGAGAAATTATCTCTCAAATCTGAAATGGAGGTAAACCATGAGTGAATTCAAGTTAGAAATGTTGAAATGCAAGCCCTCAACTATGAAATCCAAGCAAAGTAGAGAGAGAAACTCCCTATTTCTCTTTCGTACACCCCAAGAGCTCTTCCTCACTCTCTTTCCTTTTCTCTCTAAAATGCAAGAAAATGAGGGTTACAAATCGGGGTTGAAGGGTTTCATAACCTCTAAGGGGTACATGCGTCATTTAAGCAAAAATAGGCCTTTAGACCAATTCAGTCGACTTATTTAGCAATTCAATCGACTGAAATGACAATTCAGTAGATTGAACTGAGGATTTAGTTGACTAAAAATCCCATAATTCAAACTCTTCAGCTTTTGTGTAATTCAGTCGACTGAAATCACACTTCAGTCGACTTAAACAGACAGAATACACTCCACAGTCTTATTTTCATTCAAAACATTTAAGTAACCTTTTACTTTAAGTTATTTAATAAAAATAAGCAAATAACCCCCCATTTGAATCCAAATAAAATATCAGAAAAATCAAATTCCAAGTATATCAAAATCTCATTTCTAAGTTTTAGTACAAAATCCATCTCCTAACAGATTTTTCTAAAACAAACATGTAAGGAACCTAATCTAGACATGTTATAAAATCCCATAAAATCACAGAAGTCTTATAATATTATAAACTTCTATTTATGCCAAAAATTATCTTTAAAAACGAAGATTTATGAAAATTCATTTTTCCCCAACATTTAGCCAAATTTCAACAGCTTAAACCCTTAAGTTGCAAATAAGGCTAAACGCACACTTAAGATACTTGATGCATAAAAACTAGCATCAAAACACACTCAACATCATATTATCATACCCATGGATTACCCATACATGAGGTCATCTGACAAATCATGGATTAACCATGTTAACCACAGATTAAACCTTTAATACCTTATTTGAAAAATTATGAGTGTTACACCTGTGTAATACATGAAATATATATATATATATATATATATATATATATATAGATATGTACATGCACTCCAACACACTACACATGCACTTACGCAGTGCTGGGAGTCGAAAACCATGACCTTCGTAAGACCCCACTCTCTTATTGGGATAAGACATGCCAGTAGGATTAAGGATTATTAGTCATCATAATGTATCTAAGGAGAGTCACATACTTCTACAATCATTATGGGACATTGGCACACATATTGTAAATTTGTGACAAAAAACATGTGCCCAAAAACCAAATAAAAATAAGCCAACAATTTACAATATTAAAAATAGTCCCAAATTAACCACTATCTTTAAATTTAGACAAAAACAAAATGCAACTCCTAAGAGCAAATGGAATCCACTAAAAAATGGTATGTCAAAATTTAAAAATAAATAAATAAATTTAGGTCAAATGAGCTCATGGAAACATAATGAGGGTGGGGTTATTCCCTACCACTAGCGGGTCGTAGAATTGGGTCTCGGTCATGTATTTTGGGTTTTCATGAAATCTTATTTTTATTTCCTCAATTTGACAATTAACATATGGGAAAAACATATTTGCTTATGCACCACACGCGCCTAGTCAGGTCTTGTTAAATTAGTTTTCGGGTAAGCTTTTGGGTAATATTAGTCAAATCACGATTTCGTTCCCTTAATTAATCCAACAAATTAATGAAAATGAAATTTAATTTAGGTCATCTAAACATATATGAGATTATCGTTGGCTATTGATTGGTCGCATAATAGCCAATTTATTCATTAATATAAAACCAACGTTTCAACCAAAACCCTCAAAACAAAAGGTATTTACAGATGTTTTCATGGCATAAAATCATGTATTTGGTTTGAAAAAATAACTCACATGATTCCAATTTTTTTTTTTTTTGGGAGCAATTAATCTAATTTTCTTTTGATATGCTCTCCACCAATAGAAGGCTCAAGTATGAATTTCTAGTATAAATATGAGTCATGTACGAATAAACATATAGAATTACACAAGAACCACAAGGACTCCTATACTATATGAATTCTGTAGGGTGCGTAGGCCCATTGCAAAAAACGGCGCATTAAAATTCAAAATATATATGCCACAATACACCACAGGACCTATTGTTGCATGTGAGCTTAGCGCACCAGGAGGCAAGGCTTCATCCCTTGTATCTTGTGGGTCTATGTAACCTTGTATCGGTCGTGTCTTCAGGTTTTGCATGAAATTTGTGTTTCCTCTTGAATCCGACGAAATATCATAGGGAAAAATTGATTCAACCCACTAATAGCACATATGGGATGATCTTTAACCATTGATTGGCTATCCAATTGCCGAAAACCTTACTTGTATGGAACAAGGGTTTCAACCAAAACCCCAAATCAAAAAACATATTGGTTCAATCTTGGCATTAATTAGATTGACCATATAATGGGCGTGAGATGCTTTGTCATGAATCTTGGGCTTCGACCCAAAACCTTAGAATAAAAAACGAGATACCATACACTATCATGATTCACATGCCTAAACAATAAGGAAAAACAAAAAGTTCCGTGGTCCATGTTTTATATAGAAAATTGAATACCAATGTCCTTTTGGCATGTATTTCATCAATTGAAGGTTTATAAAACATATGAATATATATACAAGCTTCATGCTAAACAAAAAATATAAAAAAAGATTTTACACAAAAACATTGAATCACAACATGGTTTCATCCAAAAAAGATTGAGGTATATTGTCATATATAATCCATGAACCAATCATGTACACATGGTTTACCAGTAGCAAACGACAACTTGGTTTCAGTCAAAAACCCAAACCTTTATTTATTTATTATACCTTGAAAAATGGCGCGAGACATATATCTGTAATCTTAAGCATACCAAACATGTATAATCTCAATTATGGTTCTAGCCCTGGTATAGTGGCTCTGATACCACTTGTTAGAACAAAATATTAAGTCCATACTAGAAAACTAGAACATATGGAAATAATAATAATATATAATATGCACGTACTTGTGGAAGCCATTGAATCCAATTAACAAACCTCTGCAAAAGAGACACACAATTAGGAGGCTGGCCTTCCTCAACTTGCTTCTCTTTTTTTATTTTATTTTTTTTTATGCAGCCACCAATGGGATAGGCTATTAGGGTTTTCAACTTATGGAGTGTTGAGGGACGTGGCCTATTTATAAAAAAACTTTATGGAGTCTTTCCTATCATGAACTCTTTGACTTACAAGAAATAGGCCCACACTTTATAATCCCACATCATGGACTAAGGTACACTGGAGCCCAATTATTTTATTGATCACATCATATATTGGGCTATACCGTATATCATTACAGGCTAGACATTTAACCCGTTTTTCATAATCCAAAAAATCAATCAATGTGAGCCCACATTATATAAAAATTCTAACAGCTCCTACTTCTTTGACGCTTTCTCTGGTTGTCAACTCCAACAGCGGCGTCAACATCTACTCCATTAATTGTCATGCTCTCCTCCATCCCCCACATTTGCATCTCTGCCTTCGGCGACTCCTCCCTCATCGATCTCTACTTCTTTCGCTCAAGAATTGGTCAGCGACATCGTTTTGAATAGAGTTGCCACGACTGGATCTGCTATTGCCGTTTTCTTTGCCGCTTCTATTATTTCTTTTCCTTTTTTTTTTGGGAGGGGGGGAGGGGGTAAATTTATGTTTGTGTTTGGTTAATGAGAAATTATGGGAAAAAGAAGTGAAATGACTGGTGGACCTTGGTTGATTAATGAGGGGTTTTTGGTGAATGGTGCTTATGGGTTGTTTTAAATGGGGGTTTCAAACAACAATGATGCTGAATGGTTTTGTGTGGTAGACAGAGTTCGCTGGAGAAGAAGTTGATCTAATTTTGTAGACTTTTAGGAAGCATGGATTGCAATTTGATTTCAAAATTGGTGAAGGGTGGTGACAGCGAATGGCAACGTCAACGGCAATAACAATGACGATGGTATTCATTAAGAATAGAGAAAGTGTGTGCGTAGGTGATTCTGATACATAACCCAAGAAGAAGAAAAAAAAAAAAAAAAACCTTCCAATCGAATCGTTATCAGTATTAGCAATTTCATTATTAGCACCATAAAACCCAATCGATTTGATGGTTTCATTGTCTAGCGTGGCTCTTATGGGTCTCACTATGCTATGTGGTGCGTGACCTAGCATATAGAGTGCTATTCATGGAAAAAATGTCCACATAATGCTAGTATTAGATATAGTTACAGTAGTAGTGCTAGTTTAGAAAAAAAAAGTCTACATAGGAGGAGCAGCTCCTCCTCCATATTGATGTGGCATTTTATATGACCACCATATGTCTTATAATTATGAAGAAAGTATGCTACTCATGGCATAATAGTAATTCCCTTCTCTTTTTTCTATTATGATTGAAATACCATTACTCTTAGAAGGAACTCCATATTCAAAGTTCAAACCAAGAACTCATCTTAGGCATCTTAGTCGGAAACTTCAACACTCGAAATCATGGCAGATGCCTATGAATACTTGTAACTCCCCATTGCTATAAACAAAAAAGATGCAAAATAATCCTTTGTTTAGGAGCATTGGCAAATTCCTAAAAAAATAGGGCATGAAAATCAGGGAAAAAAAAAAGGGAACAATTTTTTGGCCAAAAATGGTAGAGTTACAAAGATGGGTAGTTGCGAAAATGGAGGCCGGTAGAGAGTGGGTCCATGTTATTGGCATTGATGATGCAATGGTGCTTGTAGCTTCAATAATCTCCTTGATTGGGTTGGCTATGATGTTGATGATTTGATGAGATTTTGGGGTTTCGATGATGGTGGTGAAATAGTGGAGAGTTTGTGGTGACACTTCAATTAAACTTCTTCCATGGCTCTACCTTGTATGAGTTATATCTAGCTATTGTTGCTAGCATGGGATTTTGCTGGAAATGGTGAAAAGAAATGGACTAGTTTTTGATGTTGTAAGAGAAGTGGAAGAAGGTGGCTTGGCAAGAAGAAGAAGGAGAACTGACAACACAAAAAAAAAAAAAAAAAAAAAAAAAAAAAAAAAAATGAGAGAGAAGAGAAGAAAATGGGAGTCGACAAGGGGGTAATTTGGTCCAAAAGAAAAAAATAGGGAAAGACAATATACTGGTAACACACCATGCATTTTTCTTTATAATTATGGACACTTGTTGGTCAAATAATTAAAATGCCACATCAGCATGGAAGAGCAGCTACTCCTCCTATGTAAGGATCCAAGTATAATTCAAATATTATAAACAAAGAATAAAGGAAAATGGGAAGATAAAGGATTAATTATAAGGTAATTAAAAATGAAAGATAGCATGAATTATCATAATTTAATGGACCTTTTAACTTATAGAAAATTGGAAACCTGGACTAATAATAGAAATATATAGAGAGGTGGACTAATAATAGATAAAGGAGTAACTATGCATTATTGAATCGAACATATTATGTTGAAGGGTGCATTAAAGCCAACTGCTCACTTCATATTGAAATGTTGTCAATTTTACTATTAAAAGCATATATATATATGTTTCCTTCACTCATGCTTTGCTTGCCTAAATAAATATTTCTTGCTTTCAGTTTTATTCATTTTTAAAATTTTTCTCGCTTTCGGTTTTATTCATTTCCTTCAACGCCATGTTGTAGAAGATGATTTAAACTAATAATATCCTATCATAAATATTTAACTAGTTAATGTTTGTTGTAAACATTATGAATTGCTACCATGCAATACTATCACCATAAACTATCACATCGAAGGTTCCGATCAATAGTAGAGGTTATCGAATTTGTATTGTTTGATATTTGTCCTGAGAAAAAACAGAAGAGCAAGAAGAGAATATCAGAAGATAATTCTTTGGTGAGTTGGGGATGTAATTATACTTTTGTCATATGAGGCTAGGCTTAGGAGTTATTGTAATTAATTCCTCAATGATATTTATAGTATTTGTTAATTGCATTTGTGTTGCAATCTTTTAGCCAGAGGGAGCAAAGAATAAAAGAAGAAGGTGTCTTTGGACACCGATAGCGAAAATGAGGAGAACTTATGCTACTCAGCTTCCCCATGTAAAGAAGCACCTAGCCAAACTATGGGGGAATTCTTTGGTCAAGCGTATAACAATCTTATGAATTACCAGATGCAAACAACTAATTAGGGTTGGGTAGGGAATAAGAAGCATGTACGAGTGAGACCCAAGAACAATTTCTGGCAAGAGCTCATGAGAATCTCATGAGGTTTATGGATTAGCTAAACTAGAAGAATAAAGCTTACTTCATTCTTTTTATTGAACTTGAGCCAAGGTTATATTTTTTTTATAGTATCGAACTAAAAAAATACTTCTATATTTGTTCTTTCTTCTGAAAGTTGACAATGTTTCACAAGAAATGAAGATAAAAGAGAATATTTTAGATGAGAAGCAAATGAAGTTGCACCAGGTCCATCCCTGCATGCTGCTGTTTCCACCCACCGTAATGCTGTTCATCTTTTCGATTTCGTACCCGATCATAACTCCAATTGTCAAATCGGATTCCTTAAGCAATGACCTCTTTAGGGCTACCCAATGGTACAATAATTATCAAGCACATAAGGGACTGGGGATTGTATGAGCTTGCGAGATTAGTCTCATCTCAAAGGATGGGACTATTGATAAAAAAACACTATGTATCTTTTTTGTATTTGCACCACTGAATGAATTTTTTACCATAAAACAATATCCTCTCCCTTTCTTTTTTGGACAAAACTTTGGCTCCTTACAACCTACTCTTCTAAGCAAACGTGGCATATTCTCCAATTTGACACCTGTCATTAATAATAAAAATTTCATATTGCTCCTGTGATTTTTGTTAGACTAGAATGCCTCTCTTTTTCGTTTTCCATAAAGACCAAAATGCCTCGGTCTCCACTCTCTCTTTCCCACCAATTTCCTTGACTGGTGAACAATTTTCTTGAAACCCTCCCCCCTTCTCTCTATTTTTCTCCAAAATTCTCATATCACTCTCTCTCTCCTGTATTTTCCCTTGGTCAAAGCTGCAAGTCTTCCTTTCTCCCTCTTCTTTCATTCCCTCTTCTTCCTTTTTCTTCTTTCTTGCTCACGTCTGAAAACTTGGACTGTAATTTTTTATATGGATAAGAGACATGACACTGATTGCTGGGTTTGATATTAAAGTAAAGATCATGATGAAGCTAGAAGAAGGTATGGATGAAGCAGGATGAGTCTAGTCAGATTTAGTTTCGATCTAACAAATCTAGCGCAAGATCTATTAAATTGGAAGGAGAGAAATTCGAGTGTGTATATATATTCATAATCATGTGCATTGGATAATTTAAAAATAATAATTTGATGAAACTGAATAGTAGACCAAACATATCACGTACAAATGGACAAAGAAACGAAAATTGGATTGGGGAGTAGGGTATTTCGGTTAGGGAAAGGAGCATGATATCAATGACGGAGTAGCATGGATTTTTTATTACGGGAAATTAGCAATAACCCTTATTAGGGGACTACTTTCAACAAAAAACCCACCATAAGATTTTTTAACTTCAAAACTCCTTTTTTAAAAGATTTTTTTAAGCAAAAGGAAATGTTTTTTCAAAAATACCCGTTCTACCCTTTTATATTTACATCACAACTGATGTTATTTATGGGAGGAAGTAAGGGAGGCAGGGAAAGAGAGAGAGAAAGAGAGAAAGAGAGAGTGCGAGAGAGAGAGAGAGAGAGAAAGAGGGGGCTCAATGGTCGAGGCTCAAGGAAAAACCAGATCGACGCATGGGTGATCGTCTCCGATGGTCGAGGGCCAACGGCAGCGTGACTCAATGGCTTGGGGCTCCACTTCAGCCACAAGTCAAATAAAAGGGCCGATAGCAGAGAGAGAGAGAAGAAGCTCCATTAACGGCGGCTGAAGTAGGGAGGCAACGAGGATGCGATTGCAGAGGGCTCAAACGACGATAGGAGTTAGTGGTAAGTCGCCAATGTTTGTGAGTCGCTGATGACGAGGATGGGAAAACCAGATCTAGTGTCTTTTTTTTTTTTTTTTTTTTTTTTTTACAAATGGAAAAAATTTCACCAATGATGTAGGGAGGTCGCGAGGCTAGTGGTGAGTTGCTGATGACGAGGATGGAGAAACTAGATCTGTTTTTTTTTTTTTTTTTTTTTTTTTTTTTTTTTTTTTGGGTTTGATAGTGGGTTTGAAGGGAAAAGGGTTGTGCTATTATTTTGTGGTGTATAATTTTTCTAAAGTACACAACAGCAAACTGGTACTATTGTCTGTGTATTTTTTTCAAAACACAATAGTAATTTGGTACTATTATCTGTGTATTTTTTTTCAAAGCACACAAGAGTAAATTGGTACTATTGTCTGTAATTTTTTCAAAGCATACACAAGAGTAAACTGTTACTATTGTTTGTATAATTTTTCAAAGCACTTCTGTGTAAATTTTTCAAAGCACACCCAACAGTAAACTTTGGCTGTGTAAATTTTATAAATCACACAACAGTAAACTGTGCAACTTCGCCATCGTTGTCAATGGTGGGATGGAGAAAGTAGATCGAGCGGAAGAGGGAAGGAGAAGATGATTCGTTGCAAATCTAGAAACCAGATCTGGTGATAGTATAATAAAAGGTAGATTAAGATCCTTTCTTCTCTTTTCTTAGCTTGTTCGTGCCTCTTCTACGTACTAGGTTTGATTCTCACCAGCAAGTATTGTGTGATTTGTATAGCCACTTCATAGTTGTCGGAATAGCATTTGCAGCTTGATCGGCGGTGGCCAAATGTGGGAGGCGATGGAACCACGGGAGAGAGGGAGAGAATGTGGGAAAAAAATGGCATGGTTTATAATTTGATTTAAATTATAAATAGGGGTATTTTTGTTACTATGGGGTCAAAAGGGGTTTTCACAAAACTGTTTTTCACTTGGGGCCTATTGTAAAAGTAATCTTATACTTAGGGCCTTGGCCAAAAATCCCTTTTTATTATTTAGACAACACGTGTTAGATTTTAGAGTGTGCTACGTTAGTTTGGAGGAGCAGCTGCTCTTCTGATGGGAGAGCCAAGTTTTATCTTCTTTTTTGGCATTAACATTCCCCAAATTAATTAGTTTCCTTGTATGTGTTCTCTTGGTTTATTATCACCTTCACTAAGTTTTGATTTTCGTTCTTTTTTTTTTTTTTTTTTTTTTTTTTTTTTTTTGATGGGCAAAGACAATTTTATTAGAATATATTAGAGAAAATTTACTACACCATGACAACAGCAACCACCAAAACACACCCAAAACCTAAAAGAAACATTTAATCCACCCACTGAATTAGATACAATCAATTAAAGACCACATATCGAAATCTTTACGTTAACCATTAAAATATATATCGGCCTAAACTGAAGTAAATTAAACTTCTCTAACAATCCAACAAAGACAAAAAGGAAAAATTCACCACTAAGCCGTAGTCTAGGAAGCATGGACACTTCCCCAAAGGTCACGTGTCTGTATCAGACACGTATCGGACACGACACTTGTTCGACACTCTTCTGACACGACACTTCTTTCATTACCTTTTTTTTCCCTTCTTTTTGTTCATTATTTTTCTTTTTGTTATATATTTTCTACTTACAACTCAACTAGATTTATAAAAACAATACAAAGGTATTCATTTTGAATGATTTATGTGATGTTACATGACATTTTATAGTTATATGTATAAAAATAAATATTATATTAATGCCGTATCTCCACCGTGTCGTGTCCTAAATTTTGAGGATTTGTTGTGTCCGCGTGTCTGTGTCATGTCGTACCCGTATCACGTATCCGTGTCCAGTGCTTCTTAGGCCGCAGTTAAGTGACTAGTAAAGATGACATCAAGAAAGCTCAAGAACTCTTCTTCTTCTTTTTTTTTTTTTTGGCCGAATGAGGGTATCCCAAATCATTAAGCCTAAACTAATCCCCTCGTGATGCAAAAACCACATGTAAGCCCTTGCATCCGATAATGACTTGAATTAACTCAGAACTTACAGTTCTTGAGACGTAATTTTTTGGTATCTGAGTTATCCTTGTGGGTTGAACTTTTTGATTATTTACAATAGCTATTTTTGTAAAAATAAAACATAAACTAAAAATAAAATAGAAACTATGAAAGATTTAAAAAAAAAATTTTTAAAAAAAAAACTGTAATAATTGTTACAAACTTTATTTTACCTCATTTATTTTTGACCTTTTGTTTATAAGAGAACTTGTACTAATAATTGTTACAAACTTACAACAAGCAATAAAAGTAAGCAAGTAAACATATATTATTAAGTCAACTCTTTCGTTGTTTGTATTTTAATTATGGTTTCTTGGGCAGGTGTCATCTGGCGGTTTCGAAGGTTTTTGGATTTCCTCTTTTGTTGTTTGGTCTCTAGTCTGAGTATCAGGTTTGGTGGTTAGGGTTCTCTTTGTCTGGTTGGTAGTTTTGTCTCTTTGGTGCATGTGTACTATTTCCTTCTATATAATAATTCTTTTTGCTAATCCAAAAAAAAAAAAAAAAGCCTCTTTTTTGACCAACAACATCCCAAGATCGATGGTGTGCATGACCTCACTAGCCTCGGTCACTCCGCAGGCCAATGCGGTGTATACTATAATTTATTTTGTAAAAAAGGAAATTTCCATTGAAATTAAATTTTCGATCCATAATTAGACTATTTTTCAATACACAAGATTTGAAACCAAACTCAACCCATATGTACCAAAAAACTCAAAGAGGCAAACTATTACCATCACAAAAAAAATTTTGTACCCCCACTCAATTTACACTTTTTTAGATTTTATAAAAAATATTAAAGATTTTTACGAAAACTAGTTGTGCTGTTCACTAAAAAACATCATTCTCAACAACTTTGTAGAAAATTTTTTTTCCAAAATCTATAGTTTAAGTAGATTTTTTGGTCATTTATAGTGTCTATTTCATTTTTACATAATGTTTTATGAAAATGGCCAAAAACTCTACTTAAATGATAGATTTTGGAAAACTTTCTTCTGTAAAATTGTTAAGAATGATGTTTTTTAATGAACAATGTAGTTAGTTTTCATGAAAATCTTTTATATCTTTTATAAAACCTTTAAAATGTAAATTAAAATGAGGGGTGCAAAATAATTTTTGTGGTGGCAATGGCTACCCCCAAACCTAAATATCGTACTCTTTTCTTTCATTTCGTCCAAAAACAAAAAAAAAAAAAAATAAATAAATAAAATAAAAACCTCTAACTCCAACCCATTTCTACCTGAGCCAACTAGTCAAGGTCGAGTGACTCTTATTTTTGTGGGGGACTACGTGCATGGACAGGATCTTTTAGGTCTTGCTGCATATGTGAGCTCTTTTATTTACTTTTATCACTTCTTGGCGGACCGTAATGGCCTAATCTGATTACGTACGTACGTACTTAAAATGACTAACAACCTTGTAATAAAATATGATAAATTGATAATGTTCCTTCCCTATATATTAAGATTTGATCCGTAGAGGAGAGGAGGCCATATATTGTAGTTTTGGAATTCAAACTGCGTTAAAAAAAGACGGAGTTATGGAGAGTGGGCGCATTCATTCAGCACATTACGAAGATTGCCCGACGGAGCTCCCGCCGGAAGATGAGTTATCGCCGTGGCGACTTAATGTCAAGGACATCCAATTGCCATCCCATGCTCCCTTCAGTTTCCCTCGCCTTCTTCGCGTCCCAAGTAACTTACATGTATAATATCTCCCTATCTCTCTCTCTCTCTATATATATATATAGAGAGAGATTAGAGGTAATATGTAGAATATATGATGCATGTGCGTTTACAACACACTCAAGATTGGGTAGAGCCATAAAGTTAATCTTAAAAAGTCATGACATTAACTCACTAAAAAAAGATTTTTGTCTAAAATATTGTAATTTATCCAAAAAGAATTATGGGGTTACAAATTAGAAAACAAAAAGAGTTTTATTGTTTTAACAGTTAATTATCCTTCCATAAATAGAGAGAAATCTAACGGTCAATTAATCTTCCATCAAGATAATGAGCCGATTAGTTATAAATACTTAAATAGTTGTAATGTGTGAAGACAATTATACTATTTATTTTATGGTTCCTTATATACAGAGTAATTTTTTACTTTGCCAAGTTGCTGGTTCAAGTAACTAGCTCGGACAGGATTTCAACTCCACCACCACAGTGTTGTTTTGTCGTTTATACATAGAAAAACTCTGTAGTTTGTATGTACCAATTCTTTACGATTCAAGTGACTGTTGATGTGACGTAGAGTTAATTAAAAAAATTATTAAAAAAAATCACCTACACCGTACTACCTCATCTGGCACATGATTTGGGAGGGGCAGATTCCATTTATATTTACATTTTGGTCATTTTCATCGAGCTAGTCACTTTAAAAGTCCTATTGAGGACTTGGATATTACATGATTCCCAATTGGGAGAAATACAGATTAGTCTAGTTATGGAGAACTAATTACATATCAATAGAAGTTAGTAGTCATGTATTGCAAATTTAAGTCATTTGTATTGATATGCATGTAATTATTTGTCCGTAGGCAAACCAATCTGTAATTCCCCCTTGTTTACTCTAGGACCGTGTGAAAAAGGTCCTTTAGGAGCTCAATAGGCATTAGAATGAGGGACCTGTTTTCTTCATTTCTTTTAATATATCATTTGGTATGGCAATATTAATTCACTTGCATAGATTGTTTAGATATTTTTTTAGGCTGTTGATGATTGTCCCTTTTGGGTCTGATGGCATGCTCATCCCAATAGAAGTGTGGAGTTTGTGGAGGTACGTCTTGATTTTGATTCCATATAGGTGCGTATGTGGATATGTCTTTAGAAAAAAAAAGAATAATAATAAAACAAATAAATAAAAAAACACAGAGAAAAAGAAGAAGAATATTAATGAAGATTTTCAGTTTTGCTGTAAGACAGATTTACCTATAGACCAAAGTATGTCGTGGTGCCCCGGCCATGCTTGTGCTGATATCTGTCCTCACTCCTAGCTTATGCCAGATTTTTTGTTCTTATTGCAGACAAGAGACATTAATTGTCTTAAAGTATTATTCAATTGCCTAAACCTATAGCTAATGACTTAAGTTCAATTACCAAGTTCTTCATGCAAGTTCAGTTTTCCTTACATTATTTCATGGCATTTATTTTTGTTCACTCCTCGACCATAGGGAAACAATGCAAGGTTGCAGAATATTACAAGAAACAAGAAAGTCTCCTGGAAAGGTTCAATGAGGTGGAGACCATGATCAAATCGCGTTGTTTTCCAGGAAGTCTAACAGAGGTTTGTGGTTTTGTTTATTGTTACTTTCCTTTTTCTTCTTTCCTTCTTTCTTTTAAATGATTTTTGGGATGTTTATATGATTTGGAATAATTTTGATGTTGATTTTCAAAAAGCGAGACATGAAGGACTTAGAATTCGAGCAAGAAGGCACACAACTGACCCAATTGTTGGCAAAAATTATTTCATACCAGAAGCAGGCCAAGTTCTACTTTCTGCTAGCTTCAATCTGGGTTCTTTTCCCTAAATGGTAGGTTTTTTAGACTTTATTCCAACTTTGGTGTGATTTTAAACTTTATTCTCAAACAACGATAAATCGTGGTTACTAACCACAATTTTAATAAAATCGTGGTTGGCAACCACGATTTATCGCTGTCTGGGAATAAGTGTCTAAAATCACACCAAAGTTGGAATAAAGTCTAAAAAACCTACCATTTAGGGAAATGAGCCTTTAATCTGAGTTAACCTAAACAAAAGAGGCTTATGTTCTTTTCTGATGAAAAATTATATGGAATGACAACTATTTGGGTTTATGTTATGTTTTTCAATGTCCCTTGTGCAGCCATATGAACCCAGTTAATAAAAAATTTATGTAATTGTTTTCAATAACATAACTCTATATTCAAACATTGCAAAATGTTCTCGAACTACTAAATAAAGACCTTTTGCCTCATTGTGCAAATATAAGACCTTTCTTCTTTATAACAGGATGAAATGGAGCAGCTAGCGAGAAGTGAGATGATAGCGATTCATGCATCAAACATAGCTAACTTGGTGCTTTTCATGGCAAAAGTTTATGCCTCTATTGAAAGCAGATCTTTGGCAGTTATGGCGTCAACCTTGGATTCCTTCTTGGATCTCCTATCAGGGTTTATTCTGTGGTTCACTGCCCATGCCATGAGAAATCCAAACCAGTTCGCTGTCCAATTGGAAAGAAGCGAATGCAGCCCAGTGGTAAGTCCTAAGAGTTGCCAAATCATCCAATTTGAAGTTTGTAACAAATACTTTTTGCGCTCATTAATATATCATGTTTTCATTTCTTCAGTTTTTATTTTTTATTTTTATTTTTATTTTTTTTCCTTGGGCAAGTTAATAACTTGAACTGAATACTTCTTTCGACCTCCTGTGTGTCCCCATTTTTAGCTTCTCGATAAAAGCAGTTCCATCTATTATCACAATTCAGGACCGAATTTGAACTTCTAAACCTGATCATGTATAGAACTTGTATGTTTTTGACATTTTGGTGTAATCTAGAAAATCATGTAAAAGTTCATCTAGTGGTACATTTATGCTTTGTTCGGTTTCTGAGAAGAAGTCAGTGGAAAGAAAATTAATCTTACAGCAACCTTTCAAATGCCAAATGAAATTGCGGTTTTACTAAGCCTACAATACCTAGAAGGGGGGTTGAATAGGTATTATGCATAAATCTTACCCAATTTTGATTTCAATTCAATTAATCTCTTTTACCACAAATAAATCAATCTCACAGCAAGCATAAAAGCAATTAACAATGGCACAATAGATTTTTACATGGAAAACTCTACATAGGAAAAACCACGGGACCTCGTCCTAGTTGAAACTAATCCACTATGAAATCAATAGTACAAGACACACTTACAGACCACACAAGAACTCATGCTGTTGTCTTCACTCCTACGATCACACACAATCGATTTCTGTCGTCACAGCTTTGGTCGCAACCAACTTTTTTCACAGCGATGCCTTCAATCACGAACTCACAAGCTCGATTACCGTTGCAACGGTCTCACAAAAACTCAAGGT
Organism: Liquidambar formosana; assembly: GCA_039720395.1. Taxonomy (NCBI): domain Eukaryota; kingdom Viridiplantae; phylum Streptophyta; class Magnoliopsida; order Saxifragales; family Altingiaceae; genus Liquidambar; species Liquidambar formosana. Next base: position 22,630,402 of record CM077834.1, on the reverse strand, counting down.
TGTGAATGGTGTGCTGGTTTGAAAGTCTCTAGAGTATGTATGTGAAAACCTAGGTTAAAGTGCTCTAAAGAGGTTTTGAGAAGATGAACTTTAGAAAACTTAATTGGGAGAGGCTTGCTCCTCCTTCTCAATGATAAAAGACTCTATATATATAGTCTAAGAAACCCCAAGTACTTGTACCATGTTTTTGTATTAAAAAGGAAAGTTTTAAAACTTTAAAAATTGTTTTTTAGGAGCCTAGATCGATTCGAGTTCATGTCGGATTAATCTGGGTTGACAAAATCAAAATCAGCATTTCTGGAGCAGCATGGATCAATCCACCTAGGCCATGGATCGATCCACGTGCCTAGGCAGAAGCAAAATTGGCATTTCTAAAATACCATGGATCGATCCTCCTAGGCTATGGATCGATCCCCCTGCCTAAAAAACCTCAGAAGAAAAAAAAAATCTTTTTCAAAACCATTTTTATAAGCAAAGAAATATTGATAAAGATTTGAAATGATTTTTAAACATTAAAACCCAGGCTTCTATAGTCACTTACCTTTCCTAAGACCAATTGTGAATCGATGCTTTGAACTCTACGCTTTGTCTCAACTTTGTAGCTACATCAATCTTCAATCAACCTAAGACTCAACCATCCTTTGGCACGGAATATGACAACATTAAAAACACGGCCTAAATCTCGACATGAGATATAAGACCTTTTCCCAAAGCACAAAACTGAACAAGTCTTAAACTCACTATGAGAATTACAACTTAATAAAGAAACATCACATGGAAAGAACCAACAGCTATACTAAATCTCACACTCAACCAATCAACCTGTGATTTGTGATCTGCAAATAAGAACAAACAATACCCAAGCATAATATCACATAAATAGATTAAAAACTCAATGAAATTCTATTCTCCTCCAAGCATACATATATTCTCCCCCAAACATACATTCTCCCCCAAGCATACAAACTCAAACTCAAAACTATTCTCCCCCTTTTTGTCATGAATTGACAAAGGAAAGCACATATATAAATTAATGAAACCACATCAGAGGGAATCAAAGAATAGCAAGAAGAACCAAGTGACTTCATTAACTAAGCTTTAAGAACAGCATATCAGAGAGATGAAAACATCAAAGAAGTCCTAAACTAGGATCCAATCTCAACACCACCAACATCAACATCCTTATGTCAAGAGACAAAATGTACTCAAGAAGAGAGCACAAGAGATAGCAACTCATATTCACTCTGACAAGAGATAACAACTCATATTCACTCTGACAAACACTCTTAACTCCCCCTCAAATAAGAATAAAAAAGAAATAATAAATAAAATAAACAAAACATGTGCACTTGACAATACGATGATATATTAGGGTGTTCCACAAATATAGAAAAAGAACTAAAATTGAAACACCATTCCACAATATAGAAGCACGTGAGTCATCAAGGACATAATTGCAAATTTTCACTAAAGTCTAACACACTTATGCACGATTAGAAAAGTTATTCAAGAAAATTCACATACTAAGTGTATAATGCATTAACAATGCCAATGGGGTTGGTTGGCAAAACTACTCATGCTAACCAAAGTCTAATAATTCCAAAGAAATAGAGAAAAAGAATTCAAACCATGTTAGAATCGAAAAGATTGCTTCTCACCCTTTTTAATTGTTTCTTTTTCTTTTTCTTTTCTATGAGCTTTGGGAATAATGTTGTAGGTATCAAGTTTTCGTACCTTTCCCATATTTTTCAATTTTTTAAACATACATTCTTTTTTTTTATTTTTATTAAAGCTCACCATCAATAATTTTTTTACTTATCAACATGATGGCTTTTACACTTTCACGCAGCCAACCCTTTTCATAAATTACCTCACGTTAGCTTCGGACAACACGAAGGTAGCCCTTTTCATGAAACATAGGGATGTGCATAACATATAGGTCATTCAAATTCTAGCATCCCAAGAAATTTTAAGACATAGATTAAACAATTCATAGAATTAGCCTTAGAAACCCCAAAGTCATATGTCAGTGGTGCAGTGTAAAGTGTATAGCATGTAAATTTAGAACTACTCCACTAAGTGTGTTTAAGAGAATGATACTAAATATCAAATTTATCAATTTATAAATTTCAACTCAATATGACAATCACAAAGGATATAGTTTCAACATCTTAGTGCAAATTATATATAAGTAAAACACATAACTAGCCAAGAATAGCAAAGCACACAAGAAAATCCTTTTGGTTTTTCTGAAATTTTCATTTTTTTTTATACCAATGAAAAAATAAAAACAAATAAACTCCAAAGAAAAACAAAAACACACACAAAAGCAATAAATCCTAAATACTCAATAACTCTAGGAACAGCATGAATGTCATAGAGAATAGATTACACCTAGAGCACTATGGATGGTTTAAGGTCTTTGTGGACCATAAGTAGTTTAATGTCATTTCGGACAAAAAAACCAACTCAACTAGAATCTAGTACAATGCCTTTAACCTTATCTTTTTGCACAATACTAACAAGTGGGATAAGACATTCAGAATCCTTTTTCTTCACCCATTCTTTCCTAGCAGTGAATCTCTCTCTAGGAAAACTCACAGCTTGTATAGAATCACTCATAGAATCATAAGAAGAAGTGTCTAATCCTCTATGGGCAATCTGTCTCAAATCAGAAACCTCACAACACAACTTCCTAAAACACTCACCTACATTGTCCCAACTCAAGATAGAATTTCTAGAAGCCCTAGAAGAATCATTCCTAAGATGAAAACAATTAGGTCGAATGTGACTAGCCTCACCACAATGGTGACACACAAGAGGACTCCTAGGAGAGGATCTATTCCAAACATAAGGAATATCATATCCATTAGACCTCTTCACTTGCCTATGGAATTCACTATCTACCTTTCTAGGTGGACTCTTCCTAGGTAATTCTTGATTTTTCCTTAGGATTGGGCATCTAGGTCTAATATGTCCTTTCAAGCCTTAATAGACACAAGTAGGGACTTGCTTTGAAAGCACAATAGGTAGAGGAATGATAGACTTAATCACTTGAGACTCTTGAGCTTTGACAAACATGGTTTTAGATGAACTAGGAGTAACCCTATCACTAACAAAACCTAAACTACGCCTATCACTAAAACTCTGTCCTACACCTAACAACTTGTCTAAGGTCTCTTTACCTTTTGACATTTTCTCAAGATCTCCTATCTTAGTCTTCAAGTCTTTCTCAATATTTACTAGTTTCAGCTCAAGACTTTTCTTCGACTTAGACAACTCAAATCTCTCATTTTTAAGTCGAACCACCTCATTAACAAGAAGTACTTTCTGAGTGCTTAACTGACTCTCATGACCCTTAGATTCAGACAATTCCATCTTTAAAGTCTCTATCTCTTTTTCAAAAGTTTTAACCATAATGTATAGAGATTTATTAGACTTTTTGGTTTTTAGACACTCTTCAAACAACTTATCATAAGCTAATTGAAGGTCTTCTTCTTCTTCATCAAATTCAATCATATTTTTAAAATTTTCAGAATTAATCTCATCTTTTTCAGACTTCCCCTGACTCTCAAAATCAATAACACTTGATGAGATTTTATCATTAACCTGGTGAATAGAAGTAAAGGCCATGAAATTGGAATTATCCTCTTCTCCTTGAGTGGAATTCTCAGAATCCGACTCAGTCTCACTGTCACTCAAAGTAGCATTTTATCCCTTTCCATTGTTTTGACCACTACTTTGTTTCTTCTTAGTATTAGCACATTCATGAGCAATATGACCGAAATCATGACATTCATAACATTGAATTTTATCTCTCTCATCATTCATATCATTTAGTCTCTCCCCCTAAGTTCTAGACTAAGATATAGACCTATTTCTGTCCCTTTTATCCTTATTGGAACTAGAACCACTAACTTTGCCAGAGTTAGATCCATTTTTCCTACTAGAGCTAGCACCATTACTATTTCTAGAATTGGAAACACTATCTCTAGGATTTCTGAAGAATTTCTTAAAATTTTTTAACAAAGTAGGCAATGTCCTCCTTAGAAATATCAAATTCAGAATTAGTCATAGAATCATATCTGCTAGACTTCTCACTCACAGTACTCAAGACAATTCTAGTGTTCTTAGGTTCTTTCTTAGGTTTGCAAAACTTCATCTCATAATTCTGAATTTCACCAACCAAATCTTCCTTTTTCATGGTATCTAAATCTTTATTATCTTTAATGGAAATAATCTTAGGAAGGAACCTAATAGGCAAAGATCTAAGAATTTTCCTATTGATTGTAGCATCAGACATAACATCTCCTAAGGAAAACCTAGAATTGAAAATATCACTCAATCTAGCATTAAACTCATCAAACACTTCATCTTCTTTTATAGTCTTTTGTTCATACAAGGCAGTAAGCATTTGAATTTTAGTGTTTTTAACAAAAATGGTACCTTCATGAGTTTTCTCAAGGATATTCAAAGCCTCTTTTGCATATTCACAATGGGCTACCCTTCGAAATTCATATCGGGATATTCCACTGAAAATAGCATTGATTCCTTTGGAATTCCATTTAAATTCTTTATAATCTTCTTTAATCCATTGAACTTTAGGCTTGTCAATAGATACACCTTCCACAACCATCTTAGGTGGAGTATATCCATCAATCACAGCAAGCCACACTCTCTCATCAATTGATTTGAGATAGGCTCGCATAAGAGCTTTCTAGTACCCATAATCCTTACCATTAAAATACGGTATTGCAAGTTTGACAAGCTCTATACTACCAGAATCGAATGAAAAAATCAACACTCAGGCTGTTAAACCTTAAGAGTGAACCTATACTTTGATACCAATTAAAATTCCGGTTTTATTAAGCCTACAATACCTAGAAGGGAGGTTGAATAGGTATTATATATAAATCTTACCCAATTTTGATTTCAATTCAATTAATCTCTTTTACCACAAATAAATCAGTCTCACAGCAAGCATAAAAGCAATTAACAATGGCATAAGAGATTTTTACGTGGAAAACCCTAGATGGGAAAAACCACAGGACCTCGTCTAGTTGAAACTAATCCACTATGAAATCAATGAGTACAAGACACACTTACAGACCACACAAGGACTCATGTAGTTGTCTTTACTCCCACGATCACACACGATCGATCTCCGTCGTCACGGCTTTGGTCGCAATCAACCTCTTTCATAGCGATGCCTTCAATCATGAACTCGCAAGCTCGATCACCGTCGCAACAGTCTCACAAACACTCAAGGTTGTGAATGGTGTGTGGTTTAAAGGTCTCTAGAGCATGTATGTGAAAACCTAGGTTAAAGCACTCTAGAAAGGTTTTGAGAAGATGAACTTTAGAAAACCTAATTGGGAGAGGCTTGCTCCTCGTTCTCAATGATAAAAGACTTTATATATATAGTCTAAGAAACCCCAAGTGGTTGTACCACATTTTGTATTAAAAAAGGTAAGTTTTAAAACTTTAAAAACTGTTTTTTAGGAGCTTGGATCGATCCGAGTTCATGTCAGGATCAATCCGAGTTGACAGAATCAAAATCAACATTTCTGGAGTAGCATGGATCGATCCACCTAGGCCATGGATCAATCCACCTACGCAGAAGCGAAATTGGCATTTCTAAAATACCATGGATCGATCCTCCTAGGCCATGGATCGATCCCCTGACTAAAAAACCTCAGAAGCAAAAAAAAATCTTTTTCAAAACCATTTTTATAAACAAAGAAATATTAAAAAAGATTTGAAATGATTTTTAAACATTAAAACCCAGGCTTCTATAGTCACTTATCTTTCCTAAGACCAATTGTGAGTCGAATCTTTGAACTCTACACTTTGTCTCAACTTTGCAGCTACATCAATCTTCAATCAACCCAAGACTTAACCATCCTTTAGCACGGAATATGACAACACAAAAACATGGACTTTACACCAAATAGTTGTAAGATTCTAAATTAATATTCTGTTTTTCATCTCTTCCATCTTCTTGGTAACCAAAGAAATTAAAGAATCATAGACCGTATGGATTATCAAGCTTATAGATTGAATTGGATTGAACATTTGATGATAAGTAGGAAGACGAATAGGCAAAGTGGCTTTCCACTCATGCCTCTCAAGTCATGGATAGAAAGATCAATTCTGGGTTTGGCGCGAAAATGGAAACTCCGTCAATCAATTCTATGAATTGAACCAAGGAAAATGCTACTTCACCCATCTTAAACCAACAGCAGCTTATTTTTGGCCTATGAAGTGACTATGGTTAATGGGTGTTTGGGCCCAAAGCATGTCAATAAGCACCATAACACATGCATTTTTACTATGCATACCACATTTTGATCATGCCCTTCTAAAAGTTTTCGACTTCAATATATTTATACTAATCATGCTCGAGTATGCAGGGTATCATTGTTTTTGCATCAGTAATGGCAACTCTCGGATTGCAAATACTTATTGAGTCTGGCAGGGAACTTGCTAAAAAGGTGCATGGCATTTATCTTATTGGTGGTGCACTATTTAGGGCTGCAAGTTGGGCTGATTAGTCTCATTTCAAGACAAACAAGCCCTAATATTTGGGGACAACATGAATCCTAGACCTAGAGAAACGGTTATCTGAGTCCATGTAAATATGTAATTATCGTAATGAGCTATGTGGCTTATAACCTTGTCTTATGTCGATCAATAACGAATGTCTTATGTAAAGTTCTATTAATTATGGAATGGGAAGTAGAAGACACCATGTGCTGGCCAAAACAAGTCACTTTGCTAGGGAATGAGCAAAGCTAAATTTTAAAAGGGTTTGCCTAAACCAAAACCCTTGTAATTGCCATTAATTTCCTCTAGATGTAATGTTTCATCCACAGATAGCTTTGGTGCATGCAGAAATACAGTTGGTATGAATTGGGCACTATTATAGGAAAAGTTTGTTTTATTTTATCATGTCTCATACCACTGCTCGTTCCCCCCCTTACAACCCATATTTTTTGGGTACAGTCTCAAAATGAAATGAGTCATAAGAAGGAAATATGGACGATTGGGATTATGGTTTCCGTCACAGTAGTGAAGTTTGTGCTCATGGTCTATTGTCGGAGATTCAAAAACGAAATTGTGAGAGCCTATGCTAAAGATCATCTCTTCGATGTCATTACCAACTCTGTGGGTCTAGCAACAGCTGTCCTAGCCATTTGGTTCTACTGGTGGATTGATCCAGCTGGGGCTATAGTAGTGAGTCCAAAACTAGCACTATGTTTATTATTCAATGCACTATAGTTGAGAGGTTAGTTTTCTTTCCCTTTTTCCCCTGTGCTATGATTGTCACAATTGATCAGTAGGTCACATTGTGGTACTAAGGGTGAAAGGATCTATGTGCTTTTGACAATAATTTCTTCGGCTTGTAATGCAGATAGCATTATATACAATTAGTTCATGGGCAAAGACAGTTCTCAAGAATGTGCGGTCACTAATCGGTAGAACAGCTCCACCAGAGTATTTGGCAAAATTGACATACCTCATATGGAACCATCATGAAGAGATCAAGCACATTGATACAATTAGAGCATACACTTTTGGTAGCCAGTACTTTGTGGAGGTTGACATAGTATTGCCAGAAGACATGTTTTTAAGCCAGTCGCATAACATTGGTGAGATTCTCTAAGAGAAGCTCGAGCGCCTCCCTGAGGTCGAACGAGCTTTTGTGCATATAGATTTCAAGTTTAGCCATCGGCTAGAACACAAGACCAAGGTATGATGATACTGATGATGGTGGCAGCTACACAAGGACTATATGAATAAGCTTGCTGGTTTTGTTCATATGTTATGCTATATTTGCTTCTGTTACCCTGATGCAATCTATATAGTTTCACCTTTAATTTGACTGATTGTCAAAGCCTTGTTTGTATTTTGGAGCTAATTATAAGTGGGTGTTTTATTTGTTTTGTGAATCACTGGCACACCACCATGACCATCTCCAACATTCCATGAGTTACCAGGGGCAGAGCTAGGATTTATCTCCAAGGGGGGCACTGTGCTATGATTCTATGAAGTGGGAGCTGAGAACTAAAAGCCTTAGAAAGCAATTTTTTTAAAAAAATTACATTTTAGTTATCATTTTTCGGTTTAATACCAAAAAAAGGATTTTTTGTCAAATTATTACAAATTGACTATAAATATACTTTAAAATGACTACTATCTTCCTCTTTTTGGCATTATGTTGAGACATAGTCATCAAATGGTAATATCCCTCCCAAAAAAAAAAAAAATTGGTTGAGGCAGGGGGGCACGTGGCCCCCAAGGCCCCCACTGGCTCCGCCCATGTGAGTTACATTAGTATCCAAATGTGGAGCAAGGATTTAGTGATGAGAGTGCTTTTTGGTCTGTTGATTCGAGTCGACCGTTGATTTTATGGATCGGGTTTGATCAAACCAACATGGTGAAACCATCACCAAATCTAGATCCCCAAATGCATGTGGCTACCTCTGTTTCTCTACAAGTGCCACAGTGGTACTTTAATTGGCAAGTTCTGAGATTGGATCAAGTCCTTGGCAGCCAAATGTGGCTTCAATTCATTTTTTTTTATAATTTTTAATTTCTGTTTTCAAAAAAGGAAAAAAAAAATATATTATCATAAGGATTTTTTGTTGGAAATATTAAAGATGGAACAATTTTTGAAAGTGTGTTTAGTATACTTGCAGCAACGGAGTGAATAAACAACACCTCAATGAATTCTTTCTCTTGCATTACAATCAAAATTTAGACACTATGGATAAAATTCTAGTAATTTGCTAGATCTTGAATTAAACCAAGATTTAGATATCGAAAGAGAAATTTAATATAAAAAATTTTCATGACAAAAGAGCCCTATGGTTGCTTCAACTACCATGCCCAAATGGACAAACTCACTTGCCAAAAGTAATTCTGGTAATGTATTTGAAATTAATATTTTCATTTTTCTCAACTACCATGGGAAACACAAAATGCCTTGGAGTTGGCTCAAGAGAAAGCTGTTTGTAAAATATTTGGAGAAAAGGACCCTATCAATCCTCTGACTAGATGATCCGACCTGAGATGTTGGGTTCTAGACTTCTTGTCAAAACTCTTATATCTAGGCTGCTGCAGAACGGATTGTGACATGAGTTTATGATACAGTGTTTGCCACTAGGGAGGGCTTCCTGGGCTTGAAAATTACTTCAATCACATTACTCTATTAAAAAGTAAGTCTACATGTATAATTCAACTCCTCTCTAGTCATATGTGGGACAAAGTACATAGATCTATTTAGTCTTAAGATGTCATATTCCCTTTTGGGTTACCCCTAATGGCTTTAAAACATGTTAGTGCAACTTAAGGATGTGAGCCTATATATCTATATCTATATCTATTTATATCTATATCTATACTACCTATAAAAAGATGAATGTGAGAAAACTTTTGATTGACTAATGTATCCTTATTTTAATTTTTAAATACACAACTACCTTTTAGCATATATAGGAAATATAGCAATATAAAACACATACCTTAATAAGAATTATAAGAAAACTATGCAACTACCCTTCTGCATATATATAGAAATATAACAATATAAAACACATACCTTAATAAGAATTATAAGGAAACTATAATTCATATAATAATTAAATAAAACCAAACCCAGATAGGAATTCTAAGTAAACGGAAACTATAATTAGTATATCTATACTACCTATAAAAGTCTGTATCTTAAAAAAAGGACAGTATTACCATTATTCATTGATTAAAATATCTAAATTATTCCTAATTCTTCGCTATACATGTTTATAAAAAATTCTTTGGAAAACATGTTAGCATATATTTAGAGACCTAATAATAATATACAACCAATATAGAATATAGAATGCATAATTTGTCCCAACCCTCATTCAAACCAACACCCCCCCCCCCCCCCCCCAAAAAAAAAAAAAGAAAAAAAAACCCACCTAAAATAAACAAGTAAATAAATTTCCTTCTTGTCATGCCAAAATATTGCACTGAGGGAGCGTGGCATGCATATTATTGATGAAGTTACCTTCGGATTACATAATTTATGAATAGTATATAGTGAGGGGTTAGTACCTGTTAATTTTCTTGTGTATGCATTGTTGGAGATAGTGTAATTCAAAATTTAAGAATTGGGGTCTTCAAGAAAAATCTAGAAAAAAAATGGGGTTTTTCTTTTCTATTTCTTGACTTTGTATTGGGTGAGCTTAGGCATAGATAGTTAGCATTCAAAATTTTAGAATTAAATATCAGCGTGTTTAGTTTTATAATGCTTATTGAGTAACCATCAACCGGTACATCAGCTTGACATTAATTCTTTTATCTTCTCTCTTATAAATTGAGTATTTAATCTTTCTCTTTTTTTCTCTTTACAGACTCAAAAACTCGTCATAAAAAGGTACCAATTTTTTTTCTTTTCTAGATTCTTCGTTCTGATATGCTCAATATGTCTGTAATATAATCCTGGAGATTAAAACTCCCTTCGTAAGAGATTAATTTGCTTTATTTTTTGTACGTTACAACATTTTGTATTTTATATAATATTTTAGGTATTTTTTTAGTGATTTGTTGAACAAAATATGTTTGTAAGAAATTGTCATTGTCATGGTTACAAGTTATTATTCCCTATAAATTTCACTATTTTATATATATATATATAATTTATAGGATCAATTATAGTCAGTAATTTTGTTTCTTGAAATATGTTATAGCACACCAGTTGTATAGTGGTTTTTTATCTTCCAGATCAATGAATTGTAAGTGCTTCTTGATTTTTATCATTCTCTTAATTCAGTGATCATCGGCGTGCTTAAAATTGGATGATCAAAAGTGCATACAAATTTTAATTTGGTGGCTGATTTTTTATTTATTTATTATTTTCTCCATATTCTTAGAAAGTTTCATTGTCTTAACAAAGGTTCTTCAAGTCTTTGTGTTATATCTTATAATATCTATAGGCACATGTAACGTTATGCAAGTTTATGAATCTCCTTATAATTGTCTAGCCGTCTTTCAAACCTCTTTATTTTATTTTATTTTATTTTTTACTTAAGTTCATCTGGATGTTAGTTTCAATATTGCATCTCGATCTTATTAGAATGAGAAATGAGCAAAATTAAAATAAATATTATTCTACCCAAACAGGAAAAGAAAAAAAATTTGTTACGTAAGTGAAAAAAATCACAATTTACAAATTTGAGTTATAGTGGGAGAAGGATAAAAGGCAATGTGTGGAAACTAAAATTTGAGGAATTCTATCTAGAAGAAAAAATTGTTACATGATTGTGAAAAGTTTAGTAGTTATATGAATTAGAATTGTACTGGAAGATAAACAATGAGTGAGTATAGAAATTTAAATTTGATTTAAAAATTATTTTTTACAACGTAAATATTGTCATGTGCAACGCATGTGTGCATCAACTAGTTACCTATAAAATGGTGAATCTTAGAAAAACTTTTGATTCTCTAAAATACCTTTATTTTAAAATGTAATGACATTAATACCCTTAAGTAATCCAAAAGACAAAAAGAAAAAGAGATAGATAATTAATTAAATCATGGAGAAACCTGCAATTAATAATTAGAGTTCCACAATCCTATTCCACTAACCCATACGTTTCCCTTCCCCATACCCTACTTTAATTAGAGTTCTACAATCCTATTCCATTAGCCAATACGTTTCCTTCCCCATTGACTCATTCGTTTTTTTGCAGCCAAAAGTAATAAGAAAAACTCATACGTCTCTCCCTTTTCGTCCCCTATTATGTATCCCTTAAGTATCCCTATGCCAACCTTAAGAATTTTACATTCATCTTCTCTTATTCTTAGTTGGAGATTGAAAATCCCACATCAAATGTATAGTTTTCTTTATTTTTTATATTCTATATATATATATTTTGGTATATGCTTAATATCTCTTTGATGTTCTCTTAGAGATTTAACATCTCACCGTAAGAGGTATCTCATTTTTTTTTTCCTTTCTTTCTGTATTTATATTTTACCTTATATTTGTAGTGATTTGTTGAATAGACTATTTCATTAAGACAGTGTATTGTAATTAGATGTTATTGTTCCTATAGATTTTATTATTCTTATGTCGATCATTCCTATTTTTTTTTACTTGGTAATTCTGTGGATTGGAACTGGTTATAGAATACCAGTTGTGCAGAGATTTTTATTTTCTGAATCCATTAAATGTAAATGCATATTAATTTTGTTTTAGGTTTTTGGGTGATAACTTCCAAGTTGTCTTGTTTAAATCCAGGGTATTGAATAATTTTCTACTTCATAAATATTATTATTATTATAATTATTTAATGCTTTGATATCTTTTGATTTAATATAACATCATTGAAATTGAAATGGGAAGAGATTAAGCAAGATTTTACTTGCAGAAATTCACAGTCAAGTAAACTTTCACTTTCTTAAACAGTTTTCTTCTTCTATATATATATATATATATATATGTAGAAAAAGGAAAGTGCTATTAAGCATCATAAAGAAACTCAAGATCCCAGCTAGGTTAACACCTTGAGTTCTTTTAATCATATTCTATTTAAGTCCTTGAATATACATACAACAAACATATTACTTAAAATGGTCTACGTGCAACGCACGTGTGCACAAACTAGTGTGTGTGTATATATATATATATATATATATATATATAGCCTGATGATCCACTGTAATTAGGCACGTGAGACTAAGTAGATGGATTTGACGTTTCACCTTGCCTCACCTCACCTCACTTAATAGGTCTGATAGGTCTAATAGACTATTGTCTTGTTGAATTGTTAATCACCATAGCAGGAGGGTCCAAATATGGATTCTTGGGCTACACAACCAGTTAATCTTTCCATTTTTCTTAAACCTTTCCGCCCCAAGGTTTAAAGCTAGATTCGAAATTGTGAGCTTGATCCAATACGATAATAGAGATAATCATTGTAACGCCCCAAAATTTATATACATTAACACGTACAATTTTTATGAGCTCCATACATATAAACCTTTTCAAAAATAAATTCCCTTTTGAAAATACAGAATATTGTGCAACTGCAGGTAAAGATGGTTAACCCAAAAATCATCATTAATATGCATTGGCCAACTAATTAAATAAAATTATATCAACTTTAAATAAAAATAAATGTACATGATAACTTCTCAAAATCTCGACTCCAATTCTATTACGTGCCTTCAACAATGATCACCTGAAAATATATTGGGGTGAGCAAACAATAACCCAGTAGGAAATCCAATTCCTATATAATAAATAATGTTTCAAATATCACATGCAAGGATTTATATATTCAAAATAATATATAAATCAAATAATACCAACTCCAAATCATAAACTTCAAATATAATCCAATTGTCAATAAAATCAGCCATCATAATCCATGACATTAAATAATATCACCATCAAATATATGGATCAAAATACTAATCAGTACAAGAATTAAACCCCCTACCTAAAAAATAAGTGGATAAACGAAAAACCAGAACAATAAACCCATTGATCAGCTCAAGAATTACAAAATCCATAGTCGCAAGTGTCAGATTGGAGTTCTCATGCTCCAGCGATGGATCGTCGGCCCTCTGCTTCTCGGCTTCTTCCCTGCTCCTTTTTCTTTCTCCTTCTCTTCTTATTTTTTTCCTTCTCTTTTTATTTCTTCTTTCCTTCTCTCTTTCTCCTTTCTTTCTCACGTCCCTATCTCCCTTTTTCTCTCTTCCTTTTCTTTCCTTCTTTCTTTTCTTCACTTCTTTTCTTCTTTCCATCGAAAGCAATCCTCTTCTTTTTTTTTTCTTCTCTTTTTTTTTTCTATTCTGTTTCTTTTCTTCTTTTGTCTTTTCTTTCCTCCACCTCTATATATATATATATCACAATTTAATCATCTTTCTCCACCCAAAGCAATTTAATGCAATGTTTCCCAACATCCAATTGACCATACCTTCATTCTCTACATAAAATATTTAAAATTATCACCTATCTACAATTCCACCGAATATACACGTAAAATAAATCAATAAATATTCAGGGTATTACATTCCACCACCTTTAAAATAAATTTCGTTCTCGAAATTTGAATAGCCTTAAATCAAATACTTATTGGTTCTACCACTACGCTTCTACTGCAAAACTCTGATTTTAAAAGAGCTCATAAATAAATAAATAAATAATTTCCTTTTCAAGAAAACAATTTTCTAAAATAGTAAGGTATTGTTGTAAAGTCCATGTTTTCAATGTTGTCATATTCCGTGCCAAAGTATGGTTGAGTCTTGGGTTGATTGAAGATGTATAAGGCTTCAAAGATACGTTAAAGAACAAAGGCTCAAAGCTATACGGCTCTCACTCATTCTCTAGGAAGGTAAGTAACCATAATTGCCCATTTCATAGGTGTTTAATTCATTAAAAATCATTTTTAATGTTTTCATCAAAGAAAGAGTGGTTTTTGAGGTTTTAGTGACATTGGGGTTGATAGCCAATCGATTAGAGATGTTTTTGTTAAAAATTTTCAAAACTATCATTTCTAGCACACCTTCGATCAATCGGGGTTGAGGGCCGATCGATCCTAGGGTCCCCTGAAATGCAAATTTGCTATTGTTTTTCCTGATCGATCGGGATTGATGGCCGATCGATTGGACTTCGTAAAAATTAGTTTTTAGCCTTTTTAAAACCTTCCTATTTGATCCTAAAACGTATCCTAGTCACTTGGGGTCTCTTAGTCTCTATATATAGAGGCTATTCCAATAGAGAAGGGGCAACAAGCCTCTCCTTATTAGGGTTTTCATTGTTCATCTTCTTAAAACCTCTCTAGAGCACTTTAACCTAGGTTTTTCACTCATATACTCTAGAGATTATCAAACTACACACCATTCACAACCTTGAGTGTTTGTGAGATCGTTGCGACAGTGATCGAGCTTGCGAGTTCGTGATTGAAGGCATCGCTGTGAAAGAGGTTGGTTGCGACCAAAGCCGTGACGACAAAAATCGATTGTGTGTGATCGTGGGAGTGAAGACAACTGCATGAGTCCTTGTGTGGTCTATAAGTGTGTCTTGTACTCATTGATTTCATAGTGGATTAGCTTTAACTGGACGAGGTCCCGTGGTTTTTTCCCATCTAGGGTTTTCCACGTAAAAATCTATTGTGCCATTATTAATTGCTTTTATGTTTCCTGTGAGACTGATTTATTTGTGAAAAAAGATATTAATTGAATTGAAATCAAGATTAGGTAAGATTTATACATAATACCTATTCAACCTTCCTTCTAGGTATTGAAGGCTTAATAAAATTAGAATTTCAATTGTATTTTCTCATTAATAATTTCAAATAAATTCACAGTACCACATGCGGTACTAACTCAATCATACTATTTCATATAAAACAATACCTTCACTTTTTCCAGATCTTAGACTTGTCCCCTTCTGATGTGAAATATGTGACTCATCCCTTAGTCTCACCATCACCCTATTGAGCCTATTGGACGGTTGGAACTGTTGGTTCTCTCAACCTCTCCCTCACACTCACCCATCTTGGGCCTATTGGGATTGTTGGTCCTATTAGGACTATTGTCACATCATCTCCCATCCAAAAGTCAGAGTCGTCCTTAACTCTGATACCAAATTGTAATGTCCCAAAATTTATATACATTAACATGTATAATTTTTATGAGCTCTGTACAAATAAACCTTTTCAAATTTAATAAATTCCCTTTTGAAAATACAGATTATTGCGTAGCTGCAGGTATTGATGGTTAACCCAAAAATCATAATTAATATACATTGGCCAACTAATTAAATAAAATTATATCAGCTTTAAATAAAACTAAATATACGCGATAACTCCTCAAAATCTCGACCTCAATTCTATTGCGTGCCTTCAACAATGATCACTTGAAAATATATTGGGGTGAGTAAACAACAGCTCAGTAGGAAATCCAATTCCTATACAATAAATAATGTTTTAAATATCACATGCAAGCATTTATATATTCAAAATAATATATAAATCAAATAATACCAACTCCAAATCATAAACCTCAAATATAATCCAACTGTCAATAAAATCAACCATCATAATTCATGACATCAAATAATATCACCATCAAATATACGGATCAAAATACTCATCATTCACTATATAAGAATTAAACCCCCTACCTAAAAAATGAGTGAATAAAACGAAAAATCATAATAATAAGCCCATAGATCAGGTCAAGAATTACAAAATCCATAGTCACAGGTGTCAAATTGGAGCTCTCATGCTCCAGTGATGGACCGTCGGCCCTCTGCCTCTCGGCTTTCTCCCTGCTCCTTCTTCTTTCCCCTTTTGTTCTTATTTTTTTCCTTCTCTTTTTATTTCTTCTCTCCTTCTCTCTTTCTCCCTTTTTTCTCACGTCCCTATCTCCTTTCCTTTCTTTTCCTTATCTTTCCTTCTTTTCTTTCTTCTCTTCTCACCCAATGCATTTATTTCTTTGACTTTTTTTTTTCTGTCCTTCTTTTTTTTCTTCTCTTCTTTTCTTCTCTTCTTTTCTTCTTTCCACAGAAAGCAATCCTCTTTATTTATTTATTTATTTCTATTCTGTTTCTTTTCTTCTTTTGTCTTTCGTCCACCTATATATATATATATACGGTTATGTTCCCATCAGCACGTGTTGATATAAGTTATATCAGCACCATACATTGGGGTTTATACCCCTTGCATTAGTCCAATGTACCTCATATCCCACTAATGCACAAGGTATAACTCCCAATGCGGGTGTTGATGTAAGTTACATCAGCACACGCGTGCTTACCTGATCATCATCTTATATATATATATATATGTGTGTGTGTGTGTATATCACAATTTAATCATCTTTCTCTACCAAAGCAATTTAATGCAATGTCTCCCAACATCCAACTGACCATATCTTTATTCTGTACATAAAATATTTAAGATTATCACCCTATGTACAATTCTACTGAATATACACATAAAATAAATCAATAAATATTCGGGGTATTACAATCATGGGCAGGCCATAAGGGTTGGTGGTAATTATACAATATCTTATGTGGTACTATATGTGTATGGACCAAAATTCACTCAATTTATTTAACATATCTCTTTTTTTACTAATGCAGGTTGAGTAATGCACGAGGTACTGTACGAAGGATGTTTCGTAAAGCATTGTCAAATGAAATAACATACCATACACTTAAATGTGGTGACTAACAAGTTGTTGATTTAACTGACATTTTTTCCTCATTCTTGGAGGAAAAAGTCATTGTTTCTAATAGTCAGTAAAATTGGTTAGATTATTTATATATTGATGTTCTTATTTGTTAGTTGTTACTGTTGGGGGATATTCGTGGATTTTGTATAATACGATAGACACAGAATCTTTACTAAAATTAAACTTGAATACAATTTACAACAAAAATTAAAATCATAAAATACAATGAAATTGTACGCGGATAAATCTCATAATAATCACAATTTAAATTAGAAAAATCAACACAAGAAATACTAAATTAAAATAAAATAAAAAGAGTAAGAAGAGTTGGCCTATGAGAAGGCACGTGAGATCACGCTATCCTAAAGGAATTATCGCCTCCTTACATACAAGTGCTGACAGACGATAGAACCTCCAAAATACAATCTCAAAGCTCACAGCTCCCAATACATCCACATGAAGAGTATAATGAACCCGTCCACGATTAGTTATCTGTAAAAACAATATATAAAATAAAGTTCTTATAAAATATGGAGAAAATAATGTGAATCCATTTATCATCCATATAAAGAAGCCCACTATTTATAATAGAATATGGCTGAAATTAGTTTGGGCTAATAAAGGCCCAAAATAAATGCCATAACAATTCTTATAACAGCCTAATACATAACATGAAATAAAAGTTCAATGGCTAGTAACGGACACTCATAAATTATAGAAATTAAGACATAATGGTCTATGAAATAAAACTCATAAAATCATTCCATAAAGTTACTTTTGCGCCACGTCATAACTCTCATGAGCCACGTCACCACACTTTCAGCTGATTCGGGTCAAGGTGGGCTACGTACGTGCGCACACGTGTGTGGTCCGAAGTTTTGAAGCTTTAAAGAAAATCACATGTTTTCTAACAATCCCCCACAAGATTTAAAACTTCGACAAATAAATAATTAAACAAATTAAATACATATAAATATATAAACAAAATATATATAGGGCAACTATATACCATGCAATGGGCGTAGGTGTCTTTTAGACTTGAACCTACACTTAGTGTTAATTGTTTTCATTTGAGGAGTTATAGTGGGAAAGCTTGAATTTGACCCTTTGAGCCAAACTTCAACAAGTCACACACATAGTATTGATATGGGACGTGGTTCTAGGCGGGTTAGTCCGATTTATGGCCATGCACTATATCTTGATTTTTCATGAGAGTTTTTAGGGTCAGTCTAGACCCATAGCTGCGGCCTCACTGCGGCTCTCACATAGGTAAGTCATCCAAGGTTACTGTGACTGTACCTGTAGAAGCGTTCCTGTCTTAGGCTTATTTAGAGTAAAACTTTTTTTTTACGATCACATCAATAGCACTCTTATCATAAGGATGGGGACGAGACTCTCTTCTGGAAAAAATACTTGTTATGAGTCATGTGCTGCGGATTGTTCCTACCCGGCCATTCACTACACCAGAAATTGTCTTTAACAACGTTCCTAAAACGTTGTTAAAGACTTTCCACAACATTTTTACAAATGTTGTCAACGCCCATGTTGTCGTTGATGGGAAATTTTTACAACGTTTCTTAAATGTTGTTGAGAGGGGAACAAAAATGTTGTCACTATATTCTTACCACGTTGAGAAAATGTTGGGATACATTATGGACAAAATTTCCCAAAATGTTGTCTTAGATCCCATACATTAACAACATTTCTCAAAACATTGTCTTAAATCTTGCTCATTAACAACAATTTGCAAATGTTGTCATAGATAGTTAGCTTTGACTTTAACAACATTGCACAAATGTTGTCTTAGATCTGATACATTAACAACATGTTACAAATGTTGTCTTAGATACTACTTAAGTAGATTAACACAATATCAAATTGGATTAAAAAGGAAACAAGAGCGGCTACTGAACAATCAAAGAATGAAAAGAAGGGCAATGGGAGATGACCTAGTGAACAAGTAATTGAAGAAGGCAGTTCTCGCTCCACCAATTTGGAGATTTCTAATCGATGAAGGAGCAAAACAAACATGAACTTCTCCATTAACCTTCTTTGGAGGAGAACCAATTCCAGCGTCGGGGATCTACGATGCATAGATTAAAAACCTTCTCCAAAAGTGAGAGATGTTATAGCGGTAGTAATGACATGATTGACGGAATATTGGAGGGGCAACATCTGGAAAAACCCTAATTCTCATCTATGGCATTCCTACCAAACTCGCCATTTCTTTGGCTCTTGCAGAAGCTTCAGCCTTGCCACTGATGAAGAAGGATTGTGAATAATGTAAATGATAACAAGACTCGCTTACTGCTATCAAAACAGCAAACCGAAAGAAAAACGCTGATTCTCATCTTCATCTTCTTGAATTTCTGTCTTAATTTCTTCTTTTCTCTACCCTTCGAATCAATTCATCCCCACTCGATCTATCCCTCTCTCTTTAAAATCATCGTCCTTACCCAATTCTACCGAAGAAGAGAACACAAACTCTATGTCAGATAGTTAAAAAGAGAGAGAGAGTATCGTGAGAAAGAAAAGACAAAGATCAAGCCTTTGAGAGTGAGAGAAGAAAAATGGAAAGGGAAAAGTGCAATCAGGAAATGAAACGGGAAAAAATGTTATGTTGGAGAGAGAGAGAGAGAGAAAGTACCGTGAGAAAAAGCAGACAAAGATCAAGCCTTGAATCTTCACCTTGAGAAAAAGACGCACATGAGCCCTAGGTTCTTCTTCAATGGCTTTGAGAGTTAGAGATTGAGGGTTAAGTCAGTCTGTTTCCAAACATAAGAGACTAAACCAGCCAAACCAAAAAAAAAAAAAAAAAAAAAGGGGGACAGTGCGCGGGAGAGCCAAAATAATTTCCCCCCCTTAGTGGAAGCCCCCTCAATCAACAACATTTCTATGAACGCTGTTATAAATTCTCTCAATTAACAACATTTACAAAAACGTTGTTATAGAGTCCTCTCAATAACAACATTTATTAAAATGTTGTTATAAAACTCTTTCAATCAACAACGTTCACAAAAACGTTGTAATAGAGCCCCCTTATCAACAACGTTTACACAAACGTTGTTATAGAGCCCTTTTAATCAACAACGTTTACATAAACGTTGTGGAAGCACTACACATCAACAACGTTCATAGAAACATTGTTATAGAGTGTATTTACAACGTGCATGTAACCAATGTTGTTAATATCCCTAAAGTAACACTTTTTAACAACGTTTTTGTCAAAACGTTGTTAAAAACCCCCTACAACAACATTTAACATGAAACGTTGTTGATGTAGTGTTGTTAAAAACCATTTTTGGTGTAGTGATTGAAACTCCTTTATGGGATCTCCAATCATAAAGATTGGGTTACTTCCATTGGTGACTTTTTGTGGGTTTAAGCCCCATCCCCTTCGATGGATAAAGTAATTGTATTTCTGCACAAGCCTTTAGTTAGTTGATCAGCCACTTTTCACACACCATATTTTGCATCTCATTAAACGTATTGGCATTATCATATTGTTTCCTGCATCACATAACGCTTCACATAGACATTAGTCAACTTTAGATGATATAGACATGCTAATATAGTGAACTCCCACAACTCTGAATATTTTCCTTCTTAATGAGTTCATAAATAAACATAAATTGAATGTCTATAATTTCTAACAGTTACACCCAAAAATAATAATAATAATAATAAATAAATAAATAAACCCGATATGGTTATAAGTTGGATTTATTGAAATTGATTAACTAGGTGGAATGTATACATCTAGAAAATATGATAAAGAATCCTTCACTCGAATTGAGATCTCCTACAATAAATAGGAGAGAAATGCAAAAGAGACTCAAATCCAAAACCACCGTACCCCAACAAGTGGAAGAAAATTTGCTAAAATACTTGAATAGCTGAATCTGTAATTTGTTAGAGTTATGCCCTAGAGCCAATCATAGAGATGATTGTTTAGGGATAAAGGAACAATCATTTGATTTCATTTATGTATGTCACATTTATTATTGATTTAATAAAAGGGCTTATTCTATTATGTTTGTATGCATCATTTATATTTACATAATATGTCCAAGGAGTTAGAGTTGAGAATATTGAAATACAAAGAGTTGTAATTATGAGACTGTAAATATATCTCTGTACTAAACTCCTAAATCATTCCTAGTTGAAAGTTCACTATGATGGACAATAATGAACCATAGGACTAGCACTTGTTAGGTTGACTCTATAGGAAGATAGCTGGTTTCAAGCTATTTGTGTGGAGACACTACAACCAACATGTGGGTGCCTATTAATAGAATAGGTACACTGAATGTGACCAAAGATTTGAGATAAACTGAATGGAGTTTTAACCTGCCTGTCAATCAGTTTCTCAATGTTATAGTGGTACAAGTAATCCTTAGACTTGAGACACCATAGTTACCTTATGCATGTAGCTTTAGAAGTTTGATAACACTAAGTGCAAATCCTATTCATGGGTCTGTAAAGGTGTTCATTGGCTCTATTGCTATGTGTATGAAGGCATATGAGTGATCAACAAGGAATCCATTACTCTCAGGAAAAAGAGAGAGAATGTCTCATATAGCATTCATAATATAACTCATTCAGTCCATGACTATGGCAGTGTGAATATGGAAAGGAGTTTTCATAAGTTCATCATTGAGTTGATATTTATGAATGAGTGTAAAGTAATTGAACTAGGGACTTGACAGACTTCCATGTCCTATTAGTTCAATTGGAGACATTGTGTAAATGGAAGGATGTAATTGTAACCTATAAACTATAACAGAAGGGTTCTTTGATAGATACATATTCACTTCATTAAGGACGACACCATGAACCATATGCTAGGTGTTATTCATGGTTAGTAGAAGACCTAATTGATATAAGTAAGTTATAATTAATTAGGGAATTGGAAGGAGTTCCAATTAGACCCTAAATGGAAAGAGTTCCATTGTGCACACCTCGTGCTATTCCTACTACTTGATGATGTGAACCCAATGGGTCACACACTGATCATGCAAGATGAGCTTTAAAGTCTATGAGAGAAAGGGTATGAGTGCATAAAGAATAGTTCTTTGAGGCCTATTTATATTTAATATAATTTATAGGGGTTATTGTGCAATTTAGAGAAATTGCATCACACCCTAATAGGGTTTCCCCCTAGGGCCGGCCCCCTTAGTGTGGACTATATAAGTCACACTATGATGTGTGACATCATCACAAGTTGAAATCCCCAAGGGGCTGGCCAGAATTTCCAGCCTCCCTCTCTCTCTCTCTTCTCTTCTCCTACACTAGCAACAAGAAGGAAAAGGTGGAAAGGACTTGAAACTCTAGTTAGGTGTGGATACCGTTGGAGGTAGCACACTTGGGCTGCTCATTCACCGCTGTCCGGAATCAAAACTTGGAGCAAAAAGGAGAAGACAAAAATTCTGTAAGTGTTCTAACCCTCTTCATAGTTAGGATTTGATTTTGTATATGCATAGTTAGATTCATGGGCTGTGGAATCAAAGGGAAAAATTTTTATATTCCGCACTTCTATTCTTCCCTCTTCTATGATTCCCAACATAATTTACTTTAACAAGTGCGAGAGAAATACACATTAGCTTTTATCTAGACCTATCTTAATCATTTTTTTTTTTTGTTTTTTGTTGATCCAAGGAGATATATGATTTAAATAGAAAAGAAATGACACAAATAAGGTTGGAACTTCCTCCATCCATACAATAAAATCAAATAAAGTCAACAAAACATAAATTTATTTATATTTATTTATTTTTTGTTACAAAAAAATAATATACGATTTAATTCGAAGATAAATGATACAAATCAGATGGGATTCGATCCCTCACACATTTTGTGACTTTTTAGTTTTAAAATTTTTTTGGGATAAGTCTCATTCCGTGACTTCTCCATCCACACAATTATTTTTTGTTTTTTTGCTTTTGGACAGCTCCATCCTTATTCCATACAATGATGTGTCGTTTATATTCCTGGCAATCCTTGCATCCGCTCTCCATACCTCCACTTTGTCACGTACCACATTAATACCAAAACAAGTAATTAGTAGTCATATAGTATAAAATTAGTAGTTATTTGAATTGATACATAATTATATCCCGTAACTAGACCAATTTGTAAACACAGGAGAAAAACTTCAGTGTAACTGTGATACCACGTCATTGTGATGACGTGGTGTCACAGCCCAATAGAAAAGCAAGAAAGTGGAGATGTCAGCACAGGTGTCATGTCAGAAGTAAAGAAGACGGAAGCCACACACCGTTTAACGGCGCTATGAAGAGAGAAGGAAGCGTCAGGCAAAGAGCTCTCTCCGACTAAAAACCGCGAGTTGAAATTCAAAATTGAAAAACCGCCAAACGAATTTTTCAATTCTAAACACAGACCAAGAGGAGTATTCATTTCTATTGAGCAAATCATGGCTTCACTTTCTCCCTCTACTCTCTATTCTCTCCGGTGACCACCATCTTTTGTGAAGATACCGTCCATTTCTAGGATGACCCCATTATTTGGGATAGCACCACCTTCTGCGATGACCCATGCCATCATCTGGGAATACCACCATCCTCACAATCTTCATCTCTGATGATGAGTATTGTCACCGATGACCACCATTGTTTGCACTTGCTTCTATAGGTCTTCTTTCTGCACTCTTTTTCCTTTTTCAAAGTCTAGCGTAAACAAGATAGCTTTTGAATGAACATGAATCTGGGATGACACCAGACAATTGCATAAATGGGAAGCTTGTATTATGGAGGATTTTGTGTCCCAAATCATGGAGGGATTGTGTGTCAATAAACCTTGAATTTCTTTTTGTATAGGTTTGACATTATATTCAATATTCTTTGCTGTACAGAGCTTCCATTTTAGGTGGAAACTGATTTGATTTCGTATGTATTCACAACCTCATTTATATAAAGACACAAGCAACGCACGCCATCAGTGGGTGTGTTGAGCCTATTTCAATCAATTCTCGTTTTCTTACGGATCATGCTCAGCATATGTTTGAAAAAATGCTCCTGAGAGGAGGTTATTGATAGATCTTCAATTTTTGTTTGTTGGACATGTAAGTGATCTCTCTCTCTCTCTCTCTCTAATTTGTTATTTATTTATTTATTTTTGGTTCTTGGGTATGAAGTAATACTTGAATCTAGATGGAAAGAACTGACGTTTATGGAAGGTTTTACATTTCTTCTAGGGCGTCTGTGGTTGCAATAGGTGAAGAGAGCTCAAGCCTCCAGTGAAAATGGTATAGGGATGCCAAGGAGAACAAGTTAGACTCTACTTGAGAAGAACCATTCTTGGATACAAGAGGTCTAAGTGGAACCACTACCCAAGGTTATGGTCCTCACGTACCCAAATTGTAAAGGAATGATGGAGGTCGTGTAGAAGCCACATTGAGTTCTTTAGTGGCTTGAAGGGATCTACATATATTTTTACCTAGTTTATTTTATTTTTTGTGAGCTCAATTCAATGTATGTGTTGTGGAGCTTAACTAGCCTTTTATATTGGCATCATTTTTGCTTATTTTGGGATGGCCGATTGGAAATTGTTCTCACCCTTTATTTCATAATGGATCATGGAACCACAAGACTGTCTATGTAAAGGTGCTTTAGTGCTTGATATATTTGCATGATGTCCTACGTGTTGACTCAAATAAATTGGAGCTCTCTTCAGCCCTTCCAACCTTTATTTTGACGTTTTAGTAAATCTAATCTTAACAGTGTTGTTTTTTTTACCTACTGATTGCCTTATTGAAGAGGACCAAGTATCCAATGAAAGTATGAAACTCAGGCCAAACATGGTTTTTTTATTTTATTTTATTTTTATTTTTATTTTTATTTTATAAGGAACTGAACCTGTAATTTGACTGCATCAATTGCCATCATTACCTTAAGTAGTCTGGTATAAAATTCTATGTATTAACTTCATTCTAAGCCTCTTAATAAAAAGAATGGAAGTATGTTGGAGATGTCATGCAAAGGAAAAGTGTTGGATGACTAAAAGCGCACAGGTATTGAAAAAAAAACTGCCAAATTGTCATTAAATCTTGTGTTTAATTATCTCAATGGCTATTCCTCTTTATACTTCCCTTGTAGAGTGAGTGCACATACACTTCTCTGTATTTACATCCAATGTTATTTGCACAAGGATCAAATCTAGCCATAAATTCTTAATTTGCTCCCAAAAAAAAAAAAAAAAACAAAAAACAAAAAAAACCTTAAGTTCCATTTCCATGACTTGAAGTTAATTTGAAGCTGGAGAGTAACAATGCATGAAGTAAAAATCCTCACCCCCCCATGCATATATCTACGATAAACCAACACTATTGAGCATTTCTTTGCACTATATCTTAGAACCTCATTTAACTACTCAACTAGGCTGAGGGTAGTCTCTTGCACTGTATTTATATGCTGCATTATTGACCAGAAGGGAAAATTACACCCACAGCACCACTTGGTTCCGCTCAATTACAATGCCAATAATCAATCACCAACAAAGAGTTTCTACAGATAGCCATTGGTATCTAGTCAAAACCCACCACTCTATGTTCATTAGGGAGATTCATTGGTTGGAATCCACTTAATCAAATTACAATTATTTACTTAGTTTGTAAGACTCACAAGGTTTTATAAGAACCTGTACAAATTAATTGTGTAGAAGTAAAAGATAAATTCAAACACCAAAGCATCCAAACGAATATACATTGATACCACATTTGGCAAAAAGTCTTACATCAACCACATTAAGGCATACACTTAGCCACAACAATTGAATATGATAAACATGCCAGCCCTCAATATTTGAAACTTACAAAAAGCCCAATACAAAACTAACACCCCAAAACTCCATCTACCCTCTTCCAACCAATCAAAAAATTTCAACTGCTACTATCTCTATCTTCTTCCTAGTGCTGCTGCACCGATTTTATTGTTGCTACTACTTGACTCAATCTTGTTCTTCTTGTAATTGTTCCAACCCATGAAGGTAAGAATCCTACATCACAGCCTCATTAATATTAGAGAGAATTTCACTTAAATTTTAATTACATAACAACTATTAACATAATTCAAGTAAGCCATAATAATGAATGTCAAAGTACGTATTCCAAGTGAAACTTTTTTTTGGGTAAACAGGACTTACATGCACCAAGTAAAACTTATTTGTACAAACATACAATTTCATATAATACCTGATGCAAGTAAGGCATCTAGCCATTGCGTTGAATTATACTTGTATAGTTAAAATTGGCATGTCCAAAAGACCAACATGACAAGTAATCCTATTTCTTAATTCTAACTTTTATTTCTTCATCACTTGTTTCATTTAGATTGAAAAGCATTTCATTATCAGAACAGGTCATTGCTTAATAAATCTAAGATGCCCAAAATTAGATGATTTACTATAGGATATCATAAGTGCTTATGATATTCTATTGCAACAATACTCTTTATGTGACAGCGTCAAGACCCTATTGCAACAAACGTAGTTGATGCGATAAATCATCCAAACGGCAACAAATTATTTAGGTATTGCAATACATCTAATTATCACATCAACTTTATTTTTTGTTGCAATAAATAATCTAAAGGCCCTACATCTCGTATGCCATCGCGAATTCTTTTTATCATTTAAGTAACTATTGCAACAACAATGAGGTAATTGATGCTATAGTGTCTTTGTTACCTCTATACTTCTCAGTGTTGCAATAACATTTGTGGCAATAAGGTTTTTTTTCTTGTAGTAACAAACACTGATCAATAATCTAACAAAATAAAATGATTTATTATAGGATATCACAAACCTACGGAACATAATAAACACTGGCCAAATTACCAAATTCTATTTATAAAGAATGTAACTTTTATAATGGCCTTTTTTAATATATAAATTATTCAATTTTCCCTACAACTTTGTGCTGAGTGCTGAATAATTAGGGGAAAAAAGAAATATATAACAATAATAATAAATCACAATGACCCCTGCAATATCAACTGCATCATTCTTAGTCCTTATGTGTGATATTTTGCTTTTCAATGTGTCACCACTTGACTTCAAAAAGTAATTAAATAAAAAAATTTATACTGTTAGAGGAGATAAAATTTGAGTCTTTACCTGTTTCCGGGGTTTAGGGCAGTCAATGCGTCGATCTGAAGTGTAATAAAGAATCAAAGCGTCGATCTGGATCTAAAGCATAGATTTGGAGTAGACATAGGTGTAGATCTGGCCTACACGTAGACGTAGATGCATAGATGTATGCGGAGATCTGGTGTAGGCGTCGCGTAAACTAAGATGTAGATGATCCGTAGAAAATTCAAGGAGAGCGAAAGGAAAAAGTAGAGAGTAGAAAAAAATTGGTTGGCAGCGATTGCCAGCCCGACTAGAAACTACCTGATGAAGGCGCAGAGTGTAAACTGTATGCTGTAAATAGAGAGAATAGAGAAATAAGAGATTTTTAATTGGAGGTGAGAGAGCTGTATAATGGGGTCATTACCTCTTCGCAAAAGATAGTAGAGGGAGAAAGTGAAGCCACGATTTGCTCAACAGAAATGAATACTCCTTTTGGTCTGTATTTAGAATTGAAAAATTAGTTTGGCGGTTTTCAATTTTGAATTTCAACTCGCGGTTTTTAGTCAGAGAGAGCCCTTTGCCTGACGCCCAATTCTCTCTTCATAACGCCGTTAAACGGTGTGCGGCTTCTGTGACCTTTACTTTTGACATGACACTTGTGCTGACATCTTCACTTTCTTACTTTTGACAATGACGTGATATCACAGTTACACTGAAGTTTTTCTCGTAAACACAGAGGTCACGTGTATACAAAGGACAGCCTCTGTACCCTAAAAAAAAAAAAAAGGGGGAGACGGTACGAGCATCCACGATGGAGCTATTACGCTAGGTTGATAAATCTAAGACATATTTTGAGACGATGGACCAAGCACATCATACCAAGTGTTATTCTCCACATTGACCTAACAGGAAAACTTGGGATGTTTTTTGAAGATCTCCAATGGAACTGCTAGTGTTAGGCTATTGGGCAATTTTTGAAACACGTGTAAGACTGTCAACAAAAGAAGGTATCGAACATCTGACACACTTGGTGGGTTACTTAAAGCATCCATTGGAGCACCACATAAACAGAATCAGGTGCTACCTGACATCTTTCTTGCACTAGCGGGTACTTAAAGCGTCCATTGTGGATGCTCGTCCTTGGGTTGCTTCTCTCTCTTTCTTTTTCTTTTAGCATTAAGAGGATGGCCGGTTTGATTTGCGCTGAACAGTGACGAAAATATGAAAGGGTAAAGAAAGGGAGAATTCGTAGTAGCAGCCCTTTTCCCCCGAGGAAGGACCACAATGGACAGTGGCACTCCCATTGATTCAACGACCGCTGAGGGTGTGAAGCTCATGTCTCCTGCGCCGGAAGCCGAGTCGGCCAACGCCGGGAACCACTGGCGACTCAATCTTGGCGGCTTGAAATTGCCGGACAGGACCTCCGACGATCCTCCCTGTCGCCTCCGTTACCCCCCAAGTAATCCACATCATCTCTCTCTCTCTCTCTCTCTCTCTCTCTATATATATATATATATATATATATCTATTGATAGTCATGCTAGTTTCGCCGTGAATGTTATTGTTCAAAACGATGCTGTTCCGGGTTGGATCGGCCGAGTTTCCGATTCGCGTGGCTCGGGCAGGACTTTAAATTCGATCGCCACTCTAGGTTTTTTTTTATTGTTGAAGCAAAGTAGGCTTGGAGCAGCAGAGTCAGTGGAGTGCCAGGTTTAAGGTTTTTTATGTTACTTGAATGTTGGATGTGGTAGGTGAGGTCATTATCAGACCTTTCACTGCAATCTGGATCTGGACATATGCTGGAGAAAGAGATGACTTTTTTTTCTTTGTTTCAATTTTTGGGTCTATTGATTATTGGCCCATATTAGGAATTTGAATAGAGAGAGAAGAAAATTGAATTAAGACTCTGATTTGGTGGTAGGTGTATTGTTGAAAATTTGAAATTGTGGAATAAACTTTGGGCCTATTCCCGAACAAAAAATTGGTTATTATAATTACATGGTCTCACTTAAAATGGTAAGTAGATCATTTTAAACGGTAAGTGAGTTACTTGAAATGATAAACTAGCAATGGACCCGTGCAAATGCACGAGAAAAAATGTGAAAAAAAAATAAAAATAAAAACAGCTATAAAAGAATTGTAACAAATAACTTAAAATTTCAATTTAAAATTTATTTTGAATGTAAAAGAAAAATGAAATATAAGGTAAATAACAGTTGAATAGTTTATTTTAGGTTAGGAAACACATCATATATTATATTTTTGAGATAGAGAAAATTTTCAACTTTATCAATTTATTTGTCAGAAAATTATTATTGTTGAGTGGTGAACCATTTTATATGTGCTTGTCAACCCAATAAAAAAATGGAATCATTGTATAGGCGAATAATTTTAAAAATCAGAAAATAATTTGTGGATTAAAAAAAACCATGTAATATATATCTATAAAAGTAGTGTTCCCCCAATTATCTCTCCTATGCGAATACAAATTATATATAAAAGAAAAACAAATAAATTACTTAAAATGTTTATTTATTAAAATGGAAAAAATTTCTCTCCCACATTAATAACAGTTTAAAAAGTTTGTGAAATGAAAAAAACATAGAAGTATAAGTAGAATGTGTAAACAATTGCCAACACAGCCAAAAAAAAAAAAAAAAAAAAAAAAAAATCTCATTAAAATGCTCGTGAAGAACACCAAACAACAATTGATTATATTATACTGTTGTCTACAAAGATATGAAAATGTAACACCACAGAACCTTCTATAGGCAACTCGCAAATAATTAGACATTAAAAATTGGATTTACCTCTCAATTGTCCTTCATTGGCAGTAGTTGGATACCCTGTGCATGTGGTAGTGGTGATTGTTAAACTGCTTAAAATTCTTTAGAAAAGCCAAGTTGAAGGACATAAGTTTTATAAGCCTCAACCGTCACCATTGTGGGGTTGTTTAGAAGGTGTGGGAGTTGTGAGTTTTGGCAGATTGTGTGGCAAGGGGCACAATACATGACGGTTGAGGAAGTAGTTTTGTAGGAGTTAATTCCTTGAATGGCAAAGAAAAACGGTTCACCAAAATTAATGGGTTGCTGACATGGCATTGGTAATGGTTTGTTTAAAAATGTGCCAAGTGGCATTGGATTGCTCAGAGAACGCCACGTAGGAGAGAGAAAGTTTGCATGAATACTACTTTTATACATATATATTAGATAGATGGGTCACTAAATGGTAAGCGAGTCACTTCAAATGGTAGGGATGTATGGTACCCTAAAAACTTTGCAGTACCATAAAAGTACTCTAAGCTTTGTACCATGTGAAGTCCACAGATGTTGAAATCAGGACGGCTGGTTCAATTTCTTTGTTATGGGTGTTTTGTATTTATTTATTATACTAGTTAGAGCATCTCCAGGGGCTAGGTATCCAACCCCTTGGTTATTTTAGTTAGTCAAAGCATATTTTTCCTTTTCCAAGGGGCTCACTGTTATAGCTATTGTCATTTTAGCTAGCTACATTGCTAGCGAATGTTCACTAGCTAAGCTATTTATAGTTAAAAAATGACACTTTCCCTCCCTTTATGTACCATTCTATCTTTTTCTCTCTCCACCAAATGATTAAAAAAATAAAGATTATTAATAAAAAAATTTGAAATAGCTAAAAAATAACCAGTACTCTTGGAGTGCTCACTTGGATAGCTAGGTAGCTATTTTAAAAAATATCATTTTACTAGCTGAAGTAGCAAAAAAAGTAACTAGTACAGTTGGAGATTCTCTAAGAGGTTAGGCTAAAGAGGCCTTTCCGGAGGGTGGAGAGCTGTTAGGCCCGTAACCTGAGAGGAGTGAAGTTGAGAGCTTTTTATTGAATCGTTATTGATTATAGTGGATTTGATCTCTCTCCTTGCCGTGGATGTAGACATCTTGCTAAACCACATAAATCCCTTGTGTGTGTGGTTTCCTGTGATTGTGCTTGTCGCTTTACAATCTTGAAAGCGTTCAAGCCTTTTTGAACTTAGGAGTCGCCAAATTTGGATATGGATAGATTTCCTTGGTTGAATCCAAGATAAATTTGAATGGAAAAAGTTTGTCCTATTTATTTATTTATATTTTAAAGAAAAATTAACCATTTTCATATAAAAAATGGGCACAAACATTGCCAAATTCATCCTTTTAAAGATTATTATTATTATTATTATATTAAATTGGCTGAACACTTAGACAAAAAAATCGAGAATTTTAGTAAATTAGTTGGATCTAATAATTATCCCAAACATTGTTGGTGTGGATTTTATGAGTATGAGTATCCAATAATTATAATAATTTGAATGAAGATGTATAGCTAGAAATTTTATCAATTTAAACAAGATTGGATTAATTTGCCCATCATTATGTGAATTAAAAATTCAAAAACCATGTTGAGGAAAGGTGTTGTTATGAAGTGATCATTGAAGAGAACTCTATGGAATACCAAATTGAAATATTGAAATTGGTTGAAATTTGATATTATTATGTGTGAAAAAAAATCGCATGTTTTTATTTTGTTTATAGGAATGATAATGGTTCTAGTGCTAATATTATTGTTAAAAAAATAAAAGGTAATATTAATATCTAACCCTAAAGATCTCTCTTTCTCTCTCTCTCTCTCTCTCTCTCTCTCTCTCTCTTTCTATATATATATATATATATAAAGTACTTAATAGTTATTTGGTTGTTATTTTCAGTTTGTATGCACTAAGCGGCTGATGAGGTAAATTGCAAATTTTAATATATGGAATTCTGCTTTTTCGATCATTTTCTTGGGTAGAACCCTCAAGCTATAGTCCTATGTTGAAAGACCTGTTGAGTACTTGAATACAACCTGGTGTATCTCATTCCTAATTTAGTTTTCATTGATGGAGTACTTCTAAGGTTCTTTAAAGTGCAATTGGCATTAGAATGAGTCAATTAGTTTGTAGTTTTTGGAAGAATTAAGTTTTCAGGTTTAGATGGCATTCAAATTACAGGAATTATCAACAAAAATTAGGTGCAACATGAGTGCCTGCTCTTCTAGCAATATATCTGTGTACTGCTAGTGTCTCTTTTGGAGGGTACAGATGACGCATTTTAGTATAATTTTATTGAATGAAGAAAGGTACACATTTTAAAAAGAGAAAGAAGAAGTTGGTGGAGGGAGATGGCCTTGGGGAGGGGGGGGGGGGGGGGGGGAGTGTAATTAGATTTTTGATAATTGTGATCAAAGCCTCTTTATATAAATGTTTTGGAAGTTTGGGGAGGCAAGGGATATACTATACAGATTTTTCAAGTGCGGATGTTTGACTGTACAGGTGGCTGGTTCATATGGCAGGTGTTTGTGGAGAAGGAATTTTGTGGCTTTTTTGTGTGGTGGTATTGAATATTAGATGGAAAATAAGTCCGAGATTTGGTATGGTAATACTCTTGTATAGATTGTTTAGAATTGCATGTAGCTGTTATTGATAGACTGTTTTGGTTTGAGTCTTTGAGATGGATGTAGGTATTGATTCATGAATGTCGTGGTGCCCCATTGTTTTGTCTATATCTTCATGATTACTAGCCTAATCTAATGGAGAAATTTTTAATGACGTTATAACATTCTGAATGGGGTTGTCATAAACCTCAAAGGTCCGCTTCTTTTACTCGTAATTTTCTGCAAAGTCAATCTAGAAATGATGTCATTATGCCTGTGTTCAGTTCTTTTGTAAGCATGTAACATTAATTAACTTTAAAATAGTTATTATCCAGTAGCCCCTACTTGCAAAGTTGCAAATAATGATGTATGTCCAACCATCGGCTTCATCAAGACATTTTCATGGAAGACATGTTGGGCGGGACACTTTGATTCAGTTGAAGACCCGACCTTCTTAAAGTTCAATTTTCCTTCATTATTACATGACATCATTTAATGTTTTTTTCTTTAATTCTTGACCTTAGGAAAACAATGCAAGGTTGCAGCATATTACAAGAAACAGGAAAGGGTTCTTGAAGGGTTCAATGAGATGGAGACCATGACTGAATTGGGTCTTTTTCCTGGAAGTCTGACACAGGTTGGTAGTTTGTTAGCTTTTTTTTTCCCTCCTATTTTAAAATAGGTTTTGGGATGTTTATATGATTGGGAATAGTATAAATTTGATTTTGGGAAAGTGAAAGCAGTTGACTTTCTTCTTCAATTTTTTTTTTCTCTGATCTGAAAAATGATTGACTTGGGATTCGAGCAAGATGGTACAGAACTAGTGGAGACACTAATTCATATAAGATCAGGCCATACTGTGCCTTCTGCTTCAATGTGTGCGAAATCTTTCTGACTTTTCAATCAACTTGATGATTTTGAATGCATAGTCAAGTTATTGGTTTCAAATGGTGTTGGGAGAATTCAATCCAAAAGCCTTAGGAGAATACAATCCAAAAGCCTTAGCTATTAGGTGCGGGCCAGACAGGTATATAAAGTGATAGGGGGCCTCTATTGGCACCCCAAGACTTGCTCTTTATTCCCCATTTATTTTACATTTTAAGGTTTTATGAAAAATATAAAAGGTTTTCATAAAAACTGATAGCGTACTCTATTAGAAAACATTATTTTGAACAACTTTTTAGAAGAAAATTTTTCCAAAATCTATCGTTTAGGTAGATTTTTTTTGCCTATTTATAGTCTTTGCACCATAAATGACTAAAAAGTCTACTTAAAAGATAAATTTTGGAAAAACTTTCTTCCAAAAAGTTATTCAAAATAATGTTTTCTAATAAATATCACGGTCAGTTTTTCTAAAAACCTTACGTATTTTTCATAAAATCTTAAAGTGTAAAATAAGTGGGGAGATGAAAAACAAGTCTTTGGGTGCCAATAGAGGCCTTCAAAGTGATATCAAACCCAATTTTTGGGTGATGTGGGACTTTACAATAATACCCCACCCCCGAGCCCAAAAACAATAGACTCTCATACCATGTTAGACAGCCACTTCTCCACAAAAGCTTATGCTGTTAAGGAATGGGCCATCAATGTAAATCAAGCTAACACTCCCCCCTCATGTGTGGCCCCATTCTGCACACGAATAGATAGACAGACATACAACCTACAAGAAAACAGACAAATTGATGGGGGAATAAATGAATGGAGTTAAAAAAAACTCGAAACTAGGACTTCTGAAAAAAGAGCCAATACGATGTTAACTAACCAACTCATTTAAAATTTGTTGAACAGGGGAGGCTTTTGGTTTCTCTGGGTGATGAAAAATATGTGGAATGAAAACTGTCACTTGCATCGCCATATGAACCTAAACGAAAATTTTATGTACCTGTTTTCCGTTACATGACTCTTCAAACACTGCAAAGTGTTCCTAAGCACTAAATAAAGGTTTCTTTTGCAGTGGTTCATAAGCACTAAATAAAGGTTTCTTTCTCATTGCACAAACATATAATCTCTCTTTATAATCCGTGAAACCTTTTTCTCAGGATCAAATGAAGCAGCTTGCGAAAAGCGAGAGAATGGCAATTTATATTTCGAACGTAGCTAACTTGGTACTTCTTGTGGCAAAAGTTTTTGCTTCAATTGAAAGCAGATCATGGGCAGTTATTGCGTCAACCTTGGATTCCCTCTTGGATCTCTTATCAGGGTTTATTCTGTGGTTCACTGCCCACGCCATGAGAAAACCAAACCATTATCACTACCCAATTGGAAAGAAGCGGATGCAGCCAGTGGTAAGTTCTGAAAGTTGCTAAATTGGCCAATTTCCAGGTCCCAATAATCAATAGGATAACTTTTAGTGGCTCATAAATTTATAGTGATTTTATTTAATATTTATTTTCATGGGCAAGATAATAACTTCAACTGGCTACTTTTTTTTCAAGTTTCAACCTCCTCAGTGTCCCCGTTGTTAACTTCTCACCAAAAGCATGGGGCAGTTATTTCTCTTATTACAATTCAATACTGACTTTGAGCTTGTAAACCCTGATCATGATTTAGCACTTGTGTTTTTGGTCTACAAAATCATGTAAAAGTTCTTCTAGTGGTACCTTTATGCTCGGTTTGGTTGCTGAGAAGTCAGTTCAAAAAAAATTAATCTTACAGAAACATTCCAAATACCAAATATTTTTAATATTCTATATGATTTTTTTTTTCTCCTATTCCATCTTTTCGCAACTAAAGAAGGCTGTAGTGACATGCTACTCCCTCCATTTATTTTGCTACTTGAAATGAATTTTTATTTTCTATTGTGGTAAACACCACATGATACAGGACCCAATGAATCATTTGTTTCATTAATATAGGGGAAGATAAGAAGGAATCATGGACTTTTAGGGCTATCAGGCTTATGAATTGTATTTGTTTGAACGCATGATAATAAATAGGAAGCTGAAAAGTACCAGTGGCTTTCTGCTCATGCATATCAACGCATAGATATGTAGAATATGGGTTTGGTGCCAATATGGTAAGCCAGTCAAATAAACTCTACGAATTAAACCAATGACAGCTTGCTTTGGTCATTTAAGTTTAAGACTCCTATCCACCCATGGGTAGAAAGATTCTGGGTTTGGTGCCAATATGGAAAGCCAATCAAATAAATTCTATGAATTAAACCAATGACAGCTTGTTTTAGGCATTTAACTGTTTTAAGTTTAGGAGTGAGCATGGTTCATGGGTATTTGGTCCTAAGGCATGTCAATAAGCACCAAAACACATCAGGATTAAGGCAAAGCTGCATCTGAAAGATGCATACTACATTTCATGCTTGTTTTAAACTTTCCACTTTCAAACATATGTACTAATCATGCTCGAGTATGCAGGGTATCATTGTTTTTGCATCAGTGATGGCAACTCTTGGATTCCAAATACTTCTCGAGTCTGTCAGGCAACTCATTACAAAGGTACTTCACATTTATCTTATTGGTGGTGCACTAGTTAGTGTTGCAATTTGGGATCATTAGCATCATTAAAAAAATAAAAAAATGCTGCAAGGAGCCCAGATTAATCCAAAGTTTGGTTAGAGAAGGGTTCGCACTAATTTCTGCCCCTATCAAGAGCCTATTCCATAGAAATCCAAGGGGTGCTGGCGGATGCAAAATTTGTGCTGATTGACCAAGGCTGAATTCTGTACTCATGGCCTGGACATTTCAAAATAAATGGAGTATTTGTGTTGGACATGAAACAGCATGGGTATAACTATAAGATGGGTCTAACAGGCCTACTATGTACAAGCACGTTCCCAGAAACATGTCCAATGAAAGGAAGAAGTCACAATGAAAGTGACTTGGACCCTAGGGCGAATCTCCAACAAGTTGGGGAGAATGATACTGGAGCATATCACACTAAGACACCAATGGGTCCGCCCATCAAGAACGCCCAAAAGAGAAAATTCAGCATTCTGCTGGGCTGGACAATAGGTTTCTTAGCATTGGATACTCCGGCATCAAGAATATAACTCCTTCCTAGTTTGCTAGAAGTTCCCTAGGATAGTATAGTTTCTAAAATACTTTTCCTAGGTTATATGGGTATTTTAAAATGATGAAGTAGCCATTTAGGAATGACTATATGTAACATACTATATTGCTAACCTTGTTTAAGTCGATCAATCTGGTACAATCTTATGTGAAGTTCTATTAATCATGGAATTAGCAGTAGAATATATCACATGGCGACCAATACAAGTCAATTTGCTAGGGAATCAATAGAAGTAAATTTTTGGACTTTTTAAAACCAAAATGCTAGTAATTGCTTTTTCCTGTAGATATAATCCATTGTGAGAAAAGCTTGATTTATTTTATTGGTTTTATATCATTTCTTGTTTTCCCCCATTTTTTGGGTACAGTCTCAACCTGAAATGGATCATGCGAAGGAAAAATGGATGATTGGAATTATGGTTTCCGTCACGATAGTGAAGTTTGTGCTCATGGTCTATTGTCGGAGATTCAAGAACGAAATTGTGAGAGCCTATGCTCAGGATCATTTATTCGATGTCGTTACCAACTCAGTGGGTCTGGCAGCTGCTGTCTTAGCTGTTCGCTTCTACTGGTGGATGGATCCAACTGGGGCTATAATAGTGAGTTCATTACTTGGGCCAAGTTATTATAGCTTTTCAAATAGTCAATATGTTTCAGTCCCTTGCAACTTTATTTTCTTTTTCTTTCTTTATCTTTTTGTTATGTCACAAACAATTGGTACCACGATATAATGGTACAAGGGTGAAGGGAAGCTGCCATCATTAGTAGAACACGCTGACTTCATGCAATCTATCAAGGGAAATGATGGCCATGCCTCTCTGTGCCGTTTCATTTTTAAGGAATTAAACCTACCTTTACTCAATCAACAGTCAACAATAATTTGTTGTGCTTGTATTGCAGATAGCATTATATACAATGAATACATGGGCAAAGACAGTTCTTGAGAATGTGCGGTCACTAATTGGTAGAACAGCTCCACCTGAATTTTTGGCAAAATTAACATATCTCATATGGAATCATGATAAAGAGATCAAGCACATTGATACAGTTAGAGCATACACTTTTGGTGCTCATTACTTTGTGGAGGTGGATATAGTCTTGCCAGAAGACATGTTTTTGAGCCAGGCGCATAATATAGGTGAGAAGCTCCAAGAGAAGCTTGAGCAACTCCCTGAAGTCGAGCGAGCTTTTGTGCATATAGATTTTGAGTTTACTCACGGGCCTGAACATAAGACCAAGGTATGATGACAATGATGATGGTGATACTGATAACCGGATGTCAACCTTTCCACAGCACAAGTACCTTTGAATAACTTGCTGATTTTGTTGGCTTTTATATCCTCTATTTGCTTCTCTGCCCAGACGCATGTTGTGTTCTAAAGCTCATTACATGTGGGTGTTATGTCTATTTTTTTGAATCAGCCACGTCACCATCACTCCCACCATGATTGATCCTGACACTACTACAACAACGTATGCCAAGTCTTGCTCCGCAAGCACTACTACTTACAATTGGATTCTGAGATTGAATCAAGTCCTTGGTAGTTAACGTGGTCTCAAATCCTTTCTTCCGGTTTTTTTTTTTTTTTTTTTAAAACAAATTTCTTGGAAATATTAAAGATGCAAATATTTTTCAATGTGTCTAGTTTACTTGCAGAAACACAAATAAAAATTGACGATATCTAAGTGATTGATTTCTCTGTTTTTCGCTGAGAGAGTGATTGATTTCTCAGTAGTACACAATGTTGATTACAAACTAGCATGCATGCATCTATGAATCTTTATTCCTGGCACTACGTTGAAAATTTAGACACCATAAATTTCTAGTCAGTGTATATTATTTTAGATTTGAATTCAACCAATATTTTGATATTCAGAAAGAAATTGAAAGTAAAACATTTTCATGACAAAAGAACCTTATGGTTGCTTCAAGACATGCCTAAGTGTATAATTCTTTCATATTTTTGTGTGTGCATGTGTGTGTTGCTTCAAGATAGGGCTGTAAACGAGCTGGGCTGAGCCGGGCTTTTGAATAGTTAGCTCGAGCCCGTTAGAAAGCTTGTTCGTTAGTTAACGAGCCGAGCTTTAAACGAGCCTTAATTTCAAGCTTGAGTTCGGCTCATGAGAAAATAGTAAAGCTCGAGCTCGGCTCGTTCAGCTCATTTAGATTAACAAGCCAAGCTCAAGCTTGAGTTGGAGCTCAAATTCAAGCTTAAACTCGAGATCAAAGTCGAGCTTGGCTCGTTTAGATTTTTTTTTATTAAAAAAAAAAAATTTCCCCCTAATCCCCACCGAAATCTTTCCCAGCAGCCAGCACATAGCCTCATTCCCCACCAAAACCTTTCCCAGCAAGGCTAGCAGCCAGCACACGGCCTCATTCCCCACCAAAACCTTTCCCAGCAGCCAACACACAGCCTCATTCCCCACCAAAACCTTTCCTAGCAAGGCCAGCAGCCAGCACACGGCCTCAAGATGACTGCTTTTCAGTCGATCCCAAAGATTGGACCAAAGATCCCAAAGATCAGAGAGCTAAGATGTCGATCTGGTGTAAATCCGGCGTATGTGTGACCATAGACGGTGCTGGTAGTGTCGGCGAGAGCTTGCGATGAACTGTCGGCGGCGAGAGCTTGCGATGAACTGTCGGCGAGAGCTTGCGCTGAACTGGTGTAAGGCTTGCAAAGCGTGGCTGACTGGCTGGCTATGACGTTCGTTTGGATCTGAATGGAGGGCTAGAGGCTGATGCGAGACGAGACAGAGACAGTGAGAGATAGGGAAATAGCCAAAATGGGGAAGAAGGGCTGATGTGCTTATCAAAAAAGAAGGCTGATGTGACTTACCAGCTCTACATCTCAGCCGTTGATTGGAGTTAAAAACTTAAAATGGAATGGAGGGCCAAGATGGCTTCAAATTTGTCACTAGTTAGTGGTAAACGAGCTCACTAACGAGCTCCGTAAACGAGCTTCTCATCGAGCCCTAAATAAGCTTATTA
The DNA here is from genome assembly GCA_039720395.1 of Liquidambar formosana. Lineage (NCBI taxonomy): Eukaryota > Viridiplantae > Streptophyta > Magnoliopsida > Saxifragales > Altingiaceae > Liquidambar > Liquidambar formosana. The sequence goes on along the minus strand of CM077834.1, from coordinate 22,590,643 downwards.
TTAAGCTCTTAACGAGCTTGTTCACTAGCCTAAACGAGCCGAGCTTTGGTATGCTCAAGCTCGGCTTGTTTACTAAACGAGCCTAAGATTAAGGCTTGAGCTTGGTTCGTTTAGTTAATGATCGAACTCAATCCGAGCCTCTATTGAGCTTTCTCGCGAGCCGTTAACGAGCGGCTCAATTCGTTTACAGCCCTACTTCAAGACATGCCTAAGTGTATAATTCTTTCATATTTGTGTGTGTGTGTGTGTGTGTGTGTGAGAGAGAGAGAGAAAGAGAGAGAGAATTTGCCCTTTATTTAGTTGGAATTCTAAATTGGCTGATCATTTAGACGGATTTGGATTTAGTGTTGTAAGGCACTTTTTTAGCACCATGTTGTAACTGTGGGATCATCAACACATGAATCCCATTTAGACACAACATCAAATTTGCTAATGGCTTTGTTGTCTAATGCCACTTCTTCTCTCTATGTAGGGGGAGGTTGTAGGTTTGGGTCTTGGGATTGTTATAAATCGATGTAACGAATTTCTTATTCATGTTTAAAATAAATAAATAAATAAATAAAGACAAAATTTTGACGCTTTTAGGAAAGTTCGATCAAGAATCTTTACCAATCTTACTTGTAGGGTAGTAGTTCTATTGGTGTTGATTATATGAGTATGCATGAGGATCCATTGAGTATAATTGTTTAAGCAACACCATTGCCAAAAATCTGTTATATACGAATAACAAGTAGTTCGTATTAGTGGTGATTTATGCCAAAAATTTGAAAGGCGTGTTTGGGGAAAGGTGTTTTATGAAGTGAACATTAAAGGGGTTCTAAACATTTTCTTATGTAGAAATAGTCATGATTCTAATGCTAATATTATTTATAAAATTTTATGATTTAACATTTAAATCTCAAAAGATAGAACTAAGATGTGGACTTCTAATGTCCACGCTTTTTTTTACTGGCAACTTCCCAAGATGCGAAAGAGAGATGCTCAATCTCAAACTTCCCACCGACGGCACCCAAGAGCATGATGGTACTAAAATGTAAGTATCCCTTTAATTTATTTTCCACTCTCATTTTATGTTATATCATTCAAATTATTCCAAGTAAATTCCAACTAACCCCAAAATTTGGAATTATTGCGGCCACTACCATCACTCTTAAATCTTGAATATGTAAGTTTGGTCGTGTACAAAGTAATGCAAGAGCTTCAACTAAAGTCACTAGGCTAACCTAAGGTTGAGGGAGGGTAAGGTAAAGGGAAAGAATAGGATAGGTTAGAGGTGAATTCCCTCCTATTATTGTACCCAAAAAAAAAAAAAAGGGTCACAACTAATCACTTGCATAATTTGGAATTTTTAGTACTTCATAAATACCATTATTGTGGAAGCCAGAAATCAACTCAGGGGAGAATCGAGTTTCTCTTTCCCCTTTTAAAAGGGGTTTTCAAAAAGCAAAGGAGTCGCCATCTCATTTTTAGGGTACGAGGAAACCAGTAAAAGATTTGTTTTTAAAGAAAAACAAGTGTGACTCCATTTAATGGAAAATAGGCAAGTCTCGAATAAAAAATAAGGGTTCGGGAACTAGGTTACGAAATGGGAAGGTTCTGAGCCATGGCTCATAAGCACCCAATTCACCCGAAAAATCGGTCTCATTTATTAATTGGGCTTAATTATTTCAACCATGCAATATAACTAAAAATTAAGAAAATTAAAAGATAAAAACTAAGCTAAGTTGGACTTGGACTCAAGTGAGCGGCCTACGTACTTCTGATAAAGATCAAAGTCCACGTAGTTCAAACAAATCATGTTTGGGGGGGGGGGGGGGAGAGTTTCACTCCTCATAGGACTTTATTAGAATCCAATCCATAATCAAACACTTTATTTTTTTTTTTTTGATAAAGTAATCAAACACTTTATTTTGAAAATAATTTGCTTTAAAACAAACAACTTTAGTTTAAAAACTTGTTTGATTTAGGATCAAAACCCTAATATAATCCTATGAATAATAAAACTCATGGAAGCATGCATCATCATATAAATAATTACATCATGGCAATGGAGTTTAGAAATTATACCTGACAGAACTGAGGCAAAGTTCTGTTTGCAACCTCGAGGTTTTTGAGTTGAAAATTGGACAGAGCTTCCATGCTTTCCAAGCTTTAAAATGGCCTTAAGGGAGGGAGTCGCAAATCGGGCAGAGCTTCCCCACTCTTCTTTAGAATGAGTCTCAAGCGAAGGGATATTACTAGAAATGTTCACCGTACCCCACACTCAAGAACTCAAACTTTTCATTTGCTTAGGAGTACTCTACTAAGACTTGGTGTTAATGAATGAAGGGAGGACCCCTATTTATAATGAAAGGTGAGTGGAATGAATGGCGAAGATTGGATCTAGCTAGGGATGATCCAGGGGCTCTAAAACACTCCCAAGAGCTGGTTCCTGTCTCAAACACTTCAAAAATCCGGAGGAAATTTGAATTTGAGCAAAAGATGGACTCTAAAGAGGTTAAGATAAGGCAAAACACCATTAAAGGCCATCGGGCACCCTTGGTAGCCGTTTAGCCACCTTAGGTGGCCGTTTGGCCTTTCATTGGTGGCCGTTTGGCCCTTTTAGGTGGCCATTTGGCCCTTCTAGGTGGCCACATGGCCAACAGTAGCTGATTTGTACTTTTTTGACTCCTTTTGTGCAATTTTATCCCTTCTATGCTATGTATTTGGTCCATTTCAAGTCCAAATTCATTTATTTTGGTCTTAAAACGACCATGGCTCAATTCTCTACTCAAAATCTGGTTTAAACAATCCTAATTGAGCCACACTTGGTCAATTAATCAAGGGTTAAGCTCATATAGCTCATAGAGATCAATTAAGGCTTACCAGGATGACATTAGGGTTTGCACCCTAATGGAGTCCTAGCTACAATCAAACTCTCCCAAAAATAATTCCAAGCATTAATACACTTTAATTAAGACCCAATTGACATTAATGAAGCATTAATTGAACTCAATTTGATCAAATTAAGAGGCAATTATAAGAAGGGCCGACGAACGGCGTCAAACCGAGCCTATTTGGACCATCGTTAAGCAAATCACCTCCAAAGTTAACCAAACTTTAAACCAAGCCTATTCATGATATCCTAAGGCCATTGGGATCATCCCGGAATAAATTTGATGAGAATTGGATGTTAAATAAGAATTATACAAGTGAAATGACATAAATACCCTCCAAGTCGCAAAAGTTCTTATTAGCTATCAAGACTTAACCAAATTGAACCCCAGAAGATACCATGAACTCTTTGGGATGTATAGAGCTTAACTAAAAAGATTTGGTGCCAAAATAATGCAATTCTCTACATGCAATAATGTTCCCAAGGTGGAAAGGTCAAATGTTAGGGGATGAAAATGGGGTGTCTACAATTATCTAGGAAAAGCACCTGTAAAATTAAATTATAAAGAAATTATATACCCTTTCTAATCATGTGCTGTGAAATTACTATAAGAATATAGGTATACGGAATACCTCAGCGGAAACGAATTGGATCTTTGTATTTAAATTACAAGACCCACACAATCACGACTTTTAAAGACGCACCCACTCGTCAATAGAAAAGGCTACCAAAGTCTCTCCAATAATATCCACACTCCAAGTTTTATGGCTATGGTGATGGTTGCCAGAGAGATGAAACAGAGAGAAGAAAGGGACTGAGAATTATTCACACAACTTCTGTTTCCAAAAGACACACATATATATATAGGTATGTCTTATGTCTGTTCCCAACAGACACAACCCTTTAATTCCAACTAACCCATATGGACACTCTATGGGTTGTGGGTTGGGTCAAAACCTGATCCAAATACTAACATCTCCCACTTATCCACTTTAGGCAACATGTCCACTAAATGGTTTTTTTCTCTTTCTCGTTTCCAATTCTCTTCTCATACAGAAAATGGAGTGTGCAACCTGATGAGAAGGTGTAAGGTAGGAGTGCTACACTAAGTCACCATCTAACTAACGTAGCACATCACTCAAAAAATCTTGTCTATGCTCCAGATTATTCTATCAAACCATATCAAGCATATTTTAACCCCTCATGGTTATAATTCAAAAAATCATGCTTAACCTTAAACAATATACTCGTACTCATGATTATATCAAAACAAATTTGACATACTATCCGGATTATGAGTTACAAGACAAGGGTGTAACATAAAACAATCTTCCCTATCTACTTATGCCAATCAATTTAGACTTGACCGCTTTCCTAGACGTGGTCTATTGGACCGTATCTTTTTGTGGCCCTTGGATTTCATGTTAAAGTAGCGACATTGAGTCCTTATTTCATGGCATAGTCCTAGGTTCAATGGGCATAGTATAAATCACGATTTAATCTATTAGGGCTCACACAATGCTGGAGTAGGGATTTATCTAGCCATTCCCTTAAATGGTCATCTATAGCACATACAGTATGATATGTATGCTACGACGGAGCTTCCACTAGATTTGGGCCTGTTACACTCAAAACGTCGTACGAATCTTGGTCTAATCGCTATGCAAGCGTCTAACTTGAGTTTCTTAACCTAGTCACTTATCAAACGCCTGTTTGAGATCTCACATTCGGTTCTATTCAGGCTACATGAAGTTGTGGAATTACTTCATGTTTGACTCTAATAAGCTCAACTCAACTAAGGCGACATTTCTAAAAAATTATATTTTGTTCACTCTATAAGCAACGACAAAATATCTATCTTGCTTACTTTCTAAGTGCTAAGATAATTGTCTCATCTTGCTCACTATCTAAGTGCCAGGGTGATTGCCCGTGTGAGTGGGCCGATCTAAGCCTAGTGACATCAACAAAAAAAGTGTGCTAGATTATAGTTTTAATTATGCCATAATATAAACTCATATGCATAAGATACTCATAAACATAGATGTCAAATAATCAAATACATCAAAAGCAATACGGTGTCCAAAACTACATCAAAGCTTAGGTAGTCCCAAACTTCTAGAATGGGCCTGAAATGCATCTCTAGCTATGGCTTTGGTAAGAGAATCATCCACCATCCTATTGGTGGCCGGAGATACACTGTAGAACCACCTCCCTTCATGCAACAATATCATAAATATAGTGAAAACGAATGTTTGTGTTTGGTTCTTCCATGATATTATGGGATCCTTAGTGTATGCTAAGGCTGCCATATTGTCAATATAAATCATTATAGCTTCATCTACAACAGCAGAAATCCCAAGACACTGGAAGAATCTCCTCAAACAACATCATGTATTGCCACAGAACAAGCAACATACACTAACTCTAACGTGGACAAAGTAATGTAGGGCTGTTTCTTTCTATACCAAGAAATAGCCACACCACTAACCTCATCTCATGTCTCCACACTGATAGCAAAGAACGTGATCTGTTGTCCCATGAAAATAATGGAAAATCCTCTTAATTGCTTCCTAATAAATTGGGTTACCCTAATAACAACTGACCATACCTACTGCAAAGCATATGTCCGGTCGAGTGCACAACATAGTGTACATCAAACTACCAACTACACTCGCATAAGGAACCATTTTTATTTTCTTCTTTTCCTCATTAATTTGTCAAATGATTTCTTTAGGCCATAAATCAAACATTTAAAGCAGCATATTTTGCGCTCTTGTCCATTAGCCAATCCCCAGACTTGATTTTTTAGCCATAGAATTCATTTCATCTTCCATAGCACCTAACCATTTTGTAGAGTTAGGTGAAGCTAAAGCTTCTTCATAAGAAGCAGGCTTATCTATATCATTAGGGTCCAACGGAGCACACATAAAGGATTCCTCTTTAATCTCAAAATGACAAGGAATTACTCCACGTTCCCTTCTACGTAATTGAGATCCTTCAAGCCTATTTCTAGTAGTGCACTCCCACTAACTGGTACACTATCACTAGGAGGCAAGTTACTCCCACTATCTTTCGCGATTTCAAAATGAGTTTCTAATTCCCCACCTTCGCCCAAAGATGGTTTAACTTTTTTAGATTCTTGTAACTCATAAAGTTTAAGATCTTTCTTCGCTTCAACAATGTTGGGAAAATCATTTTCCATAAAATTGACATCTCGAGACTCTATTTCAGTCATTCCACCATTAGAATGTTCACCATACATCAGATAACCCTTAGAGCAATCATAATACCGAATAAAATTTGTTTGTTTGCTTTAGGGCCAAGCTTCCCATACTTATGGGAAGAATTGTGAACAAAATCTACACAACCTTAAGGTTGCATATGCTCCAAATTAGGTTTTACACCATTCCATAACTCATATGGGGTTGTAGGAACTGACTTAGAAGGCACACGATTAAAGATGTAGGCTGTAGTTAAAGAGTATGCGAATAATTGTCTATAAAGATGAGAAGATAATAAGCGCCATGGCATGCCTTCATATTCCTAGGTCCGCAAATGTTAGAATGGATTAGCTCTAAAGGATATGATGCCATAAGTACCTTTATAAAAGGCTTCCTATAGGTTTTTCCTGCTAAACAACACTCACACATAGATAGGCTTACTTTAGCGAGAAACCCCAATAAACCTTCTTTAGCTAGTCTAGCCATTCTATCTTTTCCTATGTGTTCAAGTCTAGCATGCCATTTCACAAAATCAAGAGTATTATCATCATAAGCCACATAAGAATATGAAGAAAAATCCAATTCTAACATAAAAATATTATATAGATATCCATATCCATACAAATTACCATCTAAATAGAAGTCCAACTATGTACCATTATAAAGAAAAATAAATCCAAGTTCTAACAAAACAATAATTGAAAATAGATTACATTGGACACCAAGTGCATAAAGCACATCATGGAAGAGTAATGTGCACCCCAGATGCATCTTAAGCTGATAAGTACCAACACCAAGAACATTCTTTTGAGTTCCATTACCCAAAGTAACGTACTGTGTTCTCACAGATATCTTTCTGTAATCTACAAACCCAACTCCATCTCTAACTACATGTCTGATTGCTCTTATGTTTACAATCCAACCATGGAGAGAATAAGCAACACAAAGTGACCTAACTTTTGACAGTTATAGCACTTTATCTTGGACTTGTCCTTTTCCCACCGCGCTTGCCTCTACGGCGCTTTCCTACATTGCCTTTCTTGGAGCCATGGTTACCAGATGTCCCAACAGCACTATTCCCTTGTCCTTCATGCTTAGACCTAGATGGTTGGCGCTGCCCTCCTTAAACGACAAAGAGAGTGCCACGGTGCGCCCCTAGACGCTCCGCCTCTAACTCAAGGTGACGAAATATATTAGCAAAAGTCTTAAAAGCTTCATTTGCCCCCAAGACTCAAGCACAGAGAGTATAACAGCTGTAATCTGCTGCTCATTAGTAAGGACATTTCCAGCAACCTTTAAATCTCGAATCATGGCAGACATTACCCTTAAATGTTTAGGCATAGAATGTTTAGGGTTCGTAGTATATTGCTTAAACTTCAAAGTGAGAGCTCATGACCTAGTAGCAAATGTAGTACCATATGTAACTTTCAGTTGGTCCCACATGTCTCGGGCAGTGAGAGAGTTCTCAAACTCTCCAATAAGACCATTGTGCATGCTGCTAAACATGGTAAAGCGCGCGTACTGATCTTTCTTAACCCAAGCCTGATAGGCTTCCATATCATAACGGTGTTGGGCAGTGTCACCCTTTTCAGGTTCAACCATAGAAGTGGTTAAAGTCTCTAAAACTTCTTATTCATTAAGAAGGTATCGGATTTCCCTATGCCACATATCATAATTGGTTCCATCTAATTTCTCTCCCTTGGTGAGATCAGCAACAATATTCTTAGAGGCCATTTCACTACGTTCATTGCATCGGGTTGACATTAGCACACATTTTAATTTTATTTCAGAAACCCAATTAGCATATGATGTCTCCACCTACATAGCAAGATAGAAAATTTCGTGAGGCTAGTAATCATCTTTGACTACGTAAGATAGAACAACACATCTAATTGATTTCAAATAAAATAATAGAGAACTTAATCTCTCTAATTCCACAAGTCAAATCATGCATATATATTCATGTGTCCACAATATTTGGGCACGGGGTCCACTTAAAGCCCTTGGTATTTTGGTGCATCATGTCAAGGCAACCTCTAAAACATATTGGTGAACATGAAATATATCCCTTTACAAAGCCATGAATAAATAATACATCTCAATTAAATATTACAAATCCAAAATTCCCTATTACAAAGAATCTAATAAAAACAAATGAGGATGCCACTTCACCAACATATTTGACGGGTACCTTAATCCATCTACAAAATAAATAAATGAAAAATACCAAGCATAAGCACAACAAAATACCAATGCCAAGCCTCCATCCATACATAAATCATTCACACAATAAACAATAAACAATATAAATTGTGTTCAATGAATGGAGGATTAACTACACTTCTATCTATGGAAAGGATTCAAGGTCAATAAAAAATTAGGACACAATATACAAAAAAAAAAAAAAAAAAACCCAATCACAATAATTAACCATAATACAAAATTATGCAAATTGATTAGGCTAATTAATATGCATGAGTTATGAAGAAAATGAAATTTTCTTTTATTTTAGGCCAAAACATTGCATAAAATGGATATTAAAAAATTGGCCATCTAAACAAACATGTGCCAGCACGTTGGGTTAACAAGTTTGGATGGTGACTTGGTTCGGCAAATGGTGGGCAACTTCGTAACCATTCTTATATTTGAAATATCATTGATTTACGTGTACAACGGTGACCACAAGAGGTCCATAAAAAATAAAATTAAAAACTCACACCCCAAGTCGTGGTGTGCAAGTGTCGCAGATCCACAACTATATAGAGGGCTGAATTTCTTTTTCTTTGTTTTTAAAAAAAAAAATTAATAACTAAGCCATGACATAAACTAAGCCGAGCCATGCTCTAAGCCTAGTCAAGCCGAGCCGTACCACATGCAAGCGAAGCCGCGCACTATTCATCTTCGACCTCTCAACATGTTGAAAAAACTCAATTTTCCCATGTTCACCCCCCAAACTTTGAATAACCATATCTCATTCAATATAAATCCAAATTACGCATACTATACATTGTTGGAAAGCCCATGCGACATATATTCGCAGTGTATAAATTTCATACATTATAAACTTGTCTAAGTGTATCGAAAATTGACCCAAAGTTTATGAAAAACCACAATTTTAGAAAACAAAAATTTGATTTTTCTTCCAAAACACACAATGGTTTTTCATAAAATTTTAGAGGGAAATTTCTGACACATAGAGGAACAAAACCCTTTAAAAAATTTTGGATAAAAACACCACTTTTAAAAACGAATTTAATTGACCCAAAAATTTGTATTTTAAAGAAAAAACTCATATATGATGCAAATTATATTCTCAATGATCATAAGGCGAAAACAAGTAATAACATGATCTGATACTAATGTTAAATTACTATAAGAATATGGGTATACGAAATACCTCAGCAGAAATGAATTGGATCTTTGTACTTGGATTACAAGCCCCATGCAATCACGAACTTTGAAGACGCACCTACTCGTCAATGGAGAAGGCTACCAGAGTCTCTCCAATAATATCCACACTCTAAGTTCTATGGCCATAGTGATGGTACCAGAGAGATGAAACAGAGAGAAGAAAGGGACTGGGAATTATTCACATAACGTCTATTTCCAAAAGACATATACATATATATATATATATATATATATATAGATATATATGGGTATGTCTTATGTCTGTTTCCAACAGACACAACCCTTCAATTCCAACTAACCTATGTGGACACTCTATGGATTGTGGGTCAGGTCAAAACCCAATCCAAATACCAACATGTGCAAATTAGTATTCAATTATACGCATTAATTTGGTTATTATGGAATGATAATGTTTGTGGAATTAATCCAAATCCCTCAATTTTGGGATTGATTAATTTATTAGGTTCATAATTTAATTATGATAAGAAGAATAATTTTTTTTGCAATCTTACAGATCGAAGTATATATGGGTTTAGAAATTCCTCTAAAACTACTATTTCCTATCACTTGGAAATTAAAAGTTACAATTTACAAAGCTAAAATGTTGCTATAAATAACATGACAGTACATAAACGATCCATAGCAGTAGAGGAATGTGTTAAAATATTATGGATTGGATAATACTTGGCTCTTATATTAGAGACTTTTTTTCTAAAGTAGCACTATGACCGTAACTATTTCTAACACTAGCATTATAGGGATATTTTTTACACGAATAGTACTCCCTATGCCACGACACACACCACTGCACGTGCGCGTGGTGGGACCCACAAGAGCCATGTTGGACAATGAATCTGTCAAACCAACTGGTGGTTTCAATGCTATTGAAGAAATAGATAGCAGTTTATCTATAATATTCTCACTCCCTCTTCTCTATCCTCAAACCAATCTTCTCTTTATTTTATTTTATTTTATTTTTGTTAGAATCCCTCCTCTCTCCTTAAATGAATCTCTCTCTCTTGTGTGGCCGGAGAAGAAGTTGATCTAATTTTTGTATATTTGATTTTGTAGACTTTTAGGATGCATGGATTGCAATTTGATTTCAAAATCGGTGAAAGGTGGTAACTGCGAACGGCAACGACGATGGTATTCATCAAGAATTGAGAGAAAGTGTGCATGGGTGATTCTGAAACATAACCCCTTGTGAACCCAGGAAAAAGCGGCCCACAAAGGTTTGGCAAAATATGTGAAAGACAACAAACGAAAAGGAGACGCCACCTCATTTTTTAAGGAAAAGAGGAAAACCATAAAAATGTTTTATTTCCAAAACCTAATGACTCCATTTTAAAAGGAAAGGCAAAGTATTTAAAACCAGAAAATTGGATTCGGGGGCTAAGTTACGACGTGGGAAGGTTTTGGGCGAAGCCCATAGGCACCCACATCGCCTGAGTTGGTCTCTTAATTTGATTAGGCTAACTTAATAATTTAACCACATGCAAACCAATATCAATCAACAAAATACAGCATGCGTGTCAATCACAAATCCATCCTACTCCTTTAACAATCATATGTGATGGACAAATAAAAGAAAAAGAAAAAAAGGAAAACCTAGGATACTTAGTATCCTAAGGCGGACTTGAACCTCAAAGTGAGCGCCTACGTACCATGCATGGAAATACATGGATCAAAGTTCACGAAGTTCGAAAAGAATAGGGTTAAATCCTAATATAGACTCATGGTAAAAACCCTAGGTTTCCTTATTTAAAAGAGAATTTGATGAATAAACCAAGTTTGAAACAATTTCCACAAGATGGAAATTTTGATAAGATAGGTATTTTATTTAACAAGGAAACCTCTAGTAATGACCATGTATCCGCATTAAGAAATAATCCTAGAAAGGGAAAAGAGAAAGAGAGGTTAGGAAAAGTGAATTAGGACACTTCATACCCTACTTACCTTATGCAATTTTCTCCAAGCAATGACAAGCTTAAGCGATAACAGCCTTATTTGCAATAAGGCAATTATTACACTTGTTTGCAACCTTATACATGCTCAAAACCATGCAAAAAGAACAAAATACTAATCTGGACAGAAACATATTAAGGCCTAAAATCATCCATTAATCATGCAAATAACAAGAATAATAAATAAGTAAAAACCCTAATACAACCCTACATGCAATGACCTATCCCACATATATAAAAACCTAGAAATCCACTAATAATGAATGCAAACCTAGCATGATTCAACTATATGCAGCATATATAGAATGATTATGCTGAGCAATAACTCACAAAACTACCCTAAACATGCTGTATGAAACTTGCATGAATTTAGGGTTACCGAAACCCTAATTTCACAAATATGCCTAACAACCTATGAAACGACTCTAACATATGCTCAAATCACCATGAATATCATTCATATTATATATATTAACTAATAGAAACATCAATTCATGACAATTATCACAGCAAGTAGACCATATGAATTATGCATGATTTAAGATGAGAGAAAAGATAACGCCTTGGAAACCTTAGTAAACTAAAGTTTTTCAGGCATATTAAACCATGAATCATCCTAAAATCATTCATAAAGCATCACAAAAGCATTGAATTGAACTAACATATGGAGCTACTACATGCACTAGAACTATCATAAAGGAAGAAGGAGAAGAAGAAGGAGAAAAGCCTAATTTCAACAATTGAAAGTATGCTTACCTTTTGTAGAGCTTCCCTTGCCTTCAAAATCCTTATTCTCTTGCTTTCCTAGGGTTGAAGAGTCTCCCTTTGATGTTCTTTTAACTCTCCAAACTCGTAGCTCCCTCTCTCTCTAAGTATAAAGTACACTTGTGGCTCTCCTATGTACTGAATATCATGTTCTTTATATAGGGGACTGACCTCATAAACCAATAGTTAAGATTAATTCACTAAATAATCCTAGGGCTATTAGAGACTCTCTTGGTGCTCAAACAACTCAAAGTTGCTCACTTTTAGAAGGAAATAACTTGCAAGGGCGGAAGAATCCGTTAAAAGAGGGAAAAAGCAGAAAAATCCTAAGCAATGACGGATTCTCTTGGGTGACCGTCCAACCCCAAACGGTCAACCGTCAAGGCTTGGACGGCTGACCGTTCAGCCCCGGACGGTCACCCGATGGGCTCCCGTCAGCTTACCTCGGTTAGACTTTTTCACTTTCTAGAAGTCTTTTGGGGGTTAAATTAAGTCTGATTTTGACGAAATAAAAGCCAAAACGACCGTGCTTTGAAAAGGAACACATTCTTAGACATTTAAGGACAAAAACCCTTAACCATGGGTGCATGGTTAGGTTTTACAAAGGCGGCTAACCGTTATGCACTACCATTGCAAAGCTAAGGTTTGCACACAGGGTTAAGCCAAATGCTTTCCAAATCAATATTCAACCTTTTTAAGCATGTTTAGGGATAAGATAAGGCCCAATTGGAATTAAATGAGAGAAAATTGAGTCGGTCACATGAGTCGATTTGAGCGAACCAAGAAAAGGTCTTTTAGCTAACCTGAACCATTATGAGCCGAATTGATTTTAAACCATTAATTTATCAAATTGACGCTATATATAGACTTTATATATCCATATGAACTCTAATTGACAACTTAGAGATCATTTCAAAGTCAAATAGAAAAGATACAACCTAAAAGACAATAATGCCCTTAAAGTCACAAAATCTCTAATTGATTATTGAAATCTCCTCCAAATCAAACCAAAATTCAGATGCATGATCCTTAATGCCTTAAAAACCTAATGCAAATGCCTAGACTAAAAAATAAAATAAAAACCTACATGAAATGATGACCTCTAACTAGGGTGACAAAAATGGGGTGTGACCCCCCCCCCCCCCCCAAAAAAAAAAAAAAAAAAAAAAAAAAAAACCAAATCCTTTGTTTAGGAGCATTGGAAAATTCCTAAAAAAAATAGGGCATGAAAATTGGGAAGAAAAGAGGGAACATTTTTTTGGCTGAAAATGGTAGAGTTACAGAGATGGGTAGTTGCGAAAATGGAGGTGGAGAGTGGGTCCATGTTGTCGGTATTGATGATGCAACGGTGCTTGTAGCTTCAATAATCTCCTTGATTCGGTTGGCTATGATGTTGATGATTTGATGAGATTGGGGTTTTGATGATGGTGGTGAAATGGTGGAGAGTTGGTGGTGACACTTCAATTAACTTCTCCCATGGCTCTACCTTGTATGAGTTGTATCTAGCTGTTGCTGCTAGCATGGGATTTGAATGGAAATGGTGAAAAGAAATGGACTAGTTTTTGATGCTGGAAGAGAAGCGGAAGAAGGTGGGTTGGTGAGAAGAGAAAGGAGAACTGACTAAAAAAAAGAGAGAGAAGAAAATGAGAGTCGACAAAGGGGGTATTTTGGTCCAAAAGAAAAAAAAAATAGAGAAACAGCATATTGGTAACACACACCATGCATTTTTCTTTATAATTATGGACACTTGTTGGTCATATAAAATGCCACATCAGCATGTCCTCCTATGTAAGGAGTCAAGTACAACTCAAATATTAAAAACAAAGAATAAGGGGAAAATGGGAAGATAAAGGATTAATTATAAGGTAACTAAAAATGAAAGATTGCATGAATTATCATAATTTAATGGACCTATTAACTTATGGAAAATTGGAAACCTGGACTAATAATAGAAATATATAGAGAGGTGGCTAGCCAAAATTTAACACTTATTAAATAGCTAGAGTTCATATAGCAGATGGATCATCACCAGATTTCTTTTTCTCGTGATGCTAAAATTGAGAATTTGAGCATATTTGGACTGGCCGGCCATGCATGCACCTAAATCTTTGAACATTTAGGGACCTCTAAATCTTTTGAATTTAAGGCCATATAGCTTATAAAAATAATGACACATTTAAAGGATTAAATCAAATAGCTTCAGATTCACTAGGACACGTAATTTTTGTTTAAATTCTAGACGGCGCCAACTAATTAAATGGTAATCAAAGATATAAAGATTGATTATTGTGCTTAATCCACATTCCTGATTGAGAAATTGCTTAAATTGGATGGCCTAGAAACAATTTAGTATTTTTTAAATTATACATATATTTCTATATATATATATTAAAAGTGGGTTCATTTATTTCGGTTCAAGATCTTTAATTTACTTGCCTAAGACAAATACGGATTAAAGAATTCAATAAAAGGGATTTTTTTTTAAAAAAAATTAAATTAAATTTCCTAAATATAAAATCAAAATGGTAAATTGGTAGACCAGCCATAACTCTTCAATTATGGACCAAATAGGCAAAGTATGTCGATCTTGATCAAGGAAATTGATTTTCTAGATAGGTCCATTAAATTATGGACATTGCCTAGAATTCAATTCCGCCGTGCAGTGCTACTGGTCATTAAATTAATTATGGAATCGATATTTTCAAATTAATTAGAATTCGATGCTTTCTTAATTACCAAGCAATTAAGAGAGTACTTTTAGTGGGCTGCAACAAATCATGCAATGCCGGCGGACGGACTTGTTTTTCTTACCTATCTCGTATTTAATGATCAAAAGATATAACTCAATCCAACTCAACTATGCATGTATGATGACTTTCTTTTTTTTGGTACATTTTACTTACCATTCAAAGACTGATAAGCGCTTCATTTAAAATTTAGCATGGACTTAGCGCCTTAATATCAAGTTCGCGTTCATTTAATAATCAAGAACTATATAAATGATGAATCTACCACCAATCACAATATATATAGGATGGATGTAAAAGATCTTCTCTCGCCAGAGCGGTTTCAGCAATTTTCTTTCTTGTCAACCACCCAACATTGCTGACATGCAGGTGGCATTGCATATCCCTGCATGTATAGACAAGGACAACAAACTATTGTAACGCTTACTCACTCTCCTTCTCCATCTCTCTCTCTCTCTCTCTCTCTCTCTCTCTCTCTCTCTCTCCAAGCGGTGGTAATGGCGTTGATCACATCTGAGAGCATCTCCCAAAACAGCCCAATTTTTGACATGCAGACCTTTGTGGTAGACGATGAACCATGGCAGGAGGGTTGGGTTTTGTTTAATCGCCGGCAGCTTCTGTCCATCACTTATATCATAAATATGGATGGGGTAACAAACTTACCCTACAGTACTTCTGATCTCGTCAAACTGTTCATGTTTGAAGTTTGAGGCATATACTATATATATATTGTTTTTGCTTACTCTGATTCTTGATTGTTTTTTTTTTTTTTATTTTAATTTTTCTCTATGAAGGGATTTGTATATCTATCTGCAACCTTTGTTAGTAGTCTAATACTCTTTGTTAAAGAGTTTTTTGGCTTTAACGATAAAATAATGCTACTGTTGTTAATCCGGCCTACATATATGAATACCTTAAAGAAAAGAAAATCCAATAGATTTCTTTCGTCTTTGGTACCCAAGAAGCTTCATGAACCCTAGGGATATATATATATATATATATATATATATATATCAGCGTTTGCAGATGTACAATCAGATTTAGATTGGGGAGGGGCAGCTAGGCTGTGAGCATCTAGCAAATGATCCTGTTTTTCGCATTCTCTTTGGTTTCCTCAAAAGTGGTGGATCTCATCCCTGTGCAATCTTCTTCAAAAATAATTTCATATAATATTTTCTTTTTGCTGATTAAAACAACATAAAAATAAAAATCCTCTGGCCTTGTGACTTTAAATGTTCGATCAAATTAAATAATTGTCAGTCATTATTAAATGAATCACGAATAGAGATTTCCATTTTAGCTATTTTGTTTGTTTTTAACATGACTATGAACATGCCTTGGCTTCTTTTCTCAATCCTTTTGTGTGACGTGCATGTGTTCACGAGTGCGTGTGCGCATGTGGCTAGAGGTATCGTTTTTGATCAAGTGAACATGAAAAACAGTTCATAAATGCAAAAGTTAATTTTCTTAATTGTTAGTGGTTATTAATCACTTCGTTAATTAGCAAATTAAAGGAAATTTTATATTTCATATACTGTAGTGTAGACGTAAATCCTCATTCCATTTGGTACGTGTATACTTTCTTTTAACATGCATGATTGACAATTTCTTTTTCTTTTTCTTTTTCTTTTTTTTTTTTTTTTGGTTTGGCGCAACAGCACCTGCCACTCTTTGGGCTTGTCCAACAGCCAGAGATTAGTCCCTATCTCATGCCATTCCCTGTATTAGAGCTTTTAGTCTGCTTAGAAACTGCCAGAACACATGCTCAGAGGGAAGATAAGGTAATTTCTTTAATCTGCTCCTTTTGATTTCTTCGCACTTTCTCTGTTCTAAAGTGTGGAAGCATTTTTTTTTTCTTTTTTTTTTTTCAATAGCTTATTTCTCCATTTGTTGCAATAGAATTCAGTTCCTTCAGAAATAAGCATAATACTAAAACTTAACAGTGGATGAACTTGAATGAATACTTATCCAAATAAAAAATAAAAAGATTGAATGAACAATCGTACAAGTGCACGTGCTTCTCCTCACTATGGACAAAAGGGGTGCAAAATCAAACTTTCATATTTTTTTCTTAGAAGATTTTTTTCAATATTTTTTAGCACCAAATACCCTAAGTAATTAATTTGGACATGATTTACCCACAAAACAAGTTTTAGCTACCATAGATAACCAACTGAAACAATTGAAACAATAGGTACTTTGGCTATGTTTGTTTCCTTTAGGAATGGTCTTTTTAGTACACACATACAAAAAAAAACAAAAAAAAAAAAAATGGAAAAAAAGGGGGGAAACTATTGAAACAAAGGGATCAAGCCTATGTTAAAGTTTCAAAATCAACTCCAAAGGGTAGCTCAATTGGCAAGGATATACAGCCTCAAAAAGTAGAGGTCTTGAGTTTTGACTCTTGCTAAAAGTCCTGAAGCCACCCATACAAAATTTCATAGTTCTCATAGACTTTAGAATTATCAGGTCCATATAGGTTGTAGGAATTGAATATGGGGTCTTATATGGGCCCAGGTTTGGCCAAAGAGTTTTCTCATTATGGAGTAGCTCCGTTAATTCTTGTAGATTAAGGAACATGCTCTAATTTTATTTTTATTTTTCTGTAAAGAAAAAAAAAAATTAAATGTGCTAAGACTTTTGAAGTGATAAAAAGGATAATTGAAACAAATAATAATAATAATAACACAGCTACTATGTGCTAAATTACACATGTTAATTAAAAAGTTTAAACCCATATGAAGTTTAGAACATTGAACCCAGCAAGATTGATATGCCTGATACATATAATTAGAAAGATGAATCTAACTTTATCTCTTCAGAGAGACACCTGATGAAATTGGAATGAAATGAACTAAATACACCTCCATTCTATGGTCTCATCTACATTTTGTTTATTTTATTTTATAGATAAATACTTCTTTCTCATTCTATTTTGAACCCATAGTCAGCCACCAGTTGAATTAGAAATCGATCAGCACCTTCAATCTCTAGTTTCTTCTAAAAGAGACGATGATTTACAACGCTGCCTACACAACCATGAGCTACATTGGTGGAAGCTATATGCACCATTGCCTAAACATGTAACAAAAACAAAGGCATGTGAGTGAGTGAAGTGAACTTAATTTTCAATGATGACTAACAACGTACTCGTGCTTTTGTAAGCGCGCAGGAAGCAACGACTAACAACCCGTGCTTTGATAGCGCTTTGTAAGCATGAGCCTCATGATTCATTACCCTTCTAAAATGGAAAATGAGTACGAGTTGTACATACGTTGGTCATTTCATGCACCTTGACCTTCATAATTCATGTGAGTGAGCAAAGTGAAGTTAAAATCTATCAAATAATTAACAACTCGTTATTCTATAAGCACAAGCTTTCTAAATCATTACCCTCCTAAACTGGGGAAAAAAATAATTCTTTCCTAAAGTATATAGATATCCCACATTGACTAAACTGGAAACGACATTTGTGAAATCAGTAGGGCACATTTTCTTATAGTATATAGATATCCCACACTAACTAAAGTGGAAATGCATTTGTGAAATCAGTAGGCACATTGATGGTAGTCACTTTGTTTGAAATGCATGCATATAAGGATGAAACAATGACATATATAATATATATATGTATATAGGTTGTTAGTTATGGCTTTGCTGGATTTTTTTAAAAAGATTAGTACTTTTAAGGTGGGGAGGAAGATTTAACCACGATTCTTTAATTTCCTTCCTTAATTATTTTTTTCTGTTTTCTTCTAGAAAGGAGAAGATAGATGTCACATTTACACATTTATTTGGGTCATAAGATTCTACAATTAAATTCCCAGGAAAAATCACACTACACTTAAATGCTCAGCCAACTAAAATGACTTGTCCATAGGGAGGGATAAAGTTCACCTAATAAGGAAGGTCCATGCAGAAATGGCAACTCAAGGTACGATGGTGTACAATGCTCCATTTTTATCATGGATTGAGTAGAATATCCTATAATAAATACTGAAATCCCATCCATGTCTCCACCATAAAAGGCAGGTTTAAAATGCTGCATTACCAATATTTCCTTGAGAGGAAAACAATGATTTAAAATCAGGCCCATTTTGTGCCATTTCCAAAAACACCCACCTTGCTTAGGCAATGGAATAGATTCTCTCCCCTCTATATATCTGCCCTCTTCAACCACCTTCACACAAGTCTCTCCATCTCTCTCCATCTGTCTTCTTCAAGCACGTTTTTAAAACTCTCTCTCTTTCTTTTTCTGTTTCTCTCTCTCTCTCTCTCTCTCTCTCTCTCTCTCTCAAGATGGGGTTGCCTTCTTTTGATGACAAGTTCCCAGACTTCACTGATTTGGGTCTCGAAGCCTTCTTTTCGAATGAAAAGGAGGATTTAAATCCGCCGCCAGTGCAGCCTACATCACCTGCAAGTCTGCCCCACTGTAAGTTACTTGTCCTCTTCTGTATATTGTAAGCAGAAATTTGATAATAGTGGGATAGAAATGCTGCAGAACATTTCATTAATAGGCATGCAAAGATTTCACAATTCACGAGAGTACGTAGGATTATATCTAGCTAACTCTCATCCTGTAAGACAATTATGAGGGAGCGTTTGGATGTGTCAAGGAAGATTTTCATGCACGATAATATTCATTTATACACATGAATTAACAAAACAAGAGTCATGTGAATATATGAGTCTCTTGTCAAGAGAGAATACACATATGTTAGTGTAATATTAACATGCATATATTACACCTTTTTTGGGGTATTGATATTTGTAATATAGTTGTTGTTTGAAGCTTAGAAGCTTCAAATTGAGTTCTCTATGAAGTATCACGCATGATAAAGAATATGAGAAAGGATGGGGAAAAAAAAAACACAACACATGCACACACAAACCTAGGCACTCCCAAATGCTAACCGAATGATGCCTTATTTAGTGTACTTTAGTGTCAAGCCCTACAGCTTTTAAATGATTTTAAGAGGTATTAGTTTGGCTCTCTCTTGATGCTATGTTGATTGCTTGTACACCTTTACCAAGAAAATTCAGCCTTGACAATTACTTTGGTGTATAAAATTGTGATTTTTGCATTTGCAATAGCAATCAGCATCAGAGTCCAAATCACCATCACCATCGCACACAGAACCAGAAACAAGTGAGGAAACGGTTGAAGCAGTCCCATTATCCTATCAACTACCTACTAAAATCACGACGACGGAAAAGGTAGTCATTTTTTACTTTGATTTTTCTTTAGATATTTACATCAAGGGTTTGTGAAGGTTAAAAATGGTGGAAGAAAGCATTTGAGATATACATGCCTAGCTAGCAAGGATCTTGATTCCATGTTTGCATGTGGTTTTCAAACTAGATAGGCAGGGTTTATAATTTTGCCTCTTATTAGTAATCGATCTATATCTTATTTCTCATGGTACTATTTCATCTTGCATCCTAATAATCGGGCAAATTTTAAATGACATGACAATAACAAATTATATATGTATGGATTTAACTCAGTTGAGATTTTTGCATTTGCAATAGCAATCAGCATCAGAGTCCAAATCACCATCACCATCGCACACAGAGCCAGAAACAAGTGAGGAAACGGTTGAAGCAGTCCCATTATCCTATCAACTACCCACTGAAATCACAACAACGGAAAAGGTCGTCATTTTTTACTCTGATTTTTCTTTAGATATTTACATCAAGAGTTTGTGAAGGTTAAAAATGGTGAAAGAAAGCATTTAAGATATACATGCCTAGCTAGCTAGGAGGGATCTTGATTCCATGTTTGCATGTGGTTTTCAAACTATGTAGGCGGGGTTTATAATTTTGCCTCTTATTAGTAATCAATCTATAAGCTACCAAAACCAGACTTTATTCTTTTATTTTTCCTTTCAATTCGAAATTTTAATAAAACTTCTAATTTTTTTATTAAAAAAAAAAATGTATATCTTATTTCTCATGGTACTATTCTTCTTGCATCCTAATAATCACGTGAATTTTAAATGACATGACAATAACAAATTATATATGTGTGGATTTAACTCAAGAAAAACCGATGCAACTAGACATTAGCTCCCCCTAGGGCGCTGGTGCAATCACTAGTTGTTGCTCAATGCTCATCATTATTTGACAAGCAAGCTTGAACTTTTCTTAGAGTCATAGCATTATTAACTGTCTTAATTGTGTGCACAGCAGCTGCTGTTGACATTCCCCCAAATGGGAGAACAAATGACTCCTCTAGAAAACCAAGATATTCGTCACCCTTCTTCGTCTTCATCTAAGCGATTTAGAGGGTGGACAATTGAGGATGTTGCTCAGTCTTTAAGAATGCATCAGGTAGTTTCATTCATTGGATTTCTCTCTAGGTCTACATATCTATTAAGGGTGTATAGATCGAGCTTTAAAATGCCAGGATTCAAGCATTTGTATTTGTTTGCTAGAAATGAACTTCATTCTATGTTTTCATATGGTTTTCAAACTATGGTTTCTTCTAAAAAATTTTGGGACTAGGAGGTTTTTGGTGTTTTTGGTACTTAAACATGTAACATCTCTTTAGCTTTGGTGTTATCTTCTATTTATTTACATATATGGACCTCTCTCTCTCTCTCTCTCTCTCGATATATATATATTTGCATATGCGTGCATGTGTGTGCTCCTGCCCCTAGTGATTATAGAGCAAATCATATAAGTGAAAATGGTTGATAACAAATAAAATTAATTAGTTTTTGCTTACCAAAAAAGGAGGGGGAAAAAAAAAACTGATTTTGTTGTATCTCTAGTCAGTTATCTATATTTTATTCCAGTGGTATCGACTTCTTTCATCCTGATTTCTTGAGCCAAATTCATGTTGCAAAACTTTAAGGGAGTGAAGAGTGGGTTCTACTTTGTGTGGATTTACCTCAAGAAATTAAAACTAAATGTAACCATGCAATAGCTCCCCCTAGTTGATGCAATAATTACATATATGTTCAACATCTTGAATTTTAATGAGGTCCATCTATATAATTAATTGCATTGCATTGTTAACAATCTCCTAATTGTGCATGCAGAAGCTGCGACGATTGGCCATACCCGGACTGCAGGATGAGGTGGTTCGGGAAATCAAGAATATTTTTCATTACTCGTCGCCTATGTTAGTGGAGAATACAATCAAGCGCGCCATTAAAAGTTTTGGAGTGGAGAAGGTATCTCATTACCGATATTCATTTTCAGATATATTCATCGATCAAGGGTTCTTGTTAATTCTAATATAATATTCACCTTTGCCTTACTAAAAAAAACAAAAAGGAAGGGTTCTTGGAGCTTTGAAAAGGTGGAAAACAAGCTTTTGTTCATACCTACTAGTGACCTTTTCTCCAATGTTTGCATGTAGTTATCACAGAACCAAGGTTTCTCTGGAGTGTTTTTGGTTTTTTAGGAGTACTTAATATTTCTACATAGACTACACACATTATATACATACATACATACATATATATATATATATATATATATATACACACACACACATATGTATGATATATATATCATACATATGTGTGTGTATATACATATGTATTTATGTATCATATATATATATATATATATATATATATATATATATACATATACACACACACACATATGTATGTATGTATCATATGTGCGTATATATATGTACTTTCTTTTCGTTGTTAATAGTCTCCTAATTTTATGCACAGTTGCAGTCGGCAGCCCATGGTACCCATAGTGGCTTTTCGTTCAAAGAGCGCCTGAAATTATGGACAGAAAGTCGTAAGCAACGCCCAAATAATGGAAGATATGATATGGTAGTTCATTATCTTCTTGTTAAGTTCTTGTTCAATTTTCAACTTCAAATTTGGATCACATATACATTCATAATTTGGACTTTCCCTTAACAATTAGAGGCTTATATAAGTCACAAGATTTTCACTTCATGGAAATTAATATCTGTTAATCAGTTGGAAATCTTAAGTAAAGACCAATTAATCTAATACTTCTCAAATAACTAATAAATATCTTATTAATTAGCCTGTTTGAAATACAGAGTTATAATTACTAATTCGATGTGCTAGATCCATGTTACATGAACTTTTAGTGGTAATGCATACATTGTTTAAATTAAACCATGATAGAAATGGATAGGCCGTCATCAAAAAAAGGCAATGAATTTGTTGCTAAGCTGTAAACCTTGATGATGGATTTTGCAATAACCTAATTTTACACCAAATCGAAGGATACTATCTGTTGCAAAAATCACTTTTTAGTTAACAAAAAAAAAAAAAAAAAAAAGGGAAAAAAGGGATAGTATCAGTTGCTAAGTTTGGCGATGGTGAGAAACCAAAGCAATGTATACAATCCCTAGCAAAAATTACTTTTTATTTAACAAAATGAAACGGAATGTATCCGTTACTATGTTTGGCGACAGCAAGTAACCATGCATTTTTAAATCAAACATATTATGTTGAAGGGTGCATTAAAGCCAACTGCTCACTTCATATTGAAATGTTATCAATTTTACTATTAAAAGCACATATGCTTCCTTCACTCATGCCTTGCTTGCCTAAATAAATATTTCTTGCTTTTAGTTTTATTCATTTTTAAAATTTTTCTTGCTTTCGGTTTTATTCATTTCCTTCAACACCATGTTGTAGAAGATGATTTAAACTAATAATATCCTATCATAAATATTTAACTAGTTAATGCTTGTAATAAACATTATGAATTGTTATTACCATGCAGTACTATCGCCATGAACTGTCACATCGGAGGTTCCGATCAATAGTAGAGGTTGTCGAATTCATATTGTTCGATATTTGTCTTGAGAAAAAACAAAAGAGAAAGAAGAGAACATCAGAAGATAATTCTTTGGTGAGTTGGGGATGTAATTATACTTTTGTCATATGAGACTAAGCTTAGGAGTTATTGTAATTAATTCCTCAATGATATTTATAGTATTTTTTTAATTGTATTTGCATTGCAATCTTTTAGCCAAAGGGAGCAAAGAATAAAAAGAAGAAGGTGTCTTCGGACACCAATAGTGAAAATGAGGAGAACTTGTGCTACTCAACTTCCTCATGTAAAGAAGCACCTAGCCAGACTGTGGGGGAATTCTTCGGTCAAGCGTATAACAATCTTATGAATTACCATATGCAAACAACTAATCAAGGCTTGGATAGGAAAGAAGAAGCATGTACGGGTGAGACTCAAGAACAATTTCTGGCAGGAGCTCATGAGAATCTCATAAGGTTTATGGATTAGCTAATCTAGAAGAATGAAGCTTACTTCATTCTTTATATTGAACTTGAGCCAAGGTTATATTTTTTTTACAGTATCCAACTAAAAAAATATTTCTATATTTATTCTTTCTTCTGAAAGTTGACAATGTTTTACAGGAAAGGATAAAAGAAGGGTTTTTGGAGGAGAATCAAGTGAAGTCACACCAGGTCCATCCCTACATCCTGCTGTTTCAACCTGCCCTAATGTTGTTCATCTTTCCAATTTCATACTCGATTATAATTCCAATTGTCAAATCGGATTCCTTGAGCAATGACCTCTTTAGGGCTACCCAACAGTACAATAATTATTAAGCACATAAGGGACTGGGGATTGTATGAGATTGTGGGATTAGTCTCATCTCAAAGGGATGGGACTATTGATAAAAAAAACACTATGTATCTTGTTTGTATTTGCACCAATGAATGAATTTTTTACCATAAAACAAAATCTTCTCCCTTTCTTTTTTGGTGTTAACATTCCCCAAATTAATTAGTTTCCTAGTATGTGTTCTCTTGGTTTGTTGTCACCTTCACTTAAAGTTTTGATTTTCTTCTTCTTCTTCTTCTTCTTTTTTTAATTTTTAATTTTTTTTTTTATGGGCAAAGAAAATTTTATTAGAATAAATTAGAGAAATTATACGATGCCATGACAACAACAACCACCAAAACACACCCAAAACCTGAAAGAAACATCTAAAGCACCCACTTAATTAGAAACAAACAACTAAAGACCACGTATCGAAATCCTTACGTTAACCAATAAAATGCATACCTAAATTGAAGTAAATTAAACTTCTCCAACAATCCGGCCAACACAGACAAAGAAGAAAAATTCACCACTAAGATGCAGTTAAGTGAGTTGTAAAGATGACATCAAGAAAGCTCAAGAACACTCTTTTTTTTTTTTTCTTTTGCCAAACGAGGGGTATCCTAAATCATTAAGTCCAAACTAATCCCCTCATGATGCAAAAACCACATGTAAGTCCGTGCATCCCATAATGAGGGAGCAAAGACTCAAATTAACTCCGAACTTATATATGGTTCTTGAACCGCAATCTTTTGTTATTTGAGTTATCCTTGCGGGTTGAACTTTTTGATTATTTACGGTACCTGTTTTTGTAAAAATAAAACAGAAACAAAAAAATAAAATAAAATAAAAAAATTGAAGAAACTATGAAAGATTTTAAAAAAAAACTGTAATAATTGTTACAAACTTTATTTCACCTCATTTATTTTTTACCTTTTGTTTATAAAAGAACTTGTACTAATAATTGTTACAAACTTACAACAAACAATAAAAGTAAGCAAGTAAACATATTATTAAGTCAACTCTTTTTTGGATCTACTTTGCTAGCTGTCCGCGTCTTAGTTGTGCTGCCTTTTTTTTTTTTCCTGATGAGCAAGAGTTACCCTTTAGTTGTTTGTATTTTAATTGTGGTTTCTTGGGCAGGTGTCATCTGGCGGCTCCGAAGGTTTTTCGATATCCTCTTTAGTTGTCTGGTCTCTAGTCTGAGTATCAGGTCTGCTGACTGCTGGTTAGGATTCTCTTTGTTTGGTGCTGCATTCGTGGACAATAAGGTATCCACTTTTGAATGTTGGGTTCATGTGTTGATAGTTTTGTCTCTCTGGTGCATGTATACTATTTCCTTCTATATAATAATTCTTTTTGCTAAAAAAAAACAAAAAAAAAAAAAAAAAAACACAGAAAGACCTTTTTTTTGAACAACAACATCCCAAGATCGATGGTGTGCATTACCTCACTAGCCTCAGTTACTCCACAGGCTAATGCGGTGTATACTATAATTTATTTTGTAAAAAAGGAAATTTCCATTGAAATTAAAATTTCGATCCATAATTAGATTATTTTTCAATGCACAAGATTTGAACTCAAACTCAACCCATGTACCAAAAAACTCAAAAGAGGCAAAACTATTGCCATCACAAAAAATAAAATAAAATTTGTACCCCCACTCAATTTACACTTTTTAAGATTTTATAGAAGAAATATTAAAGGTTTGTACAAAAACTAGTTGTGCTGTTCACTAGGAAATATCGTTCTCAACAATTTTGTAGCATAAATTTTTTCCAAAATCTAGAGTTTAAGTATATTTTTTTTTATCATTTACAGTGTCTATTTCATTTTTACATAATGTTTCATGAAAAATGGCCCAAAACTCTACTTGAATGATAGATTTTGGAAAACTTTCTTCTACAAAATGTTTCCTAATGAACAATGTAGTTAGTTTTTATGAAAATCTTTTATATATTTCATAAAACCTTTAAAAGTATAAATTAAATGGAGGATGCAAAAGAATTTTTGTGGTGACAATAGCTGCCCCAAAACCTAAATATCAAACTTTTTTCTTTCATTTCATCCAAAAAAAAAAAAATCTCTAACTCCAACCCATTTCTACCTGAGCCAACTAGGCAAGGTCGAGTGACTCTTTTTATGGACTTAAGCATATGTGATAACAACACTTCCATTCACCCATTGGGTTTGATAATTTTACTTTATGATAAAGCTAATATTAGACCAAGCATGCTATGGTGACGTTCGAACACAACACCTAATATATTTAGGTGTGATTGGGGGAGTACGTGCATGGACAGGATCTTTTAGGTCTTGCTGCATGTGAGCTCTTTCATTTATTATCACTTCTTGGCGGACCGTAATGGCCTAATCTGATTACGTACGTACGTAAAATTACCAACAACCTTGTAATATAATATGATAATGTTCCTTCCCTATATATTAAGACTTGATCGGTAGAGGAGAGGAGGCCATTGTAGTTTATATAATCTCCTATATATTAAGACTTTATCCGTAGAGGAGAGGAGGCCATTGTAGTTTACATAATCTCTCTCTCTCTCTCTCTCTCTCTCTCTCTCTCGCTCTCTCTCTCTCTCTCGTAGTACGTAGAATATATGATGCATGTGCATGTACAACACACGACAAAATTAATCTTAAGACGTCAAGATATTAACTCACTAAAAAAAGAGTTTTGTCCTTATATATAGTTTAGGGAGTAAAATATAATTTACCCTAAAAGAATTAGGGCTAAAAATTAAAAAACAAAAAGAGTTTTACTGTTTTAACTATGGTTTGACCGGTCCCTCTCTGCACGCACACCTCCCTCTGCTCCATGACTCTAATTATCCTTCCATAATTAGAGAGAAATCCAACGGTAAGTTAATCTTCCATCAAATAATGAGCCGGTTAGTTATAAATACTTAAATAGTTGTAATGTGTGAAGACAATTATACTATTTATTTTATGATTTCTTAAATACAGAGTAATTTTTTACTTAGCCAAGTTGTTGATTGAAGTGTTGGTTTTTTTTTTTTTTATACATAGCAGGGCGGTTTTGAGTTATTTGGGACATTAGACGAACTCCTAAAATGGGCCCTCTTCGCTCTGTACATATACCCAAAAAAAAAAAAAAGTTCTAAATATCCACCAAAAAATTTTCTTACTTCCAAGTACCAATATAAAGTTTGTTTACATACAAAATTACAAAAACCAAGCCAAACAAGCAATTGAACTATTGAAGCAGACATAATTGGTACCTACCGGGAAAATATATATATATATAATCGGTAAATCAACATTCAGTAAATCAGTAATCACAAGGGGCCAAGAACTTACGAGGAGCGGAGGAGGCAAGGACTTGAGGAGTTGAGGAGAGAGACTCAAAGAGAGAGGAGGGTGGAACCATGGAAGGGAGTGAGGGAAGCGTGAAAGACTGAAAATGTGAAACAATGGTGAGTGGATGTGGTCTTTGGGCTGGATTTGGGCTGTGTCTTCTTAATCGGTAATGGGGCCCTTTTCTTTTTTTTTAAATAGTCTGTATAGGAGAAGCATGGTTAACATTCTTTGGGCTGATTCTTGGGCTCTGACATAACCAGTAAAGGGAGAAGCAAAATATGGGACCCTTTTTTTGTTTTTTTTTTGGGCCCAAAATATGGGGTTCTAGGCGACCACCTTAGTCCCCTGGGCTCAGAACCATACATAGAGAAACCACTGTAGTTTGGATCACTTGGGTTGTGATATGTTAGTTGAGTTTTTTAAAAGAGCAGTGTTACATATACCAACTCTCTACAAAAATTCGAGTTGCTAATGATGTGATGTAGAGTTATTAAGTAATTTTTTTAAAAAAATCATCTACACCATCTCATCTGGCACATGACTTGAGGCGGGACAGATTCCTTATTTCCACTCTGGTCATTTTCATGGATATTTAGAACCTGGCCTCAAGCTAGTCCCTTTAAAAGTCCTATTGAGGACTTGTATACAACATGATTCCCAATCGAGAGAAATACAGATTAATACAAGTTAGTAGTCATGTATTGTAAAGTTAATAGTCATTTGTATTGATACACATGTAATTATTTGTTCGTAGCCAGACTAATTGTAATTCCCCTTTATTTACTCTAGGACTGTTGAAAAAGGTCCTTTAAGAGCTCGAATGGCATTAGAGTGAGGGACCCGTTCTCTTCATTTCTTTTTATGTATCATTTGGTATGGCAATATTCACTTGCATAGATTGTTTAGATTTTTTTTAGGCTATTTGTAATCCTTTGGATCTAATGGCATGCACGCCCATCCCAATAGGAGTGTGGAATTTGCAAAGGTCTTGGTTTTGATTCTTTGTGGGTGTGTATGTGGATATGTCTTCACCTATTTTTAGGAAAAAAAACAATGAAGAAGAAGAAGATTTTCAGTTTTGGTATGAGATTTACCTATTAAGTATTGACCATAGTACATCGTGTTGCCCTGGCCATCCTTGTGTTGATATCTGTCTTTACTCCTAGCTTATGCCAGATTTTTTGTTCTTATTGCAAACAAGAGACATTAATTGTCTTAAACATTACTATTATTCAATTGCCTAAACCTATAGCTAATGACTTAAGGCCATGTTTGTTTAGTTGGAATGGAATGATGGATGGAATGGAATTTCATTCCAATTCATTCCAAATAACATGTTTGGATGAAGTAATAAAATGATAATGGAATCAAACATTAGTAGTAAATTATAATGATATTCATTCCGCAATGTTTATTTCAATCTCATTTCATTCCAAACTATTTTGAGCATGGAATCAGATTCCATTCCCACCCATTCCATTCTAACCAAACAAACATGGCCTAAGTTCAATTACCAAGTTCTTCATGCAAGTTCAGTTTTCCTTACATTATTTCATGGCATCATGCAATTTTATTTTATTTTTTTATTTTTTTATTTTTTTTCACTTCTCGACCTGCAAGGTTGCAGAATATTACAAGAAACAAGAAAGTCTCTCGGAAGGGTTCAATGAGGTGGAGACCATGATCGAATCGGGTTGTTTTCCAGGAAGTCTAACAGAGGTTTGTGGTTCTGTTTATTGTTAATTTTCTTTTTCTTCTTTCCTTCTTTCTTTTAATTGATTTTTGGGATGTTTATATGATTTAGAATAATTTTGATGTTGATATTCGAGAAGTAAGACATGATTGACTTAGAATTCGAGCAAGAAGGCACACCAACTGACCCAAGTGCTGGCAAAAACTATTTCATACCAGAAGCAGGCCAAGTTCTGCTTTCTGCTTCAATCTGAGTTAACCTGAACAAAAGAGGTTTATGTTCTTTTCTGATGAAAAACTATATGGAATGACAACTATTCGGTTTTATGTTCTGTTTTCCAATGTTCCTTGTGTAGCCATATGAACTCAGTAAATTAAAAATTTATGTAATTGTTTTCAGTAACATGACTCTTTAATTCAAACATTGCCAAAATGTTCTCAACTGCTAAATGAAGACCTTTTGCCTCATTGTGCAAATATAAGACCTTTCCTCTTAATAACAGGATGAAATGGAGCAGCTAGCGAGAAGCGAGAGGATAGCGATTCATGCATCAAGCATAGCTAACTTGGTGCTTTTCATGGCAAAACTTTATGCCTCTATTGAAAGCAGATCATTAGCGGTTATGGCGTCAACCTTGGATTCCCTCTTGGATCTCTTATCAGGGTTTATTCTATGGTTCACTGCCCATGCCATGAGAAACCCAAACCAATCTCGCTATCCAATTGGAAAGAAGCGAATGCAGCCAGTGGGAAGTCCTAAAAGTTGCTAAATCGTCCAATTTGAAGTTTGTAACAACTACTAAGTTCCAATAATTGGTAGGATAACTCTTTGTGACCCATTAATATATCATGTTTTCATTTCCTCAGGTTTTTTTTTTTCTTGGGAAAGTTAGTTGCTTGAACTGAATACTTTTCTTTCAGCCTCCTCTGTGTCCCTATTTTTAACTTCTCAAAAAATGCAGTTACATCTCTTATCACAATTCAGGACCAAATTTGAACTTCTAAACACTATGTTTAGAACTTGTGCATGTGTTTCTGACATTTTGGTGTAATCTAGAAAATCATGTAACAGTTCATCTAATGGTACATTTGTGCTTTGTTTGGTTTCTGAGAAGAAGTCAGTGGAAAGAAAATTAATCTTACAGTAACCTTTCAAATGCCAAATAGTTGTAAGATTCTACATTAATATTCTGTTTTTCTTCTCTTCCATCTTCTTGGTAACCAAAGAAATTAGAGAATCATGGACTGTATGGGCTATCAAGCTTATGGATTGCATTGGATTGAACATTTGATGATAAGTAGGAAGACGAATAGACAAAGTGGCTTTCTACTCATGCCTATCAAGTCATGGATAGAAAGATCAATTCTATGAATTAAACCAAGGAAAATTCTACTTTACCATCTTAAACCAATGACAGCTTATTTTTGGCATATAAAGTGACTATGGTTCATGGGTGTTGGGGCCCAAAGCATGTCAATAAGCCTTATTAACTGTGTCTTAATTGGACCAATCTATAATTCCTCCTTTTATATTTGCTTTTATAATGTTGTTTTTATTTTTTTCCTTTTATTCGTTCTATTTTCTTTAATTTTATCTTGTCAATTTTGGGATAGATGAAATTCTTCATGAGCTAGCAAAATAAATTCAAGCGCTCCACCAAAAATAAAAGGTGAGGGCTGTTGAGGTTCGCCGTAAATGAAACAATTGGTTTACTTTGATTGGCTTCTAAAAGCAAATTGGGCAAGTGATCCAATTAAGAAAGTAATTCTCTCTCATTCAATTCCTTGATTTTAAATTTTCCTAAGCTTTTGAGTAGTTCACATTTGTTTGTGGTTCCGAAATAATGAAATAATATATAATAAATAAACGAAGATGTTAAGGGCATTCTCGTAACTTCACATGAGATAAGATTAGGGTTTCCACGATGAATTATCTACCCTCCACTATATAAACCCATCTAAAATGAGAGTACTCTCAACTTCCCCTCAGCCGTCTCTCTCTCACGCACGCACCCACCCATCTATGTAGGGTAGATAGAGAGGTTGATATAGCCTTATAGGTGTTTCAATACTTCTTCAATACCAATGTCAAAGAGCAAGGTAACAGGTCTCTGTCTCACCTCCTTTCAGTGATGATGCACAGATCTGCTTCCACCATTCATTTTTTTTCCATGGCCGGTGATGTATGAGAATTTGTCCGTACCATCTGAGATCTCTATACGTAGAACTCCTTGATGTGTTTTCATCTTAAGCTTTCTGAGGCCTCCTTTTCCTTTATATATATATATATATATATATATATATATATAAATTATATGGATTTATACTTGTCAGTCTGTTTCTGTTTCAAACCCATCATTTGTAGAATTTTCTTTTATTTTCCATTAAATTTGAAGTGGGGAGGCAGTGATGACTAAAATTTTACCATCAAACTATGAAAGCTTTTTTTTTTTACAAGCTTGTTGATGCTATCAAAAATCATTATCTCTGAGCCTTCTAATTTTAATATTTTCTTGGGAATTCGTTTGTTTTTTTTTTATTTTATTTTTTTTTGGTATAAATCTTGTTAGCTACAATGGCTTACATGGGTTTATGTGTGTTGAAGGCAACAAATTAGAGTCTCTGATGCACTTACTTGATAGTGTTTTTAGCGCTGTACGTTGCCAATAATGACTTGGGTGCTGAGATTCTAGCATTTGCCTCTTGTTTTTGCAGGGCTTGTGCATTCAGATGTTCCTACATTTTTTAATAATTATTTATAAGTAAATAATACTGGGTGCCAATGTGCTAATTCTAGCAAGTTAGGTCATAAAGAGGGCACTCTATGCTTGCCATGAAATCTTCCTTTATTTTATGCGCATATGGCATGTTTGTTGAAACATGTGCATTGCAGTTTTTGTGGGTAAATGCACAGTTGTTTTTCCTTCCAAAATTGCATCTTGCATGCACTGATTGCAAGAGTAGGCAATGTTATGTGAAGAGAGCAACCTAATTGCATTCACTTATAAATGCTTTTTTCCCCAATTGGGAGGTCTAAATTTTTAAGTGGTCTAGTTACGGTTTCCCACAAATATGTTTGGCGGGTGTTTTGATGAACATGTTAGAAGTGTTTAAAAATAAAGGGAGAGCTCATGGTAAGCATATATGACACCTTTTTGTAGCCTTGTGTTTGAAAACTAAAAGTAATATTCTTCTTTTGCCTAACAAAGTACATTGTATTAAGTTACCAATTGTGAGATTATTGTAGTCTAAAATATGAATTCATACAAGCCACAAGGCTAGCCTAGTAATCGAAAGTCCTCACATTGTACCCAAAAAAGAAAGAAAGAAAGAAAAAGGAATTGATACTTTGTCTTCGATCATGTTTTAAGCCTCAATTTTTATTTTCTAAATAATAGTTCTTATTTCTGTCTTATCTAAAAATCCAATTATTTGTTTTCTTTTTTTTTTTTTTTTTTTAATTCTTTGGTATGAAAATTGCAATTATTTCTACTCAGTGTTTGATTTTGATTGGGTTTGCCTTTTGTGGCAAGCTTTGGTACTTGGTTGATTCCTCACTAGAGTATTGCTATTTAATATTGCTTTGGTTAACTTCTTGTGGTTATTTGTGTTGCATTTGTTATGGAACCTTATGAAACAATGATAATGCGGATAGAAGAGCTAGATGGAGCGCTCCAGTGGTATGTTTGTATATAATATAATTCGTGTGGGGTCATTTACCGTGTTGTTCAAGTAGGGATGCAAATGTATCACATGGCCATTGTTATTAGTAGGTGGAGCGCTCCAGTGGTAACCTCAACTACAAATTTGAATTTGATTATCTCATTTGAATTGCACATTGAACTTTTGATATATGCATTCTATTCTTATGAATTTTGGCATTTACCTCTTATATTTGTAAGGCTTGTGCATAAAGATGTTCCTACCTATTGATGCATAACTATGTTATATTTTTGTTGAGGTTATAAAGTTGGAAATATTGTGAAATTAAAGTGGATAAAAATTTAGAACAATAAGCATTGTATAGAGAAATAAACTTCTCTTTCTCCTCATTTGTCTCTCATTCATCTCTACCCATCTATGTATTTATAGGCTTACATTCACCTAACAATTGAAGTGGTAGAAAAAGAAAGTGGTAGTTGTCGACCATTAATCAAGTGGTCTATTAATCAAGTGGTAGGTCATCCACCATTAAT
The DNA here is from genome assembly GCA_039720395.1 of Liquidambar formosana. Lineage (NCBI taxonomy): Eukaryota > Viridiplantae > Streptophyta > Magnoliopsida > Saxifragales > Altingiaceae > Liquidambar > Liquidambar formosana. The sequence goes on along the minus strand of CM077834.1, from coordinate 22,556,851 downwards.
CAAGTGATTGTCTTTCACTATTAATATTTATTTATAACATGAAAGTGCTATGTTGCATTCTTGTTGAGATTATAAAGTTTGAAAATGCTTCTCTTTTCATTAGTAGTAAAGAAATTTTTTATCTCAGCTCAACCTAGATGGGTCTGGGATCTTAGTGTGTTTTGCTCTATGTGAGAGAGTTGAGAAAAAAAAGTTCTAAGAATAACAATATTGTTGTAAATAAGTATTAATGGTGGATGATTACCTACTTGATTAATGGTAGATGATTATTATTTTTTTCTCAACCACTTCAATTGTTAGGGGAATTAAGTCTATAAAATGTGGTCTTTGAAAAGATGAATGTGAAAAGAATGAGAAGATAAATTTTTCTGAACAATACTTATTGTTCTAAGTTTTTATCATCTTTAACATCACAACTTGTTTTAAGTTCTTATCCTTTTTAATTTCGTAACAAATACTGTGTTTTACATTAGTTTTTCCATACTATTAATAGATGTTGTAGTGTTTGTAGTTTTATCATGGCAGCAACATGTATAGTCTCATATATAGGTTGTAAAGTTTCTATCATTTTAGCGCACACAACTAGGGGTGCAAGTTGGTTTCGGTAAACCCAAGGATTAGACTGATTTGATCAATTTGGTCTGGTTCAGTCCACAAAAAAAACAAAAAAAAAAAAAAAAAAACCGAGAATCTGATTGAATTGAATAATTTTTTCTTGGTTCGGTATGCTTTGATCTGATACTATTTTTCAGTTTGGTTTTGGTTCATTTTTTAAAGGATTGAATTGGTTTGGTCTGGTTTGGATTTCCCTTTGGCCCGGACTGGCCTGGACCGAGTTGAACTTCTACACACAACTTGATTGAAAGTTCTGTTGGGAGCACTGTTATTAAACTTGGATTGGATCAGCTAGTTGGATCGGAAAACAGTGAATTTGAACTTTGTCAGCTTGGTTCTTTCATCGGTCTAAGTAAATAATTCAAATAATATTTAATTAGTAAAAAAATGGCTGCCTGTGGTTGGACTGATGACCAAATGACCTTCCCTCTCTATTGGTTTGACGTCTGGTCTAGGTTTGGTAACTATGGATGGGAGTGCAATTCTCGAGCATAAAGAACATACGGTTATTTGCCCGCTATTTAGAGCATGTCCTTGTAAAACTAAGGTCTTGCTTTAAATGTAGGTATAAGTCAACTTGTTCAAGTAATGCTTGATAATATTGTACTACCAGGTGAAATTTCCCACAATGTTATTTGTCTCGAGTGTGAGCTTACCAATGGTTTCCTCTTATGACAATTCAAAAGAGCTGCGAAGCACGGGCTTTTCCTTTGAAGTATTGTGGGCAGGTATTTGACAAGTCAATTGTTTGAAATGATTTAAATTAAGTTGTTGTTATTAATATTATCTATTTTGAATTTTAAAAGTCAAGAATCAAATCTTTGAAATTTCTAGTCAAAATGTTATAAAATTAAATTTATGAAATTTTCCATGATCAAGATTTGATATAATCAAATCTTTGAAATTTTTATAGGCTAGATTATCATGTTCAGAGGAGTTGAAAGGTCTTAAACTCTTGATCATGGAGGATGTGGTTCTAAATTGGGCCATAGAAAAAAAAATCTAGATGATAAAAAATTCAAAGATTTGATTTTATCCAATCTTGTTTGTGTATAAAAAAAATCTAGATGATAAAAAATTCGAAGAATTTTATAGTCAGTCATGTATAAGTGAAGGTGTTTCAGGATTTACCCTTCACTTAGTATGAACAATATTAGGGGTAAAAATTGGTACGTATACGTCTCAAATTGGTATTAAATTAAAATAGAAAAGATCATTTTGATTTTTTTTTAAATAGATAATACCAGACTGATTGTTTGTTTTTATAACTTTTATAATATTAAGTTATTAAAGATAGATAGCATGTTATATATGTTTTATTGTTAAATATAGCTTAACATGTATATATTGTTTAAATGATTAACATATTGTTGTATGTTCATATTATTCTCCCGTAATAATCAAGAGCATGTTTTTCTTATTTCAATTAAAAAAAAGAAAAAAAAAAAGAAAAAAAGGCTGAAGTTCTTTATGTGTGTTGTTTGTTAATGGATACCATGTTGTTGTTTGTTAATGATTAACATGTTTGTTAACGGATACCATGTTTTTCTTAAAAAACACATGTTCTTGACTATTACGAGAGAATAACAAGAACAACATATAACAATATATTAATCATTTAAATAATATAAATATATGAAGTAATATTTAATAATAAAACATGTAAAACATGTTTTTTATATTTAATAACTTAATATTATAGAAGTTATAACAACAAATAACCGGTTTGATATTATCTATTTTAAAAAGATCAAAATGGTCTTTTCCATTTCAATTCGATATTAATTTGGGACGTAGACGTACCGATTTGCACCCCTAATAAACATATCATCGTATATTAGAGAACTTGAGTGGATGTTTTGAACTTAGGTGGACTCATGGGGATAAACTAGACATGCTATACACATTTTTTTTTTTCCAGAGGTTATTGTATTTTTTATGTTAGCACATTTTGAGTATGTTCTTAATCTCATTTTACTGAGTTATTTAGATGCAACCTATTGTTTATTGTGATGTGAAGTAAGTAGATTCAACATTCAGAAAGGTTGTTTGGTATCGAGAAAATTTGGTATGTGTTAGCTTGATCCCACCAAGGGTATGTAGGGATTGTTGGCTATTCATGTGGACAAGTGCCCTAATATTTGTATCTATTGTATGTTCGTATGTTATATAGTGGTGTATTGACCTTCATAATTCAATATTAGTGATTTTGTTTGATTAAATCATGATAGTAAGTTGTTTCTTCACCGTTTAATTCTATGGCTACTAAAGTTAATCCACTATGGAAAATTGTTTTTATGTTTTATTCAATCAATGTTGCTTAAGTTGGAGAATATAAGAATTTTATTTAAAATTCATATGGGTTGCCATTAATTAAATTAAAATTAATATTTTATAAAATTTCGTTTAATGAGAAATTGATAATGATATATTAGATTTTCAATAAAGATTGTGATTAATTAAGTTTGTATGGGTTATGGTGCACTTTAGTTACATGTGATCATGTGTATTGAGATATAGATAAGAAAAGTAAAAATTTTTATTTGACAAGAAATTGACTTTCTTGATGGACAAGAAATAAACTCTTTTGTTGGGTAAGAAATAGACCAAAGTCCTATAATGGGTAGGACTTGTCTAATGGGTAGGACTTGTCTAATGTTTTCTATAAATAAAAGATTTGGCCCCCCATCTTCACACATGCTTAATAGCTTTATTCTATATAGTCTTGCCCCTTTGAAAGACGAAAGGAGTGTGTAGAGAGGGTGGAAGGTCATTGTTGCATCTGGTAATCAAGGTTTTGAATTGCTCATTAATGGGATTTTGAGGTTCGAACATTAGAGGTACAAACATTGACCATTGTTACATTACCAAATTTGTAATCAAGGTTTTGAATTGCACATCAATGGAGTCTTTAGATACGAAAGTCTTTTTACAAACTATCTCTGTCTTTTAATAGGGTAAGATTATATTGAATAGAACTACAAGGCAAGTGTGAGGATGGGGACAAAGCCTTTATTTATAGTGAAAATTAGACAAATCTACTCATCATAAGACTTAGATATATTTTTTACCCATCAAGATGAAGAAAGTATTTCTTATCTAACAAGAAGGTCTATTTCTTGTCAAATGAGGCATGTACACTTTTTTATCTATTTCTTGTCAAATGAGGCATGTACACTTTTTTATCTATATCTTAATACATGTGATCATACGAGATTAAGGCGCATCATAACCCGCACAAATTATTTTTTCTTTCCAATTTAGCATAACTTAAACACACACAACCAAAGTGGCAAGGATCAAGGTAGAAACCAAGAACACACCTCAAAAGGGCCCTAACGTTTGAGAATGTGATGATGCATAGGTACCTCTACACACTAACGCACATCTATATGTATGTGAAGTGGGACTTATGTCCATTGTTTTTTTCTTTCCAAATTCATAACCTAAACACACACACCTATATTGGTATGACCAAGGCAAAATCCAAGTATGCACCCCAAAATCCAAGTATGCACCTTAAAAGGACTTAAACTTTAAGGAGTTGATGGTGCTTTAAGTACCTATAAGTGCTCCCATATCTTACTAATGTGGGATTATTGTCCATTGTTTTTCCCTTTCCAAATTTACATAACCTAAACACACACCTAGAATGGTAAGACTAAGGTAAAATCTAAGCATACATCTCAAAAGGCCTAGCTTTTGAGGAAGTGATAGTGCCTTAAATACTTACATGCACACCCATATCTAATTGATGTGAGACTTTTACCTTTTTTTTTTTTTTTTCCGAGTTAACATAACCTAAACACACACCCAGAGTGGCAAAGACCAAAATAGAATCCAAGCAGGAGGTGATGGTGCCTTAACTACCTATAAAATCTTTATTTATAGTAAACATTAGACAAGTCCTTCCCATCATAGGCCTTGGTCTATTTCTTAACTGAAAATTATACTTCTACCTATAAAGAAGTTATGTCATTTCAAGATGTTATATTTTGGAAGGAAGTAATAGATAATTAGATTTATTCAATAATGTTTAATGATGTATGGATATTAGTTGATTTATCACGTGGTTGTAAATCTATTGGTTGTTAGTAGATTTTCAATAAGAAACTGAAACCAGATGGATCAATTGACGAGTAAGCAAGGTTAGTCATAAAATGGTTCAAATAACATCAAGGATTTTACTATTTTGACACTTATGCTCCTATTGCAAGAATTACAACCATTCATCAATTGAATGTAAAAATGCATTCATAAATAGAGAACTTGAAGAGATTTACCTAGACTAGCTAGAACGTCTTGTTCTGCCTACGAATTAGAAGAAAGTTTACAAATTAGTTAAATCTTTATATAGGTTGAAGCAAATACCAAAGCATGGCATGAGAAATACAAGAGAATACTTCTTAAGAACAGTTATAAAGATAAATAGGACAGATGTATGCGTACATAGCTAATTTGTTGGAAATTCAAGAGTAATTATATGCCTTTATGTGGATGACATGTAATATTTGGCAAAGACTTAGAGCGTGTCACCAAAACTAAAAGGTTTTTGCCATCAAAATTTGATATGAAGGATCTTGGAAAAGTCGATGTCATTCTCATAATTAAAATACTTAGAATTGATAATGGGACTATGCTCTCACAATTAAATTATATTGAGAAAAGCGAAAGGAGATTTTTTACTATTTTCCAACACCAATTCCTTATGATTGTAGCATCAAATTAGAAAAGAATGATGGCAAGTGTCAAGTGTGTATCTCAGCTTAAATATTTTTAGATTATTAGTAGTCTTATGTATGCAATGCACTGCATAAGGCCGGATAAAGCTCATGCAGTAGGAATAGTGAATAGATACACGAGTAATTTGGTAAAGAGCACTTAACTGCATTGAGTAGAGTTCTGAGATATTTAAAAAGCATAATACATTATGGGTTATATTATAGGAGGTTTCCTATTGTATTTGAATGATACAGTGATTTAATATGGAATTCATTTTTAGATGATGGGATATCTATAATTGGATGAATTTTCACTTTAGCAAGATAAACTATCTCAATAGAAATCCAAGTAACACACTTGTCTAGCTTATTCCACTATATAATCTATGTTTATGGCTCTCTCATTTGAAGGAGATGAAGTTGAATGGCTAAGAAATATATTGGTAGATGTACCAATATGGAATAAGCTAATGCCGACAATTACTATAAATCCACACTAGCTTTTCTAAGGCATGATCATGTAAGGGGACTTGTTTCTAATGGGAGTGCCATAAAATATGTGAAGTCCAAAGAGAATTTAGCTTACCCCTTACCCCAAGGCTTGTCACACTTAGGGATAGCAATGGGTTGGGTTGGATGCGGGTCGACACTACCTCATACCCAACCCGATCTTTAATCTCTTATACCCATGCCCGACCCGAAACCTGATGGGTATGAAGAATTAAACTCTATCCCCGATCCGCCGTCTTCTTGGGCCATCCATGCTTGACCACCCTGTTGTAAGGATTATTTTCCTACAAATTCCATTTTTTTGCTACTTACACCTATTATATGTTATTCATATAATCATATACCAAGCTTAGAAGAACAAATGAACAATCTCAGAAATTATTACAACTCAAAAATATAAGATTAATATTAATTATTACAACTCAAAAATATAATTCAGATTTCAATGCATGAAATTCAATTATTCAAACCCCAAGAGAAGAAGGAAAAAAAAAAAAAAACGGCGCAAGAAGGATGCTTGAGAGTTGAGTGGCTTACGGACTAATGGGTACTTAGGTAGATCTGGTGTAGATGAGTAGATCTGGTCGTCGTGGTTGATCTAGTGTAGTCGTGCAGATGTAAATCTCAGATCTAGTCAGATCTAGAGGGCATAAGGCCGTGAGCTGAGCGCAGAGCGCCTGAGCTGCTGAGCCGCTACCAAGCATGAGGGACTGAAGGCCTGAGGGGCGACTAGCGTAGTGGCGAGTGGCAAGCCGTGAGCATTGAGCGATAGGGGCAAGTGGCGAGGCCCGCGAGGGCGAGGGCGAGGGCAATCCGACAATAGTGAGGGCTGACTGGCTAAGGGTAGTAACCAGTGACTACTATGACTCAGTGAGGGCCTGAGGGGTGAGGGCGAGGGTTGACCGCTGAGGAGTGAGGCCTGAGGGAGTGAGGGCACTACGACAGTAAGGGAGGCTGGGAAGGGTGAGGGCTGAGGCCTGAGGAAACGGATTTGGTGCAGTCCATGGCTTCAACTGCACGGTGCAGTAGGCGTTGGATCTGTGCCGCGTGGCGGAGCAGCAAATGGAGGGTGGATCTTGCGCCTGGCTGAAATGCTTCTTTCCCCCTAACGCCGTTTGCCGTTAAGATGCAAAATGTATGAAAACGCTGCGTTTTGCTTGCAATTTCGGGGGCAAAAGCTGATGCCTCCCCATTTTCAATTCATTTCGTTCCCTCTCTCTCGTCTCTCTCCTCTCTCCCCTCCCCGCCGTTCCACTCTCTCTCCTCTCTCCCCCCTGGCTCTGTTCCACTCTCTCTCGCCGTCGTCATCCCAAATCTGTAGACCGGCAGTTCCCCCACCACCGGCGCAGGCGCAGGCACAGAGGTGCGCCAGATCCACCGCCGCTGCCGCTGCCGCTGCCGCTGTTGCTCCGACGCCGCTACTCCGACGCTGCTGCTCCGCCCGCTGCTGGTTCCCCCGAAAGCCCCTGCTGCCGCTGCTCCTCCTTCCACGCCGCTGTGAATTTTTTTTTTTTTTTTTTTTTTATTGCAACCTGTGTAAAAAAAATGAGTTCACATGTATGAGAAGTTGAGTTCATTCTTATATTTCGAAGTTATGTTCACATGTATGAGAAGGTGCTGCTCCTCCTTCCATCGACAGCACGCAATGACAGTACGGTGGGTCTCCTCGCAGCACCCACTGTCGTTGCCCCTGCTCGATCTCTCTCTCTCTCTGTGTCCCGATCTCTCTCATCCACTCACCGGTGTCAACGGCACCCCCTTCGTCGTCGGCACCTCCCGTTGCTCGCTCCTGCTCGTCACCTGCCGTCGGCACCTTCCGCCGTTGCCCGTCGTCGTGTGCAGCCCCCTAAACCCAGGTATGTTCAATTTTTTTGTTCTTTTTGTAACCCTTAACCGCAAATTATGTGATGGAATCAAATCCTCAACAGCTTAAATTTTTTTGTTCTGCAATTGCATAAGGAAATGCTTATCTGCGAATTTCAAATCCATGCATTTTATGTGTTTTAGTCTTTCAGACCAGGATGATTCTTATCATTTGAAGGGGAATTTCCAAAAATTGGGAATTTAGATTTGTTTAGGAAGCTTATCTGGGAATGTAATTTAGATTTGTTTAATAAGCTTGATTTATCTGGGATGTGAATATTACAAGCTTGATGTTAGGGAATTTTTTTTTTTTTTTATTGCTCTAAAATTTTTTTTTTTTACAAGCTTGATGGTTTTATTGCTCTAAAATTTTCAAACTGACTGTATAGTTCTAGAATGTAATGGTGCATATTTCAGTTTCTATTGAAGATGACCACTGTTGCCCCCAAACTGACAAACAGTTTTTTCTTTTTCAAGTGGCTTTGTAGATATAAAATTTTTCAACAGAAATTCTGCTCCCAATTTTTCTAAGTAAAGCAGCTGTAGTGTTCCTATAACAAATTAAATTTAAACTCCCTCTATATAAAAGATGGTAAACAGTAGAATAGTCAACCTATTTCAAGATTTGTAACCAATATATATATATATTGTTCGAAAGTCATGCCTCATTGATTTGGCCGTATACTTATATTGGTAGAAATAGGGTACCCTTATATTGATATTCTAGTCAGATGTTAATGTATTTTGACATTTTACCTAAACAAAAGGATTGATAAAGGCTTTATTTGGTTCATGGATTTTATCAAGGAAAAAAAATAAAATATGAGAAATTGTATTTTTTCTTATTTAGTTGCAAAGGAAAACTGATAGAAGAACAATAATTGAAAGAATTTTGGCTTGGTATGATATCATTTTTTTCTTTCATTTTCTTTCCTCCACATTTTTTTTTCCCTTCTCTTTTTTTTCCATGGTAAATTCACGAACCAAATAGAGGGAAAGAGAAAAAATAGATGAAAACATTTGTAATTACCACAATCGTCTTGGCCTAGTGGTAACTTATGACCACAATGGAGTGAATGATATGGATTCAAAACTTTACCTGATGTTTAAAAATGAAAGAGAAAAATAGGGAATCATATGTACTTCTGGGTAATCATATATTCGGACATGTCTACTACAATGTCTATTCACGCATCAACTTCTTTGTCTTAATGGGTTGGAAATGTATGAGAACTGAAATTTAAAATCGTATTTGTTGCAACTATGTTTGGGCAGCTGCAGGTAAGTAACCAGACCTTGAGAAGCATGTAGCTGCAAGCAAGGATGAGCTATGATCAGTTTGAAGCAATACTGTAGGGGGAAGCTGAGAATGACAATCGAGGCTAAAAATGATTTTGACATTAAGAGCAATGTGTTGTGCTTTAGAGTCTCTCGATTGTTACGTATCTAATTGTCCTTTTTTCCTCAACGAAAGGGTTATTATTTTGAATGTTTTCCTTTCTTCTTGTTCAAACATTAAAGTTTAATGCAGACCCCATGTAAGTTGTTGGAAAATGACATTTTGTGACAACACGTGTGTAACGACCCGAAATTGGGACCGTTAGTTAAGTAGTAAGAAAACCATTTTTAAAGCCAAGTTTAGTGGATGTTTAATAAAAATAATTCTTTCGAAAATATTTTTAGAAAATCCGGCATGGTTCCGTCTATAAATAGGACATACCAAGTTATCGACTAATCATAAAACCTGTAGAAAACACATTTATAATCATTTCCAACCATCCACACAATATTCCAAAGATAAATAAATCTACAGGCTGTATCGTAGTCACATGGGTCCCATCCAGTCCACTTCACTACTAATTTAATTATTACAGGCCAAGAATTAAAATTAATACATGCCTAGGCTCAAAGCCTATCTCCACTATTCTCTACATGAATGCAAGTATGCTGACGTGCTCCCAAAACCCAGGTCAACTTAGCTTTGAAAATATGACCTGCAAGAAAACTGTGGGGGTATGAGCTACACGCTCAGTAGGAAAACATTTCTCAAAATAACCCCAAGGTTTTAAAAACCATAGTTTATATACTTTTCAAGATCCCTGCAAAACCATTGATTAGTTTGCAATATAATTTTCAGTAAATGAAACTGATACATGTTTAATGAAATAAACTGCGGAAGTTTAAATCATTTGATACCAACACCCCTTTTTATTTTTAAAAAAAGGTAAGAAATAACTCAAGTTATTTATAATTCTTTCCAATTTCCATATCACGGCCTTACAAGCCAATAATCATTAACCGCCATATCTGGCAAACCATAACATCAGTCTTTCAAACTGATAAATCCTCCCCATGTCATGCGGGGCCCTCGCGCGCGGAAATAAGAGGAAACACTATGGATCCCTATCTGGGTCCAGAAAGTAACCTCAAGAGGAAACACGGCAAGACATCCCTACCTGGGACCGCAGTAACCTCTATTCGGGCACGTAGCCCAGGACTAAAGGATAGGAAGACACGGCAAGACGTCCCGTTCCTTTGGAACCGCAGTAATCCTGTCTCCAGTAGCCCTCATTACCATATCATCATTGCTTTTCTTTTCATTTATTAATTCCATAATTCTCACATAATCCGGAAAATTATATATAAATTTTCCAAAAACCACATAATAGGTTTGTTCTTAGAAAACCATATGAAATAACTCCATAATTTCCATATAAACCGGAAAATTTTATATATTTAAATTTTCCAAGAAAACCATATAATATGTGGGTTTATAAAAGTCACAATAAATAACCCCCATAAATCATTTCTAAAGTAATGATTTCAAAAACAACATTTTTATAACAAAATGATGTGAATCAAACCCTAGGTTTCCCACAATTTGTAAAACCTAGAAAATATATACCCCATGCATGATATATATATGCAAAAACTACCAAATACATGTAAATCTACATGATTTGTACCCAAACCCCCATGTAACAAGGGTTTAAAATGAGAAAGTGTCCCCTACCTCAATGATGAGTGATGAAAATGCAAAACTACCGCCATAGACATGTAGATCGGGCCAAATAATGCAAGATCCGCGCTTGTCGGCGTCGGATCGGAGCTCCGGTGCTCCGGCGAGTCACCGTCGACCTCCCACGGCGCTCTCTCTATCTCCTCCTCTTTCTCTCCCTCTCTTCTAAGTTGGGAGACATGAAAAAATGGGGTTTAAGGTCGAGTGAAAAGGGTTTTAAAACATAAGGGGAGGGGCACATGCGTCATTTAATCCTTTATAAAATCTGCAGATCGCAACTTTCAGACGTCTGAAAGTTAGTTTCAGACGTCTGAAACTAAACCTCAGAAATCATCGTTCTCTGGAATTTTCAGACGTCTGAATGTAACTTTCAGACGTCTGAAATGTCACTTTCAGACGTCTGAAATGTGTTTCAGACGTCTGAAACACACAGACAGCTGAAAATGGTCAGTCAGTCAGGTTAAACCTCATCAGCACAGACATCAGCCTTATTTCATTAAAAACATTTAAGTAAATCTTCTCCATTCTTTTATTCTTCCTTTTACTTTAAGTTATTTAATGAAAATAAGCAAATAACCCCCCATTTGAATCCAAATAAAATATCAGAAAAATCAAATTCCCAATATATCAAAATCTCATTTCCAAGTTTTAGTACAAAATCCGTCGCCCGACAGATTTTCCTAAAACAAACATGCGTGGAACCCAATCCAAACATGCTAATAAAATCCCATAAAATCACCAATGTCTTATAATATTATAAACTTCTATTACCGCCAAAAATTATCTTTAAAAACGAAGATTTATGAAAATTCACTTTTCTCCCACACTTAGCCAAATTTCAGCAGCTTAAACCCGAAGCTGCAAATAAGGCCAAACACACACTTAAGACACTTGATGCATAAAAATGAGCATTAAATCACAAATAACATTGTATTATCATACACATAGATTACCCATACATGGGGTTATCCAATAAATCAAGGGATTAACTACGCTAATAATACATTAAGCCGTAATAATCCCTATTAAGAAAACGGGTCCTCACAACGTGAGCACATTCCTTCGATGGCTACTCGATAAGTCTCATTAGTTGATATTTTCCCTTTACAATCCTATAATTTAGTTGCCATGCTTGGCTTGTTATGATCGAGTACGTTGGATTGCTTTAGTTCATTGAAATTGATTCATTCGGGACTAGATATCAGCCTCTTGGATGAGTTTGGCCTTGGCTCTCCTCCAGCAATGTCATTTGGTATCTCCTTACTGGTTGAGACAAAATCATGCAATATAAAAGCTAGGATGAACACGGTATGCCATGCTGTTAGATCCAGCTTTCAAGGTATTCATGCCATGATTTAGTATCTTGGCATTATTTCATAGTAGTTTCAAGACCTTTGAACAATACCAAAAGCCTACATGGCTGGAAAAATAAGTCAGTTATAAAAGATTCCAATGGAAGCAAGAGAAAGTGACCATGATTCAATGTTCATCACAATTTGGCCAGAAAAGGTACCGCATTTCCTATAGACCAAATGATACTACAAAACAGGAAATAACTACAATTCTAGTTCAAATCCATGGTGTGGTAGGTTACAAACTAAAAAAAAAAAAAAAAATACAGAACATACCTACGCTATGTCTGCAAAAAAAAAAAAAAAAAAAAAAAAAAAAAGAAAAAGAAATTTCTCAAAAAAATAAAAACCGTTTACACAGGTTACCCAAAAAAAAAAAAAAAATGCAGAACATACATAACTACTCATACATAGGTTACATAGTTTACACAGGTTACACAAAAAAAAGAAAAAAAAATTTCTATATATATATATAGATAATTAAACCAGTGCCTCGGTTCCCGCCGAGGAAGGAGGAGCAGTGGCAGCAGGGGCCTTCGGGGGAACCAGCAGCGGGCGGAGCAGCGGCGTCGGAGCAGCAGTGGCAGCGGCAGTGGCAGCGGCGGTGGATCTGGCGCACCTCTGCGCCTGCGCCTGCGCCGGTGGTGGGGGAACTGCCGGTCTGCAGATCTGGGACGACGACAGCGAGAGAGAGTGGAACAGAGCCAGGGGGGAGAGAGGAGAGAGAGTGGAACGGCGGGGAGGGGAGAGAGGAGAGAGACGAGAGAGAGGGAACGAAATGAATTGAAAATGGGAGGTATCAGCTTTTGCCCCCGAAATTGCAAGCAAAACGCAGCGTTTTCATACATTTTGCATCTTAACGGCAAACGGCGTTAGGGGAAAAGAAGCATTTCAGCTAGGCGCAAGATCCACCCTCCATTTGCTGCTCCGCCACGCGGCACAGATCCAACGCCTACTGCACCGTGCAGTTGAAGCCATGGACTGCACCAAATCCGTTTCCTGAGGCCTGAGGGGCGAGCAACGGAAGGCTAAAAGTGATTGCAGATGAAAGTGAATAAAGGAAGTGAAAGGGTCTAGAAGGTGAGTAGGTGACTTAGGGTTTTTTTTTACTTTTTTCACCTTTTTTAAGTAGCTATTTATATTTTATTGTAAAATATATTTATATTTTGTAAAAATATCAAGTCGGGTCAAGTCTCGGTTTTTTTCTTTTTGGGATCCATGCCCAACCCGTACCCGAAATTTTTTTAGAATTTATACCCATACTCGACCCGATACCCGAAAAAATAAAAAAATACCTGCCCATTCGGGTATGGATCGAGTCGGGACCCTATGGATCGGGGCGAAATTGCCATCCCTAGTCACACCTCCAATATGGCACCACTATCTTCCCATCTTTCTTCTATTTATTTTTATTTTGTCCTATCTTATCAATAAATACCTCCACCGAGATTTCCAAAACCGATAGAAAAGATGTATTTTGAAGGACATATGTTATGGATGTCAAGCTACGTGATTTTATCTTATTATGTACATAAAATATACATTTTATTAACATTTTCTCGTCGTGTTGTAACTTGTAACCTAGAATTTTAAGATTTGATGTGTTGATGTGTACGTTCTATGTGCTTCTTAGATAATGAGACTTGTGATCAAATCTAAAGAACAATTTTGTTAATACATATATGTCTTATTTGGGCTATGTGGTTTACATGAGCTGTCATTGTATATGTGAATTACTTATGTGCGTTAGAAAAAAAGAATGTTTGGGGGTGTTAGGTTATTCCAAATTGGTTGGTCAAAGTTGGCCTTAAGACTATATATGGTTCCACCTTTCCTTTAAAAATTAGGTCCATTTGAAGGTCAAGTCTTTAAGCCTGTATAAGATTTCTAAATCTAAAGGATGTGGTATATTCCTTTAATATATGTTTTTTAATTGGTAAATGGACTAATTTTAAAAAGCTTACAAAGAATGAGAAAGCTATGCGGGCTAGTGCACTTATCTATACTACTTATAAAAATATGAATGTAAGAAAAACTTTTGATTGACTAATATACCCTTATTTTAATTTTTAAATACACAACTACCCACCCTTCTGCATATATAAGAAATATAGCAATATGAAAACTATAATTCTAAAACACATACCTTAATATATTCTAAAACATATACCTTAATATATAAAACACAAATCGAAATTCAAAGGAAACGGAAATTATAATTCCTATATAATAAATAAAAATATATAAGAATATGGAAACTATAATTCTAAAAGAACAGCCGAAACACATACCTTAATATATTCTAAAACACATACCTTAATATATAAAACACAAATAGGAATTTAAAGGAAACGGAAATTATAATTTCTATATAATAAATAAATAGTTGGATTGTAAATTCCACTTTCTCCGTTGAGAGTAGTTTCAACTTTCAAAATTCTGAATATGTATCTAAAGAGTTTCTAATCTTTCATTGTACTTTCGAATTTTAAACTTTATCTTTTATGAAAAAATATAAAATCTTTATGTATTTATTATTTTGTATAACTAATATTATTTAAAAATATTCCCATGCAACGCACGTATGTTATATCTAGTATTCATTAAAGATCTCACCCTAATCTCTATATTTGGAGTATTGGGATGCGTCATATGGATTCTACCCCATGTGTCTTGATAGGATCCAGATGAGATCCATAGCATTACCCTTTGGTAATTGTTACTTCTTTAATGAGACGGAGATTGACCCTTTGAACCAAGAGATTTGGGTTTAATTCCCATTAGTTTAAGGGTATGTAATAATAATAATAATAATAATAATAATAAAGAAGGGAAAAAATTGATAAAAAGAAAAAGAAGGGGGAAAATACTACACAAAACAAAGCCAATTATCCGAATGGAAATTAAGTGTTTAGAGTGCATTTTATGGAAATTGAATAATTAGAGAGGATTCTATATAAAATTAAATCACAAATGATAGCTATAATTTAAAATTTAGATATTTATCAAAAGGCCTGGACCTGAAAAACAGAAAAGATGGCTAGAAACAACCTATGCCACACTATACCAATGCAACAATAGGGATCTGATCGAACTCAGACATTCACATGGCTTTCTGGTTCCAAAAATTACATTATCATGAGCTTGTTTTACATGACTTACTGTTTTACTGTAATAATCCCGCCCACCCCCAAAAAAAAAAAAAAAATGGAATATTCTCTTTATACGAAATATGCATGTCTACCTGCTAGAGCTTGGATACCTGCAATGGGAAACGAATATTCCCCACATCTATATTACTTTTAAAAGTGCCTTAATTTGAAAAACTTTTGATTAACGATTTTTAACCCGTTTCAATTATTAAAGACCTTTTTATCCTTTATGATTAACTTCTTATTTACTAAATTATTTAAATCTCAATGTGTCATTATATGCATAGAACTTTGAAATAAAGAGGTTCCATTCTCCTTCTCATTTTTCCCACTTCCTAACATGCACGCACTGTCTGGTTCCATTCTCTTTCTCCTTTTTCTGGTTTTGCTAACATGCATGCATTGTCGATAAGGTTCGATCCATTCTCTTTCTCTTTTTTCCCACTTCCCAACATGCATGCATTCTTTATAAATTTCATAGTTAAGCACATGCAACATTAAGAGTTCCGCTTCTTTTTTTTGTTTCACTATTTTACAAACTATTTTTCCTATTCGACAAAGTCTTTGCAAGGTACATGGAGTTGTTCTTTTATGATTGTTTTTTTTTCCTCTTGCACACATCAGTCATTCTACCCCTTTTCTTTTTCTTTTTTCTTTTTTCACCAATATCTAATTAAGGTCATATATATATTATGGTCTTTTATGAAAAATATATAAAATCGTCATATATTTTTCTTTTTTTTTTAATAACTAATATTAATTAAAAGTATTCACGTGAAACATACATGTGCTATATCTAGAATATATTTTCATATGAAATTAATCTGATCTAAAGTTGCGTAAAGTTATGCATTGAAGGATTGCATTTTATGCATGGGTAATTCCAGGGACTTACACAACTTTAGATCAATTTAACCTTAATTAGTTAATAGAGAAAGGATTATATATATATATACAGTTGCTTTCGGATCCTAGATGAAATTCTTGTTTAGGTTTGATCAGAATCACTTATATCATTAATCCACGTGTATCCCTATCCAACATACCGAATTGGAGCTCCAATCCAAGATCCCGGATTAGAAGTGAATTATATATATGTATTCAAATAAGGAGTTGTAACAGTTCTTTACCAACACCAAAACCGAGAACCAAACTAACCTTTGGGTTTGACCAAATGTAGAAGTGAATCAAACCAAATTAGCCGCATCGAGTGCCCAGCAACAGAAGTAGATGCTACAGTCCTAAAAAGAATGTGCTCTCATCCTTGGAAAAGTTTAAAAGAATATGCTCTTCAAATGCCCTCAAACGGATCTTCATTTTTCTGAGTTTTTTTTTTTGTCCCTTCTTTTTAGTTTGATCATTTTCAAATCCGACATTGGAGGTGGGCTCATTATCTGCTTTTCCTGGTCAAGGGTGCATGGCTGGGGCACTGGATAAGGCTCGTCAACTTGGCCAATTGTTATTTGCTTAATATGATTCTATGAATGCCTTTAGCACATGAGAGTGTTTGTACCAAATTCGACTGATGGGCTCCAATTTTTTTGGTACATTTGGAGGGGATTCAATGAACCCCTAACCTATCCTAATCCTACCTTTTTCCTCATCCTCCCTCATCACTAGACTAGCCCTAGTGACTTGATGGGCTCCGATTTCAACACATAGGAAGCAATATGGACATTATTGGTCATGCTCAAGAAAGGCACCAACTATTGGGCAGGGCATTGGTAGCTGCCCTAGACTACTACTAAAGCACGGTTAAGAACAAATTTTTTATTCTAAAAAGAGTACTTATAAGAGAATTAGGGGAAAAAAAATCATGAATTAGAATAGTTATATAAGAAACAAGATCAAGAGTAATAACCTTATCCAAAAAAAACAGTGGAAGTCTTCACCAAATTAAATAGTTTTAATGAGACTAAAAACAATTTTAAAAACACCAAATACAACTTCTTAATATATTAGGATAGATTTCTCTACATCATTCAATTCCATCAAGCATCATATACCATGTTAAATTCTTAGCACACATGTTTCATTTCCCCCCCCCCCCTTTTTTTTTTCCTTTCTTTTTTTTGTTAGGGAAATCTGTAACTCAACTAAATATGAGAGAGGACACCTCTGTGCATAAGATCAGAATTGTGATGAAGAACGTAACAGTGACGAAGATGAAGACTACAACATTTTTCTCAGTGAAGAAGAATGCGTTTAGGACATTTTAGGGATACGGTTATGTTCTTCCAAACTCTTCTAACCCTTATGTTGTTTTATGAGAAATTTGTAACTTAACTAAATATGAGGGGTAATTAAAAATATACACGCATGTTTAGGACAAAGCACTTGAAACGAACTTGAGTTTCTTACTTCCTCCCACCCCGTCCATATCCCATTTACTTAGTCTCCAAACCACTCCTACAAAGCCATTGGGGCTAGCCTACTAATAAGGGAGGGTAGGGAAAAGGATAGGAGTAGGATATGTTAGGGGTTCGAATCCCTCCCAATGTACCAAATAAAAAAAAAATAAAAAAAAATCAGTCCCACAATGGCTTAGCTAGGCAAGAGTGTTACCCATTTAAATTTATTTATTTATCTAACATTAGATATATAAAAGCTACTCAATGTACCCCATCTAACATTAACAAATGAGAATCAATACTCTTCTATAAATTTAAATCTAAGATCACTCACTTAACAAATAAAGTAAATACAGCTAGGTGACTATGCCATTGACCGACCCTCATGTTTGCTCATTTTGGATATTCTTAAGTACCAACAAATTTATGCCCCCTTGAGAAATCATGTTTTGTTAAAAATATAAAAAATATAAAAAATTCAAAACTAGTGTTACTCTTCAAAATAATCCTTAAGACAATTACCATTTTGGTAAAAATAATAAACAAGACTTAGAAAATAAAATTATGTCACCTTGACTAGTCAAGAAAATCGAGATTAAGCAATTCGTAGTTTCCTACCTCCTGAGGTGAGTAATTTTTTTCCCTTCTTTTTTCTAGTCCTTCTGTCAAATGAGAAGAGGTTCTTGAGGAAAGAGTTAGAATTTAATTATTTCACGAGAATGCTGCTTACATAAATTGTTATTTATAAAAAATATTGGCTAGAGGAGTAAAGGACAATCAATTTTTTTTCCCCCCTCAAATCTTGATTAATTCGCCCATGCAGCAAACAACATCATAAGAGCCAATATGCATCCCAACTCCTCCCCTCCCCTCAAAAACCATGATTGTTAATATAGGATTTGGTACTATAATAGTATTATAATATTATGTTATGCACAATTATATGATTGGTGTGTTGTCAATTGTGTTCGCAGTGAGATGTTACAGTACGACATCCCAACTTGGTTGCACCAAAGGCTACGATTCGATGTTAAGGTGAAAAAACTTAATATTGTGCTAATGTGCAAATCAACAGCTTAGATGACGACACCTTAGCATTGAGGTGCAAATCGACGACTTGGATCTCAAGTTGAAAAAACCTATTAAAACAACCAAAACGATCAACATTAATGAAATAATTTTTTGGACTTCAGATTCGAGCGATTGATTTGCACCTAAGCTTTGAGGGGCTTTTTATTTTTTATTTTATTTTTTATTTTGAGTACACATAAATGCACACAAAGAGTAACCAGCTCACAAACACGTGACATTAGACTTTCCCGTGGTTAGAAACTGAGAATCACAGCACCAAAAGAAGAAAGCACTGGGTGCAAAAATTGAAAATGAACACAAACTGCAATTCAGTCCACATTGAGCAAACAGCACAAATACAATCAAATAATAGTCATAGTCAGACACTCATGGCCATATTCAAAACCACTCAAATATATCAATCAATCACCCCATTTTGTTCTACAACACACACTCTCTCTTTCCAAAAACACAACTATCATCTTCTCCCAAAAAATTCATCAAGGGCTAAAGCTGGAGAAAACCCAATTGAAAGAAAACACATACAAATAAAAAAAGGGCCATGGCTTTTCTTCTACCCAATCTGTCTCCCTCTCTTCTTCTCCAAACAAAGTCATCTAAAGAAAAACCCTTTTACTCCACTGTTTCTCTAACGAAACCCACGTTTCTCGCTCCTCCTCCTCCTTATCTTTCCTCTCTCTCACCCCTCACCAGCCTCCAAACCCCACCAGTCCGGGGGGCGCAGGTTAGCGACCCCCCGGGTGAGCAGGATAAGCAGCAGAGGGACGACTTCTACGTCAACCTTGGCCTCGCTGTGCGGACACTCCGTGAAGACCTGCCCTTACTCTTCTCCAAAGACCTCAACTACGATATTTACAGGTAATTTTTCCGTCTGGGTTTTTCATATTTTTCTAGGATTGGCGTTTGGATGCTGTGAAAATCTTGGAGTTTTCTTCAATCATGACATTTTCACCCGAGTATTTCATGTTTTTTAGGATTGGTGCTTGGGTTCTGAGAGATACTTGGAATTTTCTTCAACGTTTCTTGTAACAATTTGCCAATGCTTCAAATTTGTAGGATTAATGTTTCGGTTCTGAGAAAACGTTTGGGAATATGATTTATTTTTTCAGGGATGATATAACATTTGTAGACCCATTGAACAAATTTACTGGTATCCAAAACTACAAATTGATCTTCTGGGCATTGCGATTTCACGGTAGAATTCTATTTCGTGAGATTTCGCTTGAGGTACTTAGGGTTTGGCAACCCTCAGAGAATATGATATTGATTAGGTGGAACTTGAGGGGTGTCCCACGGGTTCCATGGGAGGCAAAGGGGCAGTTTCAGGGTACATCGCGCTATAAATTGGACCGAAATGGCAAAATTTATGAACACAGAGTCGATAATTTGGCTTTCAATTTCCCACAGCAGCTGAAACCGGCGGCATCAGTGTTGGATTTGGTGGCTGCATGCCCGGCCAGTCCCAACCCGACATTCTTGTGGGGTCCACCTGCGGACGTGTACTCATCGTCATGGGTGGAGTTTTATCGGGCAGTAAGGGAGACTTTGGATCGTGAAGGGTATTTGCTTACACAAGATGGTTTAGTTACTTGTTCATAGTTAGTGATGAAAAATTGAAGATTAATATATTGTAATGTATACGACCGACTTCATGTTATATGTATTAGTGCATCACATCTTGGATGATATATTGGTTGATGGGAAATGATGTTTTGGTTGAAGAATACGGATGTATGTACATAAGTAGGGATGCTCGAGAGTTCATGTACTTCTTTTGGCGGCGGTGGAGGAGAAGTTTGGGCATATTTGGTCATCACCTCATCTCATACAGTTCAGATATGTATGTATACACAATCTTTTGTTATTGCTTGTAGTAAAGCTCAATTCTGGTTATTTATGATTTAAAATCAAATCTTGTCTTCTGGTTTTGCCTGTATTTCACCTTCTTTGTTGCTTGCATTAGGGGAAGTGAAGGGAATGCTGATTTACATCTTTGAAAGTTGGAAGTTAAAATATAAAATTTTTACAGTGACCTTTCTGGTGACTACGTAGTCAAAAATTTTTAAAATTTTTTTAAGTAGGTTTGGCAATGAAATTGTGATGGTGCAATGGGAAGTTATTTGGCGCTACAATGACTTCATTCTGTTAGGGTTATCTTAAGTCATTTAAGTTCTATAAATTTTTAAGAAAAATGATTTCTGAGAAGTTGGGAAATCTCTGTATTAGTGAATTTGTTAAGTCGTCTTGTATCAATAAGTTGAACGGGGAAGAGGAAATTTGGTACCATATACTATCTCTGACTTAAGAGTTTAAAAGGCTTATAGTACACCGTATATGAATTGTACAGTGTAATTTGCAATAATTTCAACTTGTTTTCCCTTCTTAACTCTTATAATATATGGAATGAGCCCGTGAGACAACATTAGTGAACTTTTTAGAGATTTCATATTGAATCTCAGTATACTTGCTCATGAATATTGAGTTGTTCCTATGCCCTATTGTCAACATGTCTATGGCCCTAATTATTTGTAAGGTGTCATGTTTGAACAGTCCCTTGACCATCATGTAGAGCAACAATTCTGACAACTGGTGAAATGGTGTATATAGACTTCGGTTGATATATGTCTTGTTTGCTTCTTCTCTCACTTATCAACATACGTCTACTATTAAGAGCTAGCCTGATGAATTTATGTTGTCATTGTCTCATTGATGTGTTCTTCAGAAGTAAGTGACGTAAATTCTGGGCAGTACTGATGTTTTCTTAGAGATGATAGTATACTTTTCCTTATTAAAGGATTTTATTGGTTGAGGTAATTGATTAGGGAGAACCGGAGAAGTAGTTGCAAGGATTCTAGAAGAAACTAGTTTTATGGCTGATCCTTTCCTAATTTCTTTCACCTCTAATAAAACACAGCACCTGTTGTTTCATAATATGATTTGTTGGCTTTGTAATTTTATATTCCATTTAGGTGGTAAATAGCATTTTTTTTTTGCCTTTTATAGATAGATGGCCACTTCTGATTATTGTCCTCTCAGCACAGATTGGGTTTGTATTTTGAGAAAATCTTCATTGAATTTTCAAACGATTTCCAGTACCTAAAGTCGTCCATTATGAATCTATAATTAACCTGCCAGTTCATAAAAATTTGTTATCGTAGCTCAGATGAGTTTACCATTGTCATATAAGATTATAATGCAAGCTATTAATGTTTTAATTGATTATGTACCTTAAAGAGCAATGCTATTGCTTTGAGATGGTTATTTTTTTACTTACAGATTTCATTTTAAGCTATTGAAACAAAAAAAACAACCAAAACATCACAACATCCTACATAGTTTGTTTGTTTGTTTGTTTGTTTTGTCTTTGGTAGCTTTGAAAATAAAGGGTCCTAGACCTAAGAGGGAGAGGGTTTCCTCATGCAATTTGGGGGCTAACAAACATATTAATTATAACTCCTTGTTCAATGGAGAGGTACCCAGGTAATGCCTCTAAATTTATTTGTTTATCAAAAGGTTAGAAAAGGGGTATCAATACACACTTTGGGTTAGGGTTTTTTTTTTTTTTTTTTTTTTTGGGGGGGGGGGGGGGGTGTTGTTGGGGTGGGAAGAAGAAATGTAGATAAAGGAGAGTGCTGTAATTTAATGGCTATGGAAAGGATGAATACCTTGTTTAAAGCTTTAATATAATCCTCACAGGATTGAGGGTTCAAACAAACATTGTCTCTCCTTAGATTTATTCCATTAACAATTTTTCCTCTCTTTTCTCCCATTTACAAAAGCCTTAGAGGTGTTTGGGCATTAAGACAATATAGACACATTATAGACTTAAGCTTGAGTGTCTGTTGTGATTAGGAACAGGGGCGGGGGTAGTGGCATTTATTGAGCTTTGTTATGTGAGGGGAAACAACTAGGTTGTAGGGTTTTGAGGCAAGAATTGTAATTGAGCAAGGGGAACAAAGAGTCAAATTGTCGGATTGCTTAGGGGCTGCGAACATATTTACATGTGGCCTTTTAAAAGTTTTGAAACCTTTGTACCATATACAAACCTTTTAAAAGTTTTGTACCTTTGTACCAGTGCTGAACCTTTATTTGCTCCTTTATTGTGCATGGGAGTTAGTTATGGGGTGCACATTTTTGTTGTGCCATATACAAATTTGCACATTTTTTGTACTGGTCGCATATCAAATATGCACCCAGCCTTGGATATCCCCCAAAGTTTCCAAGAGTCCATCTTGGAGTGGTCCATTTGCATTTTGATAGGTTTTTAGTACACCCCACAAGCCGTCTTTTAGAATTTTGTAAAAGTTCTTGAATTCCTATTGACTTTTCTCACCCTCGACCTAATTGCACAAGTACTATAAAAAAATTTCACCCTGGGGGCAGCCCCAAGACTCTAACCTCCCAAAAAAAAATGACAGATTATTTTGAAGTCCCACAATCATTTTCTTCGGTGTAAAAATTTTCTATTCCCATGCAGAATGTACTCAAAGTCATGCAAACATTTGTAATGCCTTGTGCAAAATGGGATATCGACAGCTATGTAGGAGTTTTAGAAAAATTTAAGTTATCTTGTTTATATTAGCAAGTTCCTCTAGCTATATTTATTATCTTGTTCAGAGTATAATACTATTTATTTGTGGAGATGCTGATATAGTTATTAACCCCCATGTGATTAGTTGTCTCAAAATGAAATTTATTATATCTTTGATAGAGTTGAAATTATAGTACTGGACTACTGAGCTTTGTTGCGAGTGTTTCCAAAGCAAAAAATATATATATATATAGTACTGGGTGGGAGTAATGTTGTGATTACATTGATTAGGAAAAAATATATCTTCAGCATACATGTGGGTTAAAAATATGGTGATACTTGTACTTCATCAAAAAAATATGGTGATACTTGCGTAGTGGGCGTTATTTATAGTGCATGTAGCATGGTGATGGTTTAGAACCTGCTTTGATACAAAATGGGTTGAATTTCCTCTTTTCATTAATATATATGTATAGAAAAAAAAAAAAAAGGGATGGAATATGGTTCATTGAACTGGAAGGGGGAATAGGGTGCACATATGTACTTGATCTGACAGACTTAAATTCCAACTTGGGTTCAGCTACATGAATCCTTCTTTGACCATTCAACTCTATCTAGTGAAATTTCTTCCATTAAATCACAGGCCATCATGCCATTTTACACCACCTAGACCAGCGTTTTTTGGCCTTCTTGTTCTTGTAGTGGACCCAACTTGAATTAATCATCTCTGCTCACTGGTGATCATTTGTGTTTTTGGTAAATTTGGTTGAGGCGTGTTGCACCCTTATCTTAAACAATAACTCAATTTAGACCCTCATATCTATCGAAGATTTTGTTTCTTTGTATCTTCTTGGTTGGAATTTGTCCATGATTGTTTTGGCCATATCTTTTCCTTATTGATCATTTATGGATGTTGAGGAGAACGTGACAATGTAGCTCATGAAGAAAACATGAACAATGTGTAGACATGGGAGATTCCTGTATTTCTTCTGATTTTGCCCTCACTTCTGTCTCAATTTATATCTGGCTATGCATATTTTGCACCAGAGATAGTTATTTTAAAATCTGCGGTTTAAAAATTGCAAACATTTTTTTTCTGTGTATTTCCATTGTGGAGCCGAGGGAGTTAGTTTTCCATTTGAATCTGGCTCTCGGACTATGATTTTCAGTGCAACCTGCTGTGGTATTCATTATATGTAAGCAGTTTCGATTTTGACATCTATCAGTGGGCTTCTTATGTTTCCACTGGAAGTCATTTTTTGATGGAAAACTCATTTTAGGTTGGTTGTCTTTTAACCAAGCTGAAAGAGAAAGAATTGGCTGCCTTGTTTAAAGGATTCCCTTTTAGGCTTATTTGAAGGCGGCTAAACAGTCTTGGCTTCTTCCATAGGAAATTTTTTCCAAGTATGTCATGCTCTGTGATCAGGTAGAAGTTGCTTCAATCACTTTTAGCCTGAAGTTTATATTGAAGCTCATGTAATTATGGTAGGTACTTCTGTTATATAATTATGAACTTCTAAGGAATGATTTTTACTGCTATACATAGGAGAGCTTGAGGTTTGCTGCATTCCCTGCATCCAAAAGGTGGATAGGTGGTATCTGTCTAAAACTATTGCTTGCCATAAAATTTTTTACAGGACTGGGAGTTTGCTGAAATTCTCAGTGTAAGTAGAATTTTTCTGAAGTAGTTGCCATGGTAGAACGAGTGTAAATTCCTGCATAAGACATGACAACTCGTTAAGCTTTGTTATCTCATACCGATGCATCATGTTATATGCCTCATTGAGCTCGGTTTTCTTTTTTACAACAGCAATAGGAATGAAAAAGAATAAAAAATATGTTTTCCTTTTACTTTCTAGGATATCATTTTTTCTTTCTTTTTTATTTTATTTTATTTTATTTTTTATTTTTATTGGTGCTTGACTTATACTTCTAGGATGTCAAAGCAAGTATTCTCAGCATTTTGGAAATGCTATGGTTTTTGCTTCTGAGAGTGAGAACTCAATTGATTTTAATTCAAATGCTGCAAATGACAGTCTCAAATACATTAGAGGCAATGGATGGAAGAGAGTAGCCTCTAATTCCATTGCTAATTTCTATTAATGCAAGCTCACTTCAAAGGTAATTGCTGTGGAATGTGAGTTCGAAGCCAATAGTTAAGAAATCTATAGACTTTATTGAATTATCAAATTTGAAGTCTTAAAATGCACTTACTTTAAATAAGTAGTAAGGAAAAAAAAAAACAAAAAAAAGGGCTCAATTACAAGGTGAAAAAGCACGTTGAACTTGTTTGAAATGCCTGCCTAAGATGGCTAAAACCCAAGTGTAGTAATTTCATGGGACGCCCACTAAGTAATTGGTTAATCCAAGTGGACTGAGCAAACAACCCAACAGCATCCTGCATCTTCAATCCAAACTAGGTAGGAAAAAATACTATGAAACATAAAATGAAAGGTCTATGGTGACAAATTTAGTTGGAAAAAGTAGGATTACGGCCTTCCAGCCTTCTAAACTGGTTAGGGTGCTTGAGACACCTGTGGGTGGAGCTACGCTTGGGAAGGGAGGATTCGTCTGTCATTTTGGCACCAAAATAACAATAAAGAGAAATGCTACATGGCAAACAGCTTTTTGTCCAAATCTACCTGCCAAAATGGTGTGCCAATTTGGCTAAACCGTCTAGTTGGTTCCCGGATTTCACCAAGGAAAAAAAATAGGGAAGGGAAAAAAAAAATGAGGAAAGAAAATGAAAGAACAAAAGAGAAATTATATCAAGCTAAAATTATTCCAATTCTTTTTCTTATTCTATTTTTCCATTGCAACCAAATAAGGAAAAAGTACAATTCCATAGTATTTTATTTATTTTTCCTAGATAAAATCCATGAACCGAATGGAGTCTA
Organism: Liquidambar formosana; assembly: GCA_039720395.1. Lineage (NCBI taxonomy): Eukaryota > Viridiplantae > Streptophyta > Magnoliopsida > Saxifragales > Altingiaceae > Liquidambar > Liquidambar formosana. Next base: position 22,530,748 of record CM077834.1, on the reverse strand, counting down.
AGGACAGGTGCAGTATCATTTGAGTAGGAAAATTTGTGCAAAAACATTTACTCTTTATAACATTTTCTATAACAATAATAATAGTAACATAAAGCTGTTATACATGTATATCAAATGAAGAAGATGACCAGCTAGACAGTGCTTTTAGAGTTTCTACAACTGTGCTTCATAGGGTAGCCTTGTATTGATGTAGAAGTAACTTCCAAAAAGCATCAACACCAAACTTTAGGGCCTTCTCCCAAAACCACTCCAGAAAATGCACCAAAAGGAAGAAATCCATCATACACTCCGTATCCAAGAAAAAAAAAAAAAGTGCCTGATCAAGCACCAAAAACAGGGCCATAGCTTCAGTGAGAATAGACGAATCAGCAAAAATATAGAACATCTACCACTCTTTGGCATGACCCTGTTTGATCATCACTCCAATGAGGGTGGCCATTGAGGGTAACCACTTTGGTTTACACAGCAGCCGACCATCGAGAAGTAGGTGTGTAACAACTACAAAAATGGGCACCTTAATGACCTACTATCCTGTATGGATGGATTTCTTTGTCAAATACCTATATTTCCGCCACAAAAATTCTCAAACCGAACTTTCTGGAAAATCTATCTTCTTTCCTTGGAAATTCCAGCAATGCAATAATGAAGGATGGCATTTGTGCAACACCTGTTATATGTCAACAAAAATAACAGCTGTCCAACTAAAATCGTGAATCTGGTTGTTCCCAAGAGTCATGCTGCATTAGTATATATAGCCTGAAATCCAAGAATCAAAACCCAATGTCATGCCTCGTTGTTCCTGAGCCTGTATGTTGCCTGGGCGTACAGACTCAAATACCTATGTTTTCGATGATCAAGAAAAAAGGCCAGGAGTCTAAGGAAAAAAATACTGCAGTATGGGATAACTTAATTAGGTTGCAACCAGTTACATGCTGATACGTAGCATGGCATGAACACAACAAAATTGAGCATAGGAAATCCAAATAACATTAGGATACCTTGAATTTCTTTAGTCATCGCTGTCATTGATTTCAAAGGCTAAACTTCTAACAAGAGATGAAGAATTGGACCCCAACAGAGTTCCATCTTTAAATCTGCAAATAGAAATCACAGGTGTTTGCTTACTGGTAGAAATACCAAGATTATTTGAGGCCGTGACAAGACGTTTCCCAACTTCAGTTCTTTCCAATTTATCCCTAGATGTTCTGGATCTAGTGTCTTGTGGCAATAGAAAAGGTAGCTTTCTTAGGGGTGTTTTGGCCATAAAATCTGGCATGGCACCAACTTCTATGTTTGAGTGATTACCATCTGTTTTAGCATTCAATTGCTCCCCCCACTGATTTTGAATCATCCCAGAGGTAACATCAGAGCTTGAAGGGCTGCCAAGTCGACTCACCTCATGGAAACTCGAAAAGTATCTTTGATGATACCTGTGACCGATATTACTTCTGATGACATCTCACTAGGGGCCTCCACCAGTGGGACGGAATTCCATTCTTTTCTGGACTCAACTTCATTTCCAGATGCAAAGCAATGAGACCTCACCTCAGTAGTAACACCAGGAGCTTCTTCATTTCCACCGAGACATCCCTTCTCATTTCCATTCGCTCTGTACTCTGTGAAGTACTTTTTCTTTACTCTCTTCCCATTCTTCTTTTTCTTTGAAAGATAGACAGTTACTAAGAGCCCTTGTAATACAGCTTTGAGGCAGTGGGATCTTTTTATCCTCCTTTTCTTTCCTTTTCTTTTTGTTTTTTTCTTGTCAGTGCTTTTCATGCAGTTATTAGCTTCCAAAGAACCAATAAATTTGCTACCATTAGAAATTTGATCCCTAAATTCTGCTACACATTCAGATAAACCTGGTCTATCAGACGTAGTCAAAGGACTTGCTTCTGCATGAAGAAACCATGTTCCTTTCCAGCCTTGGAAAGCATGCTTTATGGGCACCGATTCAGGCAGGTGGTAAAAGCATGACTTTTGCTTCACCTACTAGATTCAAGAGATAGATGAAGTACCCAATTAGAAGCACGCATTGATGCTGGAAGAGGAGCATCAAGAATTAAACCTAGTAATGCAATTGAAACAGTTCCCAAAAAATAAAAATAAAAAGATTCAAAAACGTACCATCAAACAATAAACCCGGATCTCTCCTAATCTCTGGAAACAATTGAAGTGCTCTGTCTCAAGTTCTTCTGCAGAACAGAGCTTATACTGGTTATCTTTCCATAATATAGAGCAAACAAAGCACAATAAAAAGTTATCTACAGTTTTAATATTTATGAACTCCTCACCACATTTTTAATTGGAGAAAAAATAAAAAAATTAAAAATAAAAAATAAAAAATAAAAATTAAAAACAACAACAACAACAACAATACAAAAAACAAAACAAAACAGAAGAAGAAAGAAGATAGTTGGAGATAACTATGTACTAAAATTCTTTTAAATGTGATCAGATGCAGCCAAAGCCAGGTGAATGCAGGCCTGGAAGCCATTTTATGTAAACAAAGAACCAGGAAGCAAAAAAGGAAAAGGAAAAGGAAAATAGGACATGTTTCCAATCTCATAATAAAATAAGAAGACTCAATAAAAGAGATGTGTTACCAGGACGTCCACTGCCCATCTCTAACCAGAAACAAAATTCTGCAGCACAATGTCCAGACGTAAGTTCAAATTTATTTTTCTTTGATGAGGTCTGTTTAAGTAAAAGGTCCAATCCCCACCATCATATCCTTGATCTTTAAAGTGAAGCTGAATTGAATAATGTAACCTTAAACACTTGCCGTTTGGGGGGAATATATGATTTCATGGAATTGATAGTGGTGGTGGCAATGCGGTGATGGCGGTTCCTGAAGGTGATGGGTTGTGTTGCTGGAGGACTGGTAATAATAGCAATATGGGTGCTGCCCATGAATACGGTCATGGCATTGATGGGGGTGGAGGTTCTAGAGCATGGGCTAAATGTGAATAATTGAGGCTATACTAGTTCAACTTGGTCTGGAAAATTGTTTTCTATCAAGTGGACATTGCACCAATTCAACTTCTGAACATACTCATTCATACATACATGCATTCATTGTTTGGATGTAATTTTTGGTCTTTTGGAAAAACATTGGATTGGGAAACAAACAATCTACTTGTAAATAAAAAGAGTTCAGCTAGTTCCCAGCCCAAAAGCAAGATCTCTTAACATGCCAGGCTTAGGACACCAAGCTAGGCTCAACTTGTGAACAAATAACAATTAATGTTGGTATTATGATGTAGTCGTAGCATAGCCCATGAGAACTTACCCAAAGAAAATATCATAACAAAAGCTAACATGCAATAAAAACAAGGGAGGAATGATGAGATATGCCAGATTCGATAACATCTTGCTTGGTTTCCCCAAAAAGAAGAAACATTTTGAAAGTTGCCAACATTTCATATGAAAATTTCAAACACTATCTCATTCATTTGTGTATACTCAGACAGATCGACATGCTCTGAAGGCACTATATACAATGGAATCCCAAAGCTGGTGCTCTAATACTCCTCATTGAGCTCCACATTCTAGATTACTAGATTTTTAGGCATCTAAAAAACGTGCATTCTAATCAAAAGGGGACAGGTGAATAGAGTTTGGATGTCTGAAAGTTAATGTCATCTAGTAAACTTCAATTGGGCAAATGAATTGCCTTATGTAGTAAAGAACATTTGGATTCCTTCGGTTCCTCCTAAAGTGGCATTCTTTTCTTGGGTGGCAGCTCACAAAAAGTGTCTTACTATTGACAACTTGGTTAAAATGAGGTGGGAGTTGCCTAATAGATGTATTATGTGTAAAGAGGCAGCAGAATCGGTGAATCATCTTTTCATTCATTGTAGGGTGGCAAGAAGCCTATGGGAGCTTATTTTCCATCTCTTTGGTATCAAATGGGTTTTGCCTCTTACAACACACGATTTGTTTTCAAGTTGGTGGATCAAGAAGAGCCAGAAAGATACTAAAGTCGTTTGGAGGATGGTTCCCCATGCTATCTTTTGGTGCATTTGGAAAGAACGCAATTTAAGAACCTTTGAAGGAGTGGAGTCGTCAATTGTGGAGCTCAAATCTCTTTTGGTTAAAACTCTTTACTGGTGGTTTTGTAATTATAAGGGTGGTTCTAAAGCCTCTTTTATACTTTTGGTTGACTCCCTTTTGATTGTTGGGGGTTGAGGTTTTTTGGTAGCTCCTTTTTTGTCCTTTGGAGCTTTTTTTCTCTTGTATATGTCTCATGTACGAGGGTTCAAACCCTTTTTTTAATACATATTCTTACCTTATCAAAAAAAATGTACTAAAGTTCACACTCCAGTAGAGTCCACCATCGATGAGATGAAAGCCAGATCTTTTAATTGCATACTACAACATAGGAAATATATTTATGGAAAATGAATGGACAAGGTGATTTCAACTTAGTAAGCATAGTTATTATGAAATTCCTCTTTTGCTTGATGGGATAATATAGTAAGTCTTAACACAACTTCCATATCCAAACTATGCTCTTAGAAAACTCTGTTAAAAGGACAACTGAGAAATCTGACTTTTCAAGTGAAATGTGAGTGATTTCATTATTCACTCTTCTGATTATCATTGGGAAGCAAACCCCATCCATGCCCAATATCACCTCGTCCCATGAACACCAATGGAAAAAATTATAAGAAAATGCAAATGGCCAACAACATCCTTTCTGGTGTTCCCATCACTTTTTCATGTTCAGTTTACTAAAACATTTTCCAAAGATGGCCATCTACATTTACTATAACTAAAGGGGGTGATACGTGCTACACACATGCACCTTAATTCACTTTATCCCCTCTTTTCTCCATAGTTATCCAATTAGGTAGTTGAAAACAGTTCTTCCAGAGAATCTGATGAGCGATGGCTTTCATGTAGAAAAGTAGCAGATGAGTTGGAACAATTTAGAAGTTTTGAAATTGCTATTTTACCATTAAAATATACAAGTTTGACTAAGATGTTATGGAATAGTTTGCCATTCAAAGTAATTATCCAAGGACAAGATGGTAGGCATAATATAATAGTATAGATCGTATAGATGTGGAATTGTGGCCATTTACATTGGCAAGCAAATCCCATCCATGCCCAATCTTATAAGTTTCAGATACACAACAATGGGTCTCAGCCTAGTGGTCTAGTGGAGAATAACAAAGTAGGTGACCCAATTTCGCTATAGGAATGTTATCGTAAAAACAACTCATCGGAATTCAAAACTCAGCATTGAACAAAAAAAGCAAGCACCAATCACAAAAGGAAAAAGAGTTGCCCCAAAATAAGCCAAAACAAAACACAAGCCAATTTCAAAACCAAGGTTGTGAGCAGAGCAAAAGCTGTTGATTTTGGTTCATATATGCAAGCGAATGCCACAAAAACCCTATTCTATAATTTGAGGGAATCTATAAAAGTAAAAAGGAGGGATTAGAAACATTAGCAAAGCTAGAAGACCACCAAAAAAGGTTCTTAACAAAAAAGGACTTAAGATCAATAGTGGAAGTTTCCTTCCCTTTAAATTATGGAGGTTCCCCTCCTTCCAAAGGCACCAAAAGAGAGCATGAGGGGTCATATTCCAAAGGGTCTTAGTATCCTTGCGCACCGCCTTACTCCTCCAACTCAAAATAAGATCATGAGTAGATGGCAAGACCCAATGAATCCCAAAAAGAGAAAAAGAAAGGGACCACAAGCTCCAAGCCACATGACAATGGATGAAAAGATGATTAACCGTTTCCACCGCTTCTTTACACAAAATGCATCTATTGGCTATATACCAACCTCTACCAATCAAGTTATCCACTGTCAAGCACTTATCTCTAGCTACTAATCAAGTGAAAAAAGCTACTTTGGAGGGAACCAAAGCAACCCAAATGCCTTTAGCCGGAAGGAAAGACATACCAATAGAGTTCAAAGAGACATAGTAAGATTTAACCGAGAATGACCCTTCAGAGCCCTCGCGCCACACCAAGGAATCATTCCCTCTAAGTGAAATCTTAGAATTGTATAATCTTTGAAAAAAACTCACCTTGAAGTTGGTTTCGAGGAACTGATTTCTAAAAGATTTTCCGAAAACAGAATGACCCTTTTCTGGATCTTATTCTGCCTCTGTTTGGATCTCCAAACGAGTAAGGGAAAGGAAAGAAAGATTATCAAAAATGCATAAGCAAGGGAACCATTCAAAAGCAATTTCTAGGGTTTTCCATTCCTCTCCCTCCAACTTTTCCGAGATCCAAACCTAGCCTCAAAAATGCGTTTCTGAAACGGAAAGAAACATGGCCGATCGCTTCCCTCCACAGTCCACACACCACCTCTCTCCCCCCCCCCCCCCCCCAAAGAAAAAGAAAAAAAAAAAAAAAAAAAAAAAAAAAAATCAAAAAATTGAACAACACAAGCAACGAGCTATCTCTACAACCAAATTCCGTACAAGACTGATAATTTACTGAAAAAACTTGATAAAAAATAAACCTTGAGAGAAAGTAGTTTGCTTACTCTTGAAATCTCCAGATGTGATGTCTGGTGAGACAGCCATGGCTATGTGAGTGCCCATGTTTGTGTCTGTGAACACCGGCACTTCCACACTCGAACCCATTGAAGCCATTTCTGTAATACTCTTGGCTCCCCAAAGCCTTATATATACACTAGGCTGTACCTATTGCTGGTTTTTCTTTTTCTTTTCTGTTTCCAGAATCGAATTGACTAATGATCATTTTTTCCATGTGTGGGGGTGTGTGAAGTTGACAGTTCTCTTGTAAAATACTATTTTAGATGTCCTAAGGAATTCGAGAACATATGTATCAGATGCCTTCTAACCGTCGGATCAGTAAATAAATAAGAGTCTCCTCATTTGGCCAAGGCACCAAGCATGCAAGATTGTAGTGCTCTCTAATGCAAATTCATTTTGCTTTGCCCAAACTCAAGTGTTCTCTTTGTGTGTTCATCTACTCCTAACTCGCATAGCTGTTTTGTGGGGTTTAATGCTGTCTTGACATCGCAAGAAGTGCTTGATGGAACTTCTCTTGGGAAATTAAGTTGGGTAGAGTTTAGGGGTTTTTTTTTTTTTTGGTACTAAAGTTTAGGGTTTTTTTACCTTAGTCTGTCTCATTTCCATCCTTATGTATCCTTCCACACAAGAACCAAATAAAAATTACCCCTCCATACTCAAAAGCAACACTTTCATTTTAACAAACTTCCTAAATCAATAGATAAGTTTTTTTCTCATCTCAATATATATTATTAGGTTTTTTAGTTACAGTGTTTGATATTGATTTCCGCTCTAGCAATGTTTTGATTTCATCAAAGCTGATTGAAACAACATGTTCATCATTGTCCCAAATAGTCGCACTACAAGTTTCAAATGAACATTTAAGTTAGATAAAAACACACTTATAGACAAGTGTTGTTTAATTTTCATTATTCATTATTTTGTAAAATGTTACTGTGGTCCTTCTTTTCTCAAGATTTTGTTCAAAAACAATTTGTTCTCATCTAACAAGATCAGCATAACTGGACTTTCAATGTCCAGATCAATTAATGTATCTCCTTTTAGCTTTAATTTTTTAGGTTCTTGCGTTTCATCTACGTAGGGATATATGGCAATGGGATGGGATTTCCGGCTAATCCACCCCGTCCCAACCCAAATGGGACGGGATTGGTATGTAAAATTCAAGTGCAAGGGCGGGGATGAGAATGAAAGAGTAAATCCATGATGGATTCAAGGCGGGGATAGGGTCATACAAAAACCACCCTGCCCCGCCCCGCCCCAACATAGTCAAGTGTAGATAATTCTTCAAGATATTATATATATATATATATCATAAGTTCCAAGCCACACTCTTCAATAAGCATTGTTAGACAAGTGCTATAGCTCAAATTGTATAGAGATTAAAGAGTATAAAATGATTATTCATTTCCATTGTGGGATATTAGAAGTATATTATTGGGTAAAACGATGCCACTTGGGATGCAAGTAGCTCACCATTGTAAATGCCCTTTATCCCACATAAAAAATTCTCTATAATCTAGAGGATCCACCTATATTCACTATCAAGTGACTCAAACATATGTAGTAACTTGTTTTGGTTGATAGCGTATAACATTAAATTTGTAAAAGTTTTTCCCTGGAGGGATATATACCCGCCCCGACTCGTCGATCACTTCTTGTGGTCTTGTCCCATTCCACCCCGATGCAGGTTTATGCTGGATTTGGGATTAGTTTTTAGTTTCATGGGCAGGGTTGGAATTGGGGTGTCCTATCCCAAACCCGCTCCATTGCCATCACTACATCTAAATCAATAACTTCTTGTTGCAACTTTATTTTATGAGGCAGGCTATTGCCACCACTCAAAATACTCTAAGCCCCCCACTAATTATATCCCTTCAAATTTTACCGAAAGCACCCCCCCTATCTTCCTAAAATACCCTTAATAAAAAAATTTCTAAACACTTTTCCACCCCACCCCCAAATTGTTTGGTTACTCAAAACCGAAACATCTCTTATTTGTTTGGACCTATTAGTAAGAACATAGTGTATATGTTCGGACCTATTAATAAAAACAAAGTATATATATTCGGCTTTATAGAAAAGAACAATATAAAAACATTCGGACCTTTAAAACCAAACATTTTTTATTTGTTTCGACTTATAAACACAAATACTCAAAATCCATTCACAGTTACATAAACAAACAATTCTCAATTATTGTATAGTTAAGTTGTTTAAGTTGTTCAATGTTTTAAAACGGAATAATACAAGCTTGTTCGGACTCCTATAGGTGAACAATATCCATTTGTTCGAAGTTATATAACTGAAGAATATCCATTTGTTCGGAGTTGGGAAGCGGAGTCAAATAACTTTGTTCGGACTTAGAAGTCGGAATGCATTAAAAGAGTTCGGTGTTACAGAAATAAACATTGTAAACATGTTCGGAGTTAAGAAACCGAACAAAACGAATTTCAGCATAGGAAAAACTTAAGTTAAACTCAATAAAAAGTGTATAAATACTTACCTTTTAGTTGCTAATATCATTTCTATCAATGCTTTTCTTTTCCATTATTCAATATAATATGAGAAACACTAATTTTTTATGTAAATATGGATTTAGTGTTAAGGTCGTTAGGGTTTGTGAGAGCATGAAGTCTATAGATGGTGTAATGTTGTTGGAGTTGGGGGAGGAGTGGGGTGGGGATAGGAAATTTTTTAAGTTTTTAAGTAGACATGTCCTTTTTGGTAAATTTACATTTAGATATAAAGAATTTAACAAATTATTTTAAATAATAGGGGGCTTAGAGTATTTTGAGTGGTGGCAATAGCCTGGCCCTATTTTATTTGCACCCTTTATGTTATCACTTCTAGTCTCTTTTTTTTGTTTTTGTTTTTGTTTTAGTGTTTTTTTTGTTTTTTGGTTTTTTTTCCCTGGGTGCTTGTAATCTATTAGTTCAAAACTTGGTCTCTCACTATGCAAAGTTTTCTTGCTTTTATTTGTTTCCTCCCCTCCTTGTTTTGTCTTCAGTTTCTCTTCTTTTTTTTCTGTTGTGTTGCATTGTGTGCTACTTGCTTCAACAACTCTTCCTCAATTTTTTTGTTTTGTTCTTTTAGATGGGCTATGTTTTCCTTCGGCGCTTGTATCTCCATGTCTTTTTCCTTCAACTGCTTTTCAAATTCTTCTACTTGGGTCAACTTTTCTTTGTTGAGCTTGTTTATTATGTCCTCCAGAATAGCAATGGTTGGAGCTTCTTTTTTTTGTTGCACTTCTTTAGCAGGAGTTTTCTTTTTGCTATTTTTGATACACAACTCACTGTTTTGCTTAAACAAATCTACAATTTTTTCTCTAAAGCTTGTTTTTGATGTGCTGCTTCTTCAATATCTCTTCTCTAGCTATTCTTCTCCGCTCTAAAAGAAAGCTTTAAACAAATTACTTGTTGATGATGAAAATCAGATAAAGAGAGGTGATGATGAAATTGATATGAGAATATATTAGTAAATAAATGAAATTGGTGAAAGCAATTTATTTATCATTTGGTAAGTCGTCTTTTTTATAGACAAAAAAATTTAGACAAGGGCGAACTCGTTCGCAAGATTTATCAAGTATCAGTAAAAATACTAAATTTGTGTAAAGAAATTTATGGATTTTTCAATGGCAGTAACAATAGTGTATCGAAACCCTAGTTGTTGATGCATTTCCTATTATTGCCATTCAAATCTATCGGAAATCGTTTTCCCTAAATGCATTTTGGTTGATGAATTTTAATTTTTTTTTTCCATTTTTTGAAATTTTGAAGATTATCGAGTATCAGTAAAGTTACTACTTATTTTTTTTCGCCATTTTTTGAAGATCAATCGAATCTAGAGTTGATATGGCTGAAAGAGTTTGAGAAACTTTTGATGGACTTAAAAATTTGCAAACTACAATAGGAAAATTTTTTGGGAAGAAGGTTTCTGTCACGGTTTGGGTGTGTTTTTATTTATAAAACCGTTGTAGACTCCCTATTTTCACCCGATAATGTTTTTTAGGTGTTGTTTTGGAGTTTGATAAAGTCTCTGATGAGATTTGTGTCACAGCTGAACACCCGTAATTTTTAAATAAGGTATTAAGGGTTTAAGTTACTGAAATTTGGTCAAGTATTGGGAAAAAGTGAATTTTCATAAATCTTTATTTTTAAAGATAATTTTTTACGGTAATGGAAGTTTATAATATTATAAGACATCTGTGATTTTACAGGATTTTATAAGCATGTTTGAATTGGATTTCTCACATGTATGTCTTTAAAAAATCTGTCGAGAGGCGGATTTTGTACTAAAATTTGGAAATGAGATTTTGATATACTTGAAATTTGATTTTTCTGATATTTTATTTGGATTCAAATAGGGGGTAATTTTCTTATTTTCATTAAATAACTTAAAGTAAATGGAGAAAAAAAAACATTTACTTAAATGCTTTTAATGAATATAAGGCTAAGGTCTGTGCTGATGAGGAAGTACATGACTGATTGCTTGTTTCAGCTGTCTTCGTGTTTCAAACATCTGAAACACATTTCAAACGTTTGAAAGTTATAATTCAAGCGTCTGAAAATTCCAAAGAATAATGATTTTTTAGGTTTAGTTTCAAAAGTCTAAAACTCACTTTCAGACGTCTGAAAGTGTTGGCAGACAGTTTTTAAAAAGGGTTATTTAAAGATTTTACCCCCTCCTCTTATAAAACCCATTTCTAATGGGTTTCTCACCCATTTTCGGTAGAAAAGGAAGATAGGAGAGAGAGAGATAAACACAGAAGAGAGAGAGATGAGCTTGACGGTGAGGAGCATGACCGCCGGAGCTCGGATCCGACCCTGCAATGCTTAGATATTACAATTTCCACTTCGATCTACTCATGTACACCCTTGGATTCACATTTCTAGCTACCATTTGAGAGGTAGGTGCATTTTTCATAGTTATAAATCATTTTGTGCATGATTTTGAGACATTATCATGAGGATTTACATGTTTACATGATGTATTACATGTTTTACATAGGTATAAGGTTGAATTTCTTAAAATTTCACACAATTGAGAATCTAGGGTTTTATGATACACCCTATTTAGTTACATGCGTATTGTATTAAAAATCATTACATGATGTTGTATAAATGGGTTAATTTTGAAAACCTATTGGGTTGAATTCTTGTAATCAACATGAGGAGGTCACTTTTATACAAGTGTTGAAAACCTGTGTTTTTACCATAAAAATTAAAATTGTTTTGGGAGATTAACATGTAAATGGATGTGACGATAAGAGGTACTTTCCGGTCCCAACAACTGTAGTATTTTCGAAAATGAAGCTACTTTCTGGACCTAAATAGGGATCCATGCCAATAACTTGGTATGTCCCATTTTTAGAGGGGATCATGCCGAATTTTCTTAAAAATATCTTCTCAAATTGTAATTTTTTTTTTTTTACAAACCATCCTTGAGCTCTATATAATACAGATTTTATAACTGACACGTCATGGCCTATTTTTCGGGTTGTGACAACAACCCAACTAATTAAATAATATTAATTAAACTTATTTAATGTGCGAAAATCATTTGAATTTGACATGGATGACACATGTTAGAAACTTACAGATTTTTATAAAAAATTTCAGCATGACCCATTCGTAAATGAGACTACCATGATAAAATCAACTTTAAACATCATAGATCGAGAATCTATCATCCATGGTTGGTATCATTACATGCATCATAATCCACATTAAAGAAACCTACATAATTAAAATATTACATTCCTACTTAATATATTACATGTCTTAAGCCCATTGGCTGAATAATAAAATCATTTAAATATTACAAAACCATAATATTAAATTGTCTAAGTCCACTAGCTATCCCAAGTGAGAATAACATAATAACATTATGCCGATCTAAGCATATCGCCTCATGGCGAGGTCTCCCTTGCTATATAATCATTTGAAAAATATTTATAAAAATAGTATAAAATTTAGTAGATATAATTTTCATATGAATTTAACCAAAGCATGATAAATATAACCAATTAAATCATGCTAAATAGAATATTAAAATCCATGTAATGCCATAAATGTTATGCAACTCATATCTATTTTCATTGGTCTTCAATTACCAACCATTCCCACAGAAGTTTTCCCACGGAAACGAATGATTTAAACCCAACCTCCGAAAACAAGATAGCACATCATCCTTATTTGAGACCGCAAGTAGTCTCTATTTGGGAACACAACAAGGCATCCCTACCTAGGACCGTAAATATCTTAGGATCATTAGAGTGGAAGACAATGCAAGACGTACTGTGACTACAAGTAGTCTAACTCCAATAACCGCTTAATGCTTTTACCAAGTATTTAATTAATTTCATTTCATGCATTATTATACCAATGATGCCATGAATATGCATATAAATTCCAATAGAGTTCAATATATTCAGAAATCTCAAATATATAATTATTCCATAAATGTATAACATAGTTGGGTTATGTAAAACATTTGGAATACAGACCAACAATAATTTACACAACATGCATGTCTAATGAAAATATGCTCAATCCAACATATTTACAAGCTAATTTACCCCTAAGTGTAATAAACCTAACATATGGGTATGTACTAGACCCCCCAATACATGCATTTCAAAAATCACATAATAATACATCCAAAAATCATGTAAAACCATAAGTATTGCAAATCATAACTTATATTTAACATACAAGGGTTATATGCTACCTCATTATCATTTCTAAGATTAAAACTTATGAAAATTACACATACCTCAAATGTGACGCACAAAATATAGAAGAAATACGTTGGAAGGGGTCCAAGCCTAAAATGCAAGAATAAGCTTCAAAATTTACAAATCAAGCTCGAAACTACACCAAACACATGATAGAAGATGAATCCAACCCCCAAGAGTAAAGATCTAAGCACCAAGCATGCAAGAAGAGAAAAATGAGTGTGAAAGGTCTAAACCATCTCTCTCTCTCTCTCCACCTTCCTTCTCTCTCTCTCCTCCCTTTCTATCTTTCTCTCTTTATGAGTTTGAAATTTAAAATGCTGAAATGATCGAAGACGTAAGGGTCAACCTAAGTGAGTTTTAGAAGTAGATAAGGGCACGTGTCATATGACGCATTAAAAAAAAATTGCATTCTAACATACCCCAATCGATCTAGGTCTAAATGCCCATTCGATCAATCTGGCGGAGATTCCAAGAGTGGTTCCTAACTACCACCGATCGATTAACATACATATTATGTAAAATGACATTAAACCATATGCCATACATCATCAACATCATCACAATTATCACATGTCAAGCACATGCAAACTAATGCCCAACAAAACAACTATATATTAACCATGAAATTAAACTAATTTAATGACACGGGTATCACAATTTGTACATTCTAGGCTCTAATGGACTACTCACTCTTTAAACCCTTTTGTTAGAGGCTATTATCATATGTGTCTTTATTGTTGTTTTTTAGTCTTTTCTTTTTACGTTGAATTCTTAGGTTGATGAGAGAAATGTCTATGAGTTTTGGTTTCAAATGGTTAATAAGAACTTTTGCGACTTAAAGGGCACTTTCGTTCTTTTGCTTGTATAATTTCCAATTGACCTTGGAATTCATCTCGGATTGTTTTATCATGCTCATATTGACATCTAGAGTCTATTTTTATGTTCAATTTGATTATTCAATGGTTTGAATTGATTTTAGTTTATAATAGTTTAAGTTGGTTAATTAACTCTTTGTTGAGTCTCACAAAGTTGACTTATAGTTTGTACTTGGGTTTTTAATCAAATAACTTAATTTACATTTCTTCAAGCCTAATTTTATGTGGGAATATGTTTCTTGAAGTCTCATATTGATTTGAAATGAGAATTGGTTCAACTGGAGGGTAAAACTCTTATTTAGTCAAAATCGCTTTCATAAAACCTCCAACGGTTAGCTACTTTTTTAAACCAACCACCTAAACATGGTTGAAGATTTTCACCTTGAGATTCTTCTAGGATCATTCTCCTTTGAATTACGATTGTTTTGGCTTTTGAATCACTCAATTCGGAGTTAATTTGACCAAGTTATGGCCATTTTAAGGATTAAAAAAAAAACAAAAACAAAAAAACCTGAAATAGGCAACAAAAGAAGAAGTCCTAAAGCGACCCTTTCAGGTGGCCGGCTCGTCCCAACTGGCCAAGCCAGCTCGCCGCAGCTGGTCACCCAAGCCCTATTTCCTATTTTTGTCTGTTTCCGATTTTGACGACTTTTGACCTTTCAAACTGATTTTTCTTGTCTCCAAAAGATTTCCATTCTTATTTTCTAGTAACTTTGAGTTACTTGAGCATCAAGAGAATCTCTAATAACCCTTGGATCAATATTTGAATGATTAATCTCAACCATTGAATTATTAAGTTGGTTCCCTATAAAGAAGAGCTCATTTTTAGCACTTAGGGATTTTTTTATTTTTTTCTCTTACTTGGTCATGGTCGGCTGTTTGATTTAGCATCAAGGTTTGTTGTAGAGTCTAAGAATGAATTTATTACTTTCCATTTGCAGTTTGCGGACAACACTTTTTTTTTTTTTTTTGGTCTCTTGTTCATTAGATTCATTCATATCGAGTTTGAATATCCATTTATTTGAGAGCATTTTAGGCAAAATCAGTTTTGGTAATCTCTTACTGCTTGCCTCTTTTGATAATATTTTTTGGGTGTAGAGTGTCCTCTTAGAATTTGGGAACTGGGGTTCTATATTTCTTTTTTCATTTTCAAGACTTCGGTTAAGGTATCAACAGAATTGAGATGCTTAGCAGAAATTTTCATGAGGCAATGGTTGGTTTCATTAAGTCCACCTTAAAGTTGTAGTGGTTCTCTATCTTTATGGTGAGGCAAAGTATATATTAGGTGTCAACTAGATTGAATTGAACTTAGGCATATGAATAATCGGACATGTGGAATTATTCAAGAGTTTTGAACAACCATGAAATTAACTGACATGATTTTTTTTTTTTTTAATTATAAAAATGGCCTTGGACCACAAGTTTACACCTTTTATAAATTTTCTACAAAGTAAAGTAGGACCATCCATGTTTTCAGGTCCCTTGAGGTCTTGAACACAGCCTGGAAAGCGTGTGCCAATGCAGTTTGAAATCAAAACTCTTCTCCCTCCTCTGTTCCCTCCGCCGCGCTCTTGCAAAGGGCCATGCTTTGCTTTGTCTGCATTGGTCCAAAGCCTTCCCAACTTTGATCCTTCAAAAAGAAACAATCTCTGATCCTCATTGCCCTTTGATCCATGCTTTATCAGAATCTCATTTTGAGAATTTGGGACAGCAGTTTGATACAAATATATATGGAAGGACATTTCTTTGCAAATTGGCTAGCAAATCACGGTCTAAATTTTCCCCTTCCCTCGAAGATTTTTGGGAATCCTCGTAACTTTCCACTTTCCACTTTCCACCCCAGAATCTGTTCTCTGGAGTTTTGTGGGCTTTGCCCCCCATTGAACAGAAAGAAAATGCCCTGCCAGCTTTCTAATGATATATGAACATTTTTTACAACCGTGTACCAAATTTTGTCTGCTTCCACATCAAAAGTTAGCCTCTTTGTGCAATAGTAGGGATTTCCAGTGGCTGGAATGGGACAAAAGGTTTATGTGCATGTTAAACTAAAGGACTGAGTTAATAGATTTGCATCCCTGTAGATCGTCCAAACTAGTTTCTAAAGTTAGACATGCCGCCACATGTCCTAGATAAGAGTTGGTCAAATCTTTCTTGAAAGGTTTCAATAAGAAAGGCAAAAGCTTTGTTGAGCACAGGAATCAAAATGGAGAAAGCACAATCATACATTGAGATTTCACTTCTAGTACCATAATAGCATGTTTGTTAACAAATTTACAGACAGAAAAGAAACCAAAAAAAAAAAAAAAATACACACCAGTCAAATCAAACAGGAAGTTGACCCAAGGGTTTTATTGCTGCAACACCACTATGATCAGGCCTCAGGTATTTCTCGTACGTGACATTCAACAGTGCTGTTCTAGCACCTTTGTGAAATCTCAAGATCATCTCTGCACAGTCCCTGCAAAAATGAAAAACAATAAGTTAATTCACTACGAAGTAGAAATAACAGGAGGAAGTCAATCTTAAAATGCATGCCTGATTTGGTTTTGTTCATAGCGTGCATGCTTGCCAAGTAGTGGGGTCCATGCTGGATTCATTTGCAGGGTACACCGCGCAACATATATAGCTGATGCACACAGCAATGAGGGCTTGAACTTTAGGGCTTCACATTCGACCAGGCACAGCTCAATGAGGTAGAATGCTAAATGTTCAAGCTGGCAGCAAAATCGATGAGGGAAAAAAATGTCATTAAATCAGAAGGTATCTGATGAGCAATAAAAATTAGACCAAATCACCATTGGGTTAAAAATCTAAACTTGAAAACATAATCTTGATTGAAGTGAATGAACCTATCATTATTAAGGACTAAAATTCAGTCATATGGACATCTGGGAAGTTATACTAAAATACACACCTTTGTGTCTGACTGAGCAGCCTTGAGAAACCTTAACATGAAGACATATGGAGTAGGCACATTTAGACGAAACTTCAATGTCTTTAGAATAGCCTTCTCCTGAAAAAGGCAGTGTACGCGTATCATAAAACATAATAAAAGCCTACAAATAAAGCACGTTTTCCTATATATATATATATATATATATATACATATTATTATTATCTGCACCTGGACCAGGGTTGGAAATATGGAAACCCAATCCCTACCAAAAATATTTGAGAAATGCAAATGCATACCATTCCAAGCATTTGATCTCTTGTATAGGACTCAGCTGAAATACTAATTAAATCTTTGATCTGTATCATAAGGAGCACAAAAATCAATTAACACATGGCAGAAACTTTGTCGAAAATTAGATAATGATTCATGAGAAACCATATGAGTTGGACATATTAACATTTACCCTCGGATGCCAAAAGTCCTCATATTTTGACGCCAGCAAGAGTGCAGTAAGACCAACCAACTGCATTTCGTTCTTATTGATTTTAACCAGAGAGAGATATTGATCCAACAATGAAACCATGAGATAAAGTGTTTCTTGCATCAAATCAAATTTGAAGTGTACCTGTAAAACAAGCAAGACCACCTGATAAGCAAATGCTAAAAGTCATAGAGGGAAAGGTAGGAAATAAAAAGACACCTCTAGATTAATTAAAAAATACTTGCTTCAATTAGCCAGTTGATCAAAATGCCCCGCATCTGAGGTGTAATGTCTATCTGAATCGTCATGTAATTTTCCAGAGATGGATTCTGTGCCTGCAGATACAAGCTACTTTAGTGAAGGCAAAAACATCAACTGATTGATTTAAGCGATACTGCAAGAAGACCATATAAATACAAATATATAATTCACATGGAGAAAAGTAAACACAACAAAATCAGTCTAGAATTGATAACAAGAATAAGTAGGAGTGAAAAGAATAGTAAAGAAGCAGCAGCATGGTAGAACATCAAAATGAGTGCCTCCAAATCCTAGGTGTTCCCAAAACAAGAAATATTTACAAAGTTTTGCATCATGTTATACCGAATTATTAAAACATGACACTGGTAATTCCAATGCACAGGAACTTGCTGAAAGGAAAGAACAAGTTGGCACTCAAATAATTGAAGTTGGACACAATTTAACACATTTTAGCAAAGAGAAATTAATACTTTGTCACTATTTCATTAAAATGGCGTTTTGTGCTGTTGGACCAAGCACAATGCAGTGATTAAAGAAGAAGATGACCCAATTTAGTTATCAAATAAGATCAATATGTATTTTAAAACTTCAAGATCCAGAATTAATGAAACATGTTTTCTTGTGCTTTTTGTACTCGAGTAATAAAGTCATAGATCGGCTCTTATGTCCAACAACAATTTCAATTGCCTATATAGGTTAAGAAATTGTATTGAAGGGATAATAAAAACTTAACGTGTGTCGAGCATACAAGCTTGTGTATGCAATAAGTGCTTCTTAACAAGAAGATAATCTGTTCAGCATAAAATTTTATTGCCCTTGTATAAAAAGTGCAACTCGGCTCAGGGGTTTATAGTCAAACCAAAACTGGGTGGAGGCCCAAGTAAACAAAATCAAACCAGGCAAAAAAGAATCAGGTTGGTGTGGGTCAGTCTTTGTTCTTTGAGGCTTTTAAAGTAAAATAATATTCTTCACTATTATGTAACTGTGAACTAAAATTTCACTGATTACAAATGCAAATCATTAACATTAAGCTATGACTTCAGCCGCTTTCACAGTGGGGAGAGAAGGGGCCACTCAATACACCTTATAAGAAAATATTATTTTAGTGATCAAATTAACCAACAGAAAAAAATTGTGTGCAAAGTAGAACAATTGATAACAATTATGAAGCACGCCAAGCCAATTCATTCAATCAGGTCAATATCCATATAAGACCATCAATTGAATGACAGATCCACCCTCTACTTGAATGAGAATATATTACAGGAGAAGGATGGAATAATTCCCTTCAAATCTACTCAACAAATGCAAAATTTCTATGCAACTTTTTCTTCATACCATACTAATCCAAATTATTCTAGTGCCTAATATTCTATCCTTCTTCTTTATCATCTAAAGTGAAATGTTCCAGAGCAAGTCACTATTAAGCCAGCTTAGCCAATCCCTCACTGGCTACTTGTTTTATTATCAGATAAAAGATAATACCAATAAGCTAACATGGTGATATGTAATAACATCCATCAATTATCCTAAATTCCTAACCAATAAAGGTAAAAGCAACACTTCAGGAATTAAGGGAATAGAGAAAATATAATTGATACCTCTGTAACCCAATAATACTGATAGATCTCATCAACATATTCAGAGACTTCAAGGTGATTGCAACTATCATCGATACTTGGTAGCTTTTCCTGTTTCATAACTTCACCAAGTTCCTCGAGTCGCTACAAGATAATGCCACTTGAAATTAAAACTCATTAAAATGAACCAAATACATGACTTTTTTCATTTCTTAATACAAGGAACCCCTTACGGGTAAACCCTGGACCCATGCAAGACCCTACAATGCACATGAACCTGTTTAACCAAGGCCCATGAGAACCATGGAACCTTTTGCGGGTGGCCTCAACGGTTGGCAACAGTTAAACTCAAGACCTCCGCTTCTTGAGTCATGGTCCCTTGCCAACTGAGCTAACCCTTGGGGTTTGGTACAAAGATATTACTAGAAGACTCAACCTTATATCCTGCCATCAGTAGAGATGTAAAAGATCTTCTGCGAGCAGATTTTCTCGAGGCAATAATATCCGTTGTACTTGTACTAAGTTATCGTGGCCATCAGATTGAAGCTCTCCTTGAGTGGGTTCATGAGGAACCACTAACACAGTATCCTCAGGAAAATAAGAATTCATTACTTCTCCCTTCTTCTTGGATGAACTCGCAGCAATATAAACTGATTTGTTCACAAATGATGTGCCCTTGAATTTTGAAGTCTTTTGGGTATTGGAAGCTGTGAGCGTGGTTTTAACAATAGGCTGGATCATAGTTCAAACAAAAGAGATTCAAAATGCTAATCATGATTAAAAGCAATACATTTTTACATTTAAACTACTAATTACAGTTAAACAATAGGGTGTTGAGAAACAAAACAAGGATACTTCTATTATCTGAAGTTGGTGAAAACAGTAAATAATAATAACTTATTGAAATGGTACAAGAATAATAGGATACAAAAAAACATTAAAGATAATAGCAACCAACCATTACAAGTGGCAATAAATACAATGAAAGTATGGAAGCAATAGAAGAGAAAGGTAATTTGTAAAGTAACAATTACACTAATTCAATCTGTCGGAAGCCATATTTCGATGGTCATGAAAGCCATCAAAGGTCAATCAAACAGCTGGAATTGACCAATGAGGCCTTGATCACTTTAACCGCCCACAAATGAGGCAATCAATTGTCTAACAGGCCATAAAACTAACCCAACCAAGGACTAAAAAGCTTAAAGGTTGACCTAACCATGAGCACAAGCCAAAAATTTAGGTAGTTTAAGAGAACCAGTCATTAGCCCAAAAACATAAGATAGGGCAGCCCACATATCAGAGGGGCAGAATTGCCAAGAGCAGTAAAGAACATAGACAAGATAAAATTAGAGTAGACCAAAATAAAAGTAATTAAAGGAACGCCATGATAGGCTCAAAAGGAAATAGAGCGAACTAGAAAATAACCCAGTGGAGAGCAAGTTGTTACATATTCATCCATCTTTTTTCCCTATCTACAAATTACTCCGGCAGTGAGAAACATTACAAAATACAAACTACCCCGTTTTAATTGTTCATACCAAGAATGCATCTGCCTCTCAGGTCATTTCCTAAGATAACCTCACTTAAACCTGAGGAGGTGAAGCTACTTGAATGCCCTTCTCTCTAATGAAAATCCTAAACATTTTATTCCAATCAGCTACAGTCACTCCCACTAACATCCCACCATTAGCTACAATTCAATCCCAAAAATAATTGAAAAATAAGTTAAATTTAAAAGAAACAGGTTATTAATGTCAGAAGAATAAATTTATAAAATGATTTTATAATCTGAGCTCCAAAACTTTTAAATGTGTAAGAGAATGTTCATCGTGCACTGTGAGGGTAACCTGTTAACGCCGATCTAAGCATCTTTCCTGCTATATACTGTATGGACGAACACCAGTAGCTGGTTGACACCGATACAAGCTTCCTTGCTTCTAATCTGAGCTTCCTTCATCCTATTAGCGAGTGTATTTCATCCATTTTGGTATGGACATGTTTTTCCTATTCTGTGTTTGTTTCTGTTTTCCATTGGAAGCAAATGATGTTCTTTCATATACTGAGTAGGAAGCCCATGCATGTGCTACAAGTTGTTCATTTCATATAATATAAATACAAGTATATATAATATGTACATATAAATAATTTTCTATATTAAAATAATTGCTGAACATCTGCAAAGTATAAGTTATTCTTCAATGTGTCTAAAATTCGTTATGCCCAAGAGGAGCTTGTTTGGAAGTCCTGCATCCTAGATTGTCTAAACATCGAGCTTGATATGACTTCCTATACCTGTTTGGGCCCTCTACCTAATAGCTTGCAATTTTAGGTTAAAAACTTAACATGGTATCAGAGCACACCGTTCTTGGGCTCGTTTCGTTTGTGAGCCCGTAGTTGTTGTCCATGTGATAGACCCATTATTATCTTATTGGCTTGCACTTGAGGGAAGTGTTGGGAAGCCCCAAACAAGTATATTAAGTCATATCAACTATTTATATTTATAACGATGTGGGATGTGGGACTTCTCAACACTCACCCTCCCGTGCAGGCCTAACAAGAGAACAATGGGCCTATCATGTGGCAACAACAACAGGCTCACAAATGAAATAGGCCCAACAACAACAATAACGGACTCTAATACCATGTTAAGTTTCTAACCTAAAAGCCTAAGCTATTAAGTGGAGGGCCCAAACAGGTATATTAAGTCATATCAACTTTTTATATTTAAACAATGTGGGATGTGGGACTTCCCAACAGTGACTTCACAGAACACATTCATATCCATCTAGGTGGTTTTATAACAACTAAATATGTCTCACTCTATTTCAATGATGTAGTTCCATTGAGATTCTAGGTTATGATGTAGCTCCATTGAGATTCTAGGTTATGTTTAAAATTCGCATAATCGCATACCATCTGCATATGAATAGTGATGTGTTGTAGTCTTTGCTTTTGTTTTGGGCTTGTATAATAAGTGATGTACTTAACAAGCTTTATGTCTTTACTTTCATATAAGTTGTAAAAGATGGAAAGAATATGGGAATTTTCTTAAGGTTAATTTCATTACCGTATATACATGAAGTTTCAGGTTGAGTTGGGGGTGGGAAAGAGAGAGAGAGAGAGAGCTTTTGCTATCTTATTTTAATGTAGTAGAAGATCCCTTTCATGACTCCATTGGTTGATGAAGATGAAAAAAAAAAAAAAAAAAAAAAAAAAGGAAATAAAAACAAAACAAACATTCACAATGCTCCCCTATTTCCACTTTTACAAACAGAGGGTAAAATTTTGAGTTTAGCTAAAAGAACAAGCAAAAGGACAATGAGCTAACGAACAGAGTATTGATTCCAATATGAAATGCCCCATGTCCCCATCACCTAGGTCTTCAATGCCTCTAACACTCTTACCACTTGAGGTAAAAACCATCCTCTAGCATAGTAATATAAGAAATTATAAGTAAAATATAGCAATGAATCTCTCCAAAAAAATTGGAAACTTTATTTATTAAATACCTAGGTTAGGCTAAAGTAATGATCATTATAACCCAACAATCTTCAATTGTACTTAATATTATAAACATGATGACACCAAGGGAACTCTGGGGCTGATTGGTACGTGGAGTCCTAGGTTCAATATTAATAATTACAAGAAGAAAAAGTAAATCTAATTCTAGAATTCAAATAGATCAAAGAAATCACAACTTCAAATTGGATTTTAATGGAAAAAGAAGAGACAAGAGATTTGGTCATTTTAGAGTTTGAGACAAGATGGGCTTTTTCAAAAAAAAAAGGGGGGGAGTATCAACATCATTCTGTAGGCGAGTGATTGAATAGTACAAAAATTAATTTTTTTGGCCAAAGGATATTGTAGTTTTTAAATAATGGAAGGCATATTTTGGGATGTAATAAGATATTTGATTATATTCCATTTGGGAAAAGAATAATTTTATGTTACAGATATTTTGATCGTTCTCTTTCTTGAAAATGGAAGAGGATTTTTTAGGAAAAAAGGATATGATTGCTCTATGGATCAAACAAGGTAATTGAATGTTGAACTTCTTAACTTAGGAGTCATTAATGTCCTTTGGGGATAATGAACATGCCATGACTTTCAATTGTGCCAAGTTTTGGAGAGAACTTGGTTAATAATACCATTTCATAGTATAAAAAAGGTAATTTCTCTCTTAAGAGAGGATGATAAATCTTAGAGAAAAAATGTACATAATTGAGCATATTGGACAATGGCAGTTATTGGTTTGCTTAAGTTGATAATGGTTAGGGAGTATATTTTAACAAATGCGAAATCACAGTATTTTTGAGTTTACTAGGGCTCACCTCATCTTTGAATTCGAAAAGAAACGTGATTACTAAATAAAATAAAATAAATAATTTTAAAAGCGAAAGGGATCCAATTTATAATGGAACTAAATCATTGATCAACGTAGTTTATAAAAAATAAAAAAACCACAGTCCATGGAATTGAAGGTTGAAAATCATTTTTGAGTTGACTAACATCGCCCAAAACCAAAACTAAGTAGGGGTTGGCAGCCAATTCCAATTTCTACCCCCAATTCCACAAACACATCTGCACCTCCCAATATTTTCTCCCTTATCTCTTGTGAAGGATTGTTTTAACAAATTTTATACTCATCATTGCAAGAGTAAAATTGAACATTACAGTAGACCAAGAATAATGTTGCATTAGCCAATTCCATGGGACAATGAATTATTTAAATGATAGTGGAGTTTCTGATTTCAAGCCTCTCCAAATCAAATGAACCCTTACTCCATTTCTCCTATGATGGCGATCTAGCATTTTGACTGCATTTTGAATTAACAAAAAACAATAATTTATGGACTCTACAACATGTTTGTTGTTTCCACTTGCCACGAAAATAAATAAATAAATAGGAAAAAAAAAAGGCACAACAAATGATCTTAGTTTTACCAATCAGAACAAAAAATGTGAACTCAGCAGAACCATTTCAATTCAAATGGAACATAGTTGAAAATAAAGCACAATTAGTGTTACATACCCTTAGAGATTTTCTAGGTAATGCACGAGCATCAACATTAGTTTGATCCCTCGAAGACCTAGAAAGATACATGCAAACTAATACATGATTAAGCAATAGAATTCTCAGCCTTGATCAACAAACAATCTATCAAACCCATTTACAATTTTACTTACTATTTGAAAAAAAGTATCATACGTGAAAGGAAGAAACAAAAAAGGGCACTACCCAATGTTTGTCCCGCTAAGCGGGGACCTAGGAGGGGTGAGCTAGATATGGTCGTAATCTTTGTTTTTAAGTACAAAGTGAGGCCACTCTCAATACTCAAACTTATGCCTTCAGACTTGGTAGGCCGAGACTTCTATAATTGCAGCCAGACAATGGCCTTATATAAGGGAGAAATAATAGTTTCAAATGATAGAGTGGAGTGCACAAACAGTGTTACAAAAACACTTCAAGTCTCATTATCCGTTTATCCCTCACACAAAGAGTCATAGAGTGTGAAAACCACAATGTCTACGAACATCCTCACATCTCCTTCACTTTGAGAGTTTAAAAACACTCAAACTCTTGCAAGTTTAAAGTCCAAACCTCGCGCTTGTCATCCACTCTGATTAACAAATGTGAAGCCAAGCACTTGCACAGATATGCATGCATCTAAGAAAAGAACACAAAAGTTGGAAATGGTGGTCCACAGTATGTATGCTGGCAAGATAGAAATGGCAGACCAAGGGTTATGGTGGTCCCTCTTTCTGAGGTCATGAACTCTATAAAATTCTGGAAAAATAGCATATTTTCAATTCCAAATGTCATAATTTGAACAAAGCCATTGTGGTAAAAATTCTATCTAATATTTTGCCTGTGTTTTAGGCTTTCATCCATAACAAAATCCAAGAATTTAGCTGATAATGTGATGGAGTTTGTGGTCCCTGTGGACGTTTCTATGGTGGTTTAAACTATGCTCTTACAGCTGTAAATGACTTGAACTCCTGTTCTTATTCTTCCCTTGCAATAGATAATCCTCATTTAAATAGTCTGTTGCTTCTAAAGGCTTCACCATCTCTTGTATTGTTTATTATTCATTCTGTATGCCTTGTCTCATGCCTAGTGAAACTTAAGGTTGAAAGTAAGACCCATTAGTATAATTTATTGCTTCTAAACTCATCAATTTTTTTGGTCACAACCATGTAACAAGAGCCTTACTAAAGATTTAAATATATATTTTGTCAAGAATCGGGAGTTAATGAGGATTTCAAGAATAATTGGAGAAAGTTCAAAAGTGAAAATTTCCCATTCCATGTTTGAGCCAGCAACCTAATATCCATGAAAGTGCAAAATAATTGCAGTAAAATCCACTTGATTAAAGTAACTGCAAAGTTAGAAGAACAATTAACAAGTACATTGACCAAACTGCATTTACACAAACTCTCAAGCACTAGTTGTATAACTCATTATTACTCACATTATTATGAAGCCATCACTCACTCGATTCCCCCAAAGATGGGTTCTAGCACTGTTCACTGGGGGTACCACTTTCCGACCGATTTTAGTCTTAACTGAAGTCAACAAACAATTAGAAACATCATAAGTTGTAAATGTAATTCTATGCCATGCACCTCTCGAAAAACTACAATACGAAATTGCATCTCACCAGGGAACCCATATTTTCCTTTTTCCTTTTCAGAAATTTTAGTATTTTCCTGGAAAAAAAATATATATTTCTATAAATGAAACAGGATCCAGCAAGCAGAATAACTACAGATGGAAGAGAAAAATGTAGTAAGAGGTAAATTGGAGTATAGGACAATAACAAAAAAATAATTATAAGAAAAAGAGTAATGTAATTACCACAACCTTTATATCACTAGTATCCAACTGGTTAACCCTCTTTAATGCCTGGTAACGATTTCCTTAAAGCAGAAATAAATAATAAATAATTACATTAATGCCATGATAGATAATTCTTTTTTTTTTTCTTTTTTTTTTGGATGAAGTAATAATGATTATTCATTCTTAATACATAAACCAAATAATAGTATGCAAATTTAAAAACCTTGTCGGTATAGGAGGCTTCCTTGCAGTCATTCTGACAGAAAAAAAAGAAAAAAAAATTATAAATTTCTTCAAAAGTAAACCTGCAGTAAAGATTAGAAAAAATAACCAAGTCGCAAATACATGTGACTAGTATACACACACTCATGGCACTGAATTAAATTTTAGTAAATATGAGAAAGATAACAAACAAAGTTGCACAAACCTCCCATCAGTATTAATAGATTTACGGCCTTGAGCGTTTGTCCTGTGGTCTTTAGAAGAGATTTTCAAATCTTTTATGCCTATTTAAATACAAAACAAAGAAATACAGAATGCACCACCAAATCAAAAGAATATATATATATATATATATATATATATATATATATACTCCCTCCGTCCCAGAAAGATAGGCCACGTTTGACAAACCACGTAGTTTAAGAAAAACCAGCATTTCATTGACTTTTCATTTATTAAACTCTAGTTTTCCAAAAGTACCCTCTCTTACTTTTCATTGGGTTTTGTGTTGAAAGTAATTATTGAAATAACAAGGGGTAATATAAGAAGTTCAAAAAAATTATGATTTGACTTTTCAAAATGGACAAACATTTTGGGACAAAAAAAGTTGCAAAAATGGCCTATCTTTGAGGGACGGAGGGAGTAATTCCTAAAGAATAGCAGATTACCTCTCCCAGAAGTATGATAGTCACCAACTCCTTGACCTAATCTTTCCCTTGCTTGTCCCTATATTAAAGATGAAAAAAACAAAAAAAATATATAAATATATATATATATTAAAGTTGCTTGAATATATATTCCTCAAGGTTAGGTCCAATTCAAGCCTTTAAAAAGTACATCTACCACAACTGACTTTGCAGTTTGATGACTTGCATTGCTCTTGGTTGTCCTTAAGGTTAGGTGCAATTCAAGTATTTAAAAAGTACGTCTACCATAACTACCTTTGCAGTTTGATGGCTCGCATTGCTCTTGGTTGTACATTGCACTTACCATTTAAATTATTTTTTTCCCTTTCAGTATAAATCTCTTGTTGTATCAGTTCTTTTTTTCAGTTTTGATAGGAAACAATATTATATTAGAAAAGAAAGAACACAAGGAGGAGCAAGAGGTAGTCCTTAAACATCCAAACAGACCCAACAAATGAGCTCTACAAAACAGTGCCCCAAAGAAACTCAACAAACCAACAAGAATCGTACAAAAGGAACCACTAGGAGGGATAGAGATGCCATCCAAATTCTCCCAGGGAGTATTGGCCCCTCTTTAAGCAAGAATTTGGCCTCTTTATTGGTGGATTCATGGATCCAAGAAATGGAGGATGCCACAAGACTAGGATTGCCCAAAATTTCATGAATTTAATGGGAGTACTTTTCATGGACCTTGAGAGGGAGAGAGAGAAAGAGAATCACCTTTACAAGCAAATAAGTCCATCCCTTATCCTTGACTTTTCTAAGGCTAACCAACAAGGCCATATTCTCATCCCGAAGAAAGTGAAGGAAAATTTAACTCTAGCACCATTATCTCCAAAAATACAGCCCACTCCCAACTCTATATTTCTCCTCCTAACATTAATCTTATAATTAAAAAAATGTTTACACATGACTAAAGATTAGAACCCTCCCTTCAATGGTTAAAACAATACTCCCTCCGTCCCACAATGATAGCCATTTTTGCTAACTTTTTTTATCCCAAAATGTTTGTCCATTTTGAAAAGTCAAATCATAATTTTTTTGAACTTCCTGAACTACCCCTTGTTATTTCAATAATTACTTTCAACTCAAAACCGAATAAAAATTAAGAGAGGGTAGTTTTGGAAAAATAGAGTTTAATAAATGACAAGTCAATGAAAGATGGCTTTTCTTAAACTGCAGTGTTTTATCAAACATGGCCTATCTTTGTGGGATAGAAGGAGTACTTAATTACTAAGGTTCTGATGCAAACCTATAAACCTATCAACTGAAGGGTACCTTAAGCCATTCTCAGTACCATTTTACACCTAATTTTTCTATTGACCAATAGTTGAGGGTTAAAATAAAAGTAAAACTCTACATCATATCTTCTATTTTCATATTTCTTACATTAGTTAAGTACTAGTTGTTTTAGAAAAAAAAAAAAAAAAAAAATAGCAACTAACTAGATTTTCTTATCCCATTCTGCGCATTGACTACTAAAGGAACACATGAACAAGTTCAAGACCAGTACAAAGCACCTAAAAGGAAGATAATGAGCAGCAGCAAAAAATTTAACTTAGTTTTTAGTTTGCATACCATAAAATGTTTCCTTGATGAGGCACTCGCACTCCTAGTGGCTGGACCCACCGAAACCCTAGAAACATACATAATAAATAGAGTAGCAGACATAAATTAACAACCATTAGATAAAATAGAAATAATAGATCTAAATTAAGATATCAAATGATTCCTTATCCAGGCCTCTAAACTTTTTTCATCCAAGATCTTAATCTGAAAAAAGCATCAAAAAAATCACTTGCTCTCAAGTGAATTGCTGAAAAACAATTAGGTTCTAGAAGAATGAGAAGGAGAAGGAGAAGAGAAGAAAAACAACAACAACAATAAAATGGAAAATGAAAACAACGTTCTGTCTGTTTAATTTGCAAACTGCAGTTATGGTACCCAGTCATTAGAATAAAATTTTCATTTTAGCTAAAACCAGAGAGGGGAAAAGAAAATCTACCCTCAAGAAGACGCACACATGAAGATGGTGCAATTTATATGATGTAAATTGTTATCAGCACCAACAACAAACAGGATCTCAATCAAGCATTGAACACTTGAACCAATGTAAACACTTCTAACATCAGCTTCAAAATCAAGCTTAGTGCATGCACATATTGAGTTATATAATTTTCCTCTAGGTCAAGCAAAAGGGGGACACATCCATAAGAGGACAAAACCGATGATGAAAATAACAATATTAATTCAGAAAGCATGCCGTTGTAATGACATACTTCTTTCACTTTTATCCTTCCTGCATTGTGACAAAGCATGTAGCTTTTGAACCACTAGCTCCACAACATTAAAAAAATAAAAAATAAAATCCAAAAAGTCTCCTATGTCTGTTCATTTTTTCCCTGGGGACAAAAATGTGAAATACAGACTCGCCCCAATTATTTCCGGGAACAGCACATGAGGATTCTGACTTTTCAGAAAAGGAAATTCTTTTTCCACTAAATTCATCAAGAAAAACATGTAAAAGAACTTTTAGTCAAACTGGACTAAATATATGGTATTACTTACACTGGCTTGAAGTAATCATGCAATTCATTCCTTGACAATTGATCTTGGACATTACTGACATCAGCCAGTGCCTTTCTTCCAACCTTAGTTTTTACTAATAAGGTAGATATAAAAGTGTTAAAAGGGTTCTCAAACATACAACTCAAGTTTGTGTCAAAGTTTTAGTTTATGTGGTCCTTACCAGAACTATCGCGCTTGCCTTTACTGTTCTCCAAATTATTAAGGCTAGCCTTTATGATAGGAAAAAAGCAGCAATACACAATAAGCTTTGTATTTAAAATTATAATAATAAATAAACAAAAACCCATATCCCTACCCTTCCAACCACCAATGCTACTAAATAAAGAAGACTAAAATTACAATAACCTTTGAAACACTTGCATTTGTCTGAGTAGCCACTCTGTTAACTGGTACAGATTTCATTCTACAATACCAAAAAAAAAGTCCAAATGTAAAAGATTTATTTAGAATCAAATGTCCTAAAAATAAGGAAAATAAAAGAAAATGAAAGCTTTCAGTTTTATATTTTATATTATTCCAGACTCTAAAAGGATGAAAAAGTCACCTTAACTTAGCCAAATTATTTTAAGGCTGGATTAAGTAGAGGCTTTTGTTTACTCAAAAAACAAAATTATGAAAAATATAAAGATTCAACATTTCGCTTTCTTCCTTTTCCTATGTTTCTCTCAACAACCAAAAAATGCTGTGAAACTAGGTTTGTATATCTTACATATCCAATTACGAGAGGACCAAGATTAAGAAATTAAAATTAGATTTAAAAAGAAAAAAGAAAAAGAAGGAAAGTTTTTCATTTCTGAAAACTGAAACAACATATAACATAGAACTAAAATTTCATTTTCTTTCCTTTTAATCTATCCTGTAAATTCTGCAACATAAATTAGATCATCTACTTACGTAAATTCTACATACTCACATACCTTGAATTTATTAGGTTTCCTCTTGCTTTTCTACTGAAAAAATTAAAATATAATGTTAGATTATCTGATTCCCAATAATGAAAAATTAAATAAAAATAAAATGAAATGAAACACAAATTGTGTTATACTTACACAGTATCATCAGTCAAGGGAATCACAGCCCTTTTCATTTTCTGAATATACCTTGAAACTTCCTACACCAGCTCTTCCTAGAAGAATGGAGCAAATATGCACAGAATTTAAAATTTACAAAAAAGAAAAAATAAAAACATATATACACATATAAAACCACTAGCCTTGTGCCCTAGGTGCCCCAACACCCCCCCCCCCCAAAAAAAAAAAAAAAAAATATATATATATATATATATATATATATATATAGATAGATAGTTATATAAATAAATAAATAAAACACAAACTCACAAAGGGAAGAACTTTTGTGTAATCATAATACCACATAAGCCTGACAAACCCATTAGAAACACAACAGCAAAATATGTTAGGCGGATGATGATCAAGTAAAAACGTGCTGATATATGTTATATCAACACCCGCATTGGGGTTGACCCCATCCATTGCTGGGTTACGGGGTACATGGGACCAATGCACGAGGTACAACCCTCAATGCATGGTATTGATATAACTTATACAAGCACGTTCTTACCCGACTAGGACTGTATGTTAGGCCTAATATATCCATTAACCACTAGCCTTCACTTTTTAAATGGCCAGTGATACCACTTCACTCGTATCACAGTTACACACAAGTTCTTCTCCCACCAAAGGGAAGGTTAGGGTTTGAAACTTAATCTATTAAAAATGGGGGTTCTGTGGGGCTTCATTTCAACTACCACTTGGCCAAATATATATATATATATATATATATATATGAATGAAGAAATCTGTACCGCTCTTGCAAGTGCGGTGATCTTCCACAACTTGACTCGTTCCTCTGTTTACTTTTCCCTGAATTTACAAGAAAGCAAGTTTTAACATAGTTACACTCAAAGGGAACGTGAATCAATAAAATAAATGATAAAATAAAATATAATTTAAAAAATTCAAAAAAAAAAAAAATAGGGGTCCATGTACCTTGGAAGCCACCATTTTGTTTCTTGGCTGTCTTTTGCTACCTATCAAATGTCTTTGAGAGATTGTGCTCGAAAGAACGAATCTGCCTCAAGTCTTCCTTACCTAAATTACATGAAAATAAAGTTTAGGCATGATTGCATTCAAATCAAAAAGCTAAGGCCCCTGTTTGGAAATCCCAATAAATTGAGTTATTTCATTGGGTTTTGCATATATAATTTTCTAAAAAGGCCACCATCTTGACTGGGAAAATCCAGAGGAATGATAGCCATCATCACAAATGAAGGTGAAAATTCAAAATAGAGGCATTTCATGAATTTCTAAATGGATCTTACAACATCTAATATGATAAATACCCCAACTTGTTTAAATCGTCCATTTAAGATGATATATCTGTGCCCAGAAACAACATGCTTTAACAATGTTAAGTTTCCAACCTAACAGCCTGAGCTATTAGGTGGAGGTCCCAAACAGGTATATGAAGCCATGTCAAATTCGATATTTAATCGATGTGGGTTGTGGGACTTCTCAACTCCCTCTTTCTCTCTCTCCTAACTCTTCTCTTCAACCCTTATTGGAAAAGAATGAGGGAACGGAAAGTAAAATGCTCAAAAATGTGTTAGCAATGGCTTCCCTATCTTAGCATTTGTAGCATTTTTCCTTCCTTTCCCTCAATTTTCCCGGCATCCAAATGGAGCCTCACTCTTTTCTCTGCAAACCCTAATTCTTCTTGGATGAATTATTGCACGCACACACACACATACAGAGATTGTACTAAAAATGGTTTACGTTGATCACTCACCGAAGTGGGCGTCATTTTGTCCGCTTGGTTCCCGAGACTTTGTAGGAAAAGAAAATTAAATTAAATAAGAAAAAGCTTGGCATCTTACTACATTAAATTTCGAAACCCCAAATGGTTACAAGATTCCAAGTTTTTTCTTGCTTTCTTTTCCTACGATTTCTCAGTAACCAAACGGATGGTTTCATTCAAATAGTATCGAAACGATGGAAGAAGAATTAGGGTTTGGTAATACCTCGAACGAAATTCTTCCTCGAGATCTTCAGCAACTCGAATTTCTTGGCAGAAAAGAGAAGAGAAAAAGTCTAAAATGAGTGAGAGAGAGAGAGAGAGAGAGTGTGTGTGTGCGTTTGGGTTTTTTCAGAGGAAAAAAATGGGAGACTGAAAGATGGTTTTTACCGTTGCTGTCTTGAATGTTGAATTGAGTTCTAAAGACCGCCTCTTTCCAGTTTTGAAAAAACATTATGAAAAAAAAGAAAAGAAAAAAAGGTGTGTGTTTACATAACTATCCCTGTCAATAATCGAAAATTACGGGCTACGGAGACACTATACTTTTTGACCGTCTAAAATGCCCCCAATCAAAGAGCGATTATTATTGTTTTCAAAAAAAGAAAAAGGAACAAAATTTAAAGGTTTATTAGATGTTGGTAGAGGTAAAATAAGGTTTTCAAATTTATAAAAAAGGTAAAATAAAGATAATACAAAAAAAAAAAAAATGAAACAGCGAATCCCAAATTGCAACTCAACTAATAATTCGAGTATTGAATTGAAGCAATTTAAATTTTGAACCCTAAAATGAAACTTGACCTAAACTTTGGATCTTAAAGTATAATTTACCCTTATTATTAGTATTATTATTATTTTATATATTTTAGGAGGTTCTGATATGTTTACACACCTGACTAATTCTCCTGAGTATATGCAATCTCTTTATCCCACATGCACTGTTATAGGACAAAGTCCATAGAGGCGATCCTGAGTGAGAGTGGTGAGATGTTTACGCACTCGACTAATCTCCTTGAGTAGTGAGTACATTGCAGTTTCTCTATCCTACATGCACAGAACAATTATAGGACAAAGTCTAGGTAATTTTAAATGAGAGCGATAAGAGTTAAATTCAAAACATCTTCTTTATGAAAAACCCCAAGACCACTCAGTTAACTACTAATAGGGTTACATCAATTAAAGATGTAAGATTATTGTTATAAAGAATTCTATATATAAGTTGGACATCATCACCTCGAGCATTGATCTAAGAAAAACATTCGTCAAGATTTGTGAGAGATCTCATGGTACCTCTCATCATAGATGATGCTAGTAGCTAAATTCTTGGAAACAGAGTTGAGTAGCCAAGAATTTACCATATTGTTATGAAAAATCTGTTGAGCAAGATCTGGATTGTTTGGATTTGAAGGCTTAGGCACATTTAGCAGGAAGACTATAGGTTTGGACCAACCATTTGGTAAATCCATGGTAACATAATCGACTCTACAAAGAATCGATTGGGTTTGATGAGTTTAAACCATCTTATTCGAATATCCTTTTTATTAAACATTTCCAAAAATTAAAAATTAAAAAATTTGTGAGAGTTAAATTTACAGATTGTACATAACTCATGTCCCATGAGGCATATGGCTCCAAAAATTTTATATACATTTTTTTTTTATTTCGTCCTTTTGTTTGAAAATGCATCAATCTATGTTTAAATACAAGTTGCACCCTATTGTCCTATTAACTTCCCTGGAAAGTTATTAGCCCCCCTTCCCCTGCCCTTGTCCCATCTTCTTCTTCTTCTCCTTCTCCTTCTTCTTCTTTTTTATTTTTGTTTTTATTTTTCCTTGGATAAGGAGAGTAAATCCCAATCCCACTGTCAGACCCCACAACCCACATGAATTAGGTACTATCCCATCTTTCACTATCCCCAAAGAGGGAAAAATGCTACTTAGCCCCACACTTTATCCTACAATTTTGCCCTATTAAGAGAAAAATGGGATAAAGTTATGTTTTAGGGTTTAATCATATCAGTAGATCTCACAATTTTAACCCTTTTTTCTCTTAATAGGGTAATATTGAAGAGCAAAGTGTGGGGCTAAGTAGCATTTTCCCCGGAAAAGCCTTATTACGTACAGGTCGTTACAGCTGAAATCTCACTCTGCTCATGAGCTCTCAAGCCCTAAACCCAAGCCCATTAATGCTCTTTTGAATTGATCCTAGGACCCCGTACATGGGAGTAATGTTATGTGGCCACTTGAAAGAAATGCCTTTCACAATTACATCTACTTTTACTCTCTTCCATAATGTGGTGAGAGGATTCTCTGCTTGGATACTGGGGTTACTCGGATAATCTAACGGCTCAAAAAATCAAGCATATAAATGGGATGTGGGCTAAACCTTTTAAAGCCGTTGGACTGCACCCAAGTACCCAAATATCCAAGCAAAAGATCTTGGCTCTAATATGGTAGCTTGTGTATGCATGTTGGGAAGAGGTGTATTCTTGTAGTTGTGTACACTGTTGAAAGGGTCACATTTGGAATATGCTTGTTTAGTTGCTTTGCTTGTTTTCTACTCTTAGTAAAAGGCGAAAGAATAGTTTGCACCGTGCTCATCACATTATTTCAGTCTCTCTCTCTCTCTCAAAAACTCGAGCACATGCGAAATAAAAGCACAAATCCATCATTTTGAATGAAGCCAATAAAAAATGTTGAAGCCATAACCATAATTGAATATATAGGATCTTTTTTTTAAGAATTCATGAAACACTTCTCTTTTAAACCTTTTAATGTTGTTTGGAACAACGGCAGCCATACTGTTGGATTGCCTCGTTCACAATTGTGGGTTGTTGACAATATCATATGCGAAACACATTGAAACAATTCAATTTCCATTGAGCAATCAAACGGGTCCCAATTCAATGGTTCTATATTATGGCATGATCCTGCGAGATCTCACAGAACAACAATCTTGTGTCACTGTAAACAAAATGTGGCCATGCCTTGCCGGAGGGTGCAAACGAAATACTGAGACCTTTTTTCAGCCACCAAATTTATGCCAGTCCCCAAGATCACAAGGGGATTATCAGTACCTCCTGTATAAGTGGGATTTAAGGCCTTGTTAAATACATGCAAAAAGCTCAAGAAAATCTTAGACTAAAGCTCATAATTTTTTAGTATGGCAATTTTGCCAGTAGAAAGAAGTGTAACAATAAAGCTTTTTTTTTTACAGAGATTCTCTGGTTTACAATGTGACAACCTCCTCTGATCACAGTAGCAACTTTGTCATTAATTGACAGTGTCTTTAAAATATGGAGATGGGTTACACTCTGGATGTAGGAACATTTTACGACCATTTAACCCATTTAAGTTAAATGATTCTTCCTAAGCTGAAACCGTTTTATAATCCATAATTGAATATAAGTTCCTTGAAAAGGATTAATAGACGAGCCATGCAACAAGAAGTCTGTCGGAAGCGGGATGAAAGAAGCAGGTCAATTAGGATGAATACTACCCATATAGTAATACAATGATCAACTTTGTCATCTCTCATCTATCAAGCAATTAAATATTATTACATGAAAAATAATTGAAACCAACGATATACTGTAATTGAAATGATTGAAGAACTCTGCTACTTACTCCATGTGTGCTTGCTTACAATCATTAAGAATTTGAAGGCCTCCAGATCATGAACTACAACTGAGATCAATTTTGGACATCATCAAGATGACAAATTATTGTTTATACTTAAATACATAATTACCACATCTATTTCCTATTGCATGCATTATGCAACAATATAATCTGCAAAAACAATCATATATTTATATAGTCGACGCGAGAAGAGAAACTTCTACAATTCAGCTGTTTTTCCTTGCTTACCTCAGAGAGTATTCTCAATCACAGAACCCAGCCACAAAAGAGCCTCAATCACGGAACGGTGTGAGATCAATTTTAAAGCATTGCTTCCCCTTGCTTACCCTCTTTGTAATATCAACAAATAAAAGAAATAAATGTCACTATTGAAACTTGAATGAAAATAGAAAATAGTTAGATAAGAATACTAACATCAATATTATGACGTGTGGAATAGTTGGCACTTGGCAGGCCCAATAACTACAACTAGATGGATCCCAAGTTCCCAACCTAAGAGTCTAAGAGGTATATTTCCACTAAAGAAGGAAGAGGAGACACAGGTTTGGACGTCTCATAAAAATGCTATTATTTTATTGCGTTTTACATAACATATGAAAATAAGACTGATTTTATATTTTCCTACAGCAATAGAAATAAGTCTATTTTGTTGCATGTAACTACAATAGCTGCAAGTCAAACAAGGCTGAGGTCAGCCTAAGATCATTCCAAGTTTAAGAACCCCAGCATGAACTCAGCCTGATCCCAAGCTTGGTTTGCTATAATGTAATGGGAATTAGGTTCAATTTGAGATGCATGAGCTGAGAAACACAGCTGCATTTCTTCCACATAACCAACAAAGGATTACCCAAAAAAAAAAAAAAAAAAAAAAGTAGCAGAAAGATCTTTAAATCTTAGGTCATGTTTGTTTGGTTGGAATGAAATGAATGGGAATGAAATCTGATTCCATACTCAAAATGCATGGCTTGGAATGGAATGAGATTAAAATAAACATTGCGGAATGAATATCATTATAATTCACTACTATTGTTTGATTTCATTCCCATTTAATTACTTCATCCAAATATGTTATTTGCAATGAATTGGAATGGGATTCCATTCCATTCATTCCATTCCAACCAAACAAACATGGCCTTAGGAGAATGCCAAATACCTCACATCACTATGAAATAAATACACCTTGTAGTAGAAACTGATAACGGTGATGGATATTTAAGAATAGAGGGGGAATTACATATTGGTCCAGCTACGGGCAAATAATTACAGTTAGCAGTCATTCTTAGTCAAGTTAGTAGTCATTTGTATTAATATGTAATCATGTACCCGTAAGCCGGACCAATCTGTAATTCCCTCATAAAAAAAACAGGTTAAAGAGGAAAAGACATCCAAAAAACTTAAAAAACAGAACACCCATGGAAACTCATCAAAGTTTCATGAAAAAAAACAAATAGAAAATCTTAACCCTGTTGAAGCCATATACAAAATTAACAAAAAGGTTAGTGTAATAATTCAGAAAATGAAAAATCTGAACTACACAACATGAAAAAAGAAAATGGAAATAAGAAGATCAGAAGGAAAGGCCCAAGCATCTACTTGTGTCAAAATTGCTTTCATGCATCATATGGGAAGCTTGAAACAAATAAACTCCAGACTGAATTGAAGAAAACATTGCAACGCATATAGAATGGAGATCAATGAATAGGGGAAAGCAATTGAGAAGGAAATTATTGTAAAGAAGGCAGGGATGCAAAGTGATGTAGGACAGTTCTAAACACTAGATTAATGCTGTCTACAATTAAGTATATGATGGGCTAAGGTGATGGGCAGCTGTTGGTTTAGGTTCTAAAAATTTGAAGAAAGGTATTAGGCAATTTAAAGTGAAAGGATTAACATTGCCTTGGGTTTGAGGTTTTGAATTACTAGAATTCCATAAATAAGTGCTTTAAATTTTCTGAACAGCAGCAATTTAAAATCTTGAATATAAGGGTAATGGCTTATGGGGGGCAATAGGACTAGGATTATAGAAGTAGGGTTTTAGGTCCAGACAGTAAAGGAATAACTGCTGCTTGTGGATTAATTGGAGAACACAGCAGAGCAGAAAATCAAAAATCAGAAAAAAGAATGTGGAAGAAAAAGATTCTCTATAACCATGCCTTCAATTATAAAATCAAAACACTCAAAATAAATCGAATTTTAATCTCATTTTGGTGCAATAGACCCTGTTCATAGTACTAACAATGATGTTGATGGTGATGATGATGATTAAAGCAACCACAACTGACACTAGGATCAAATTTCACATCTGATAGACAGCATATCTACCATGTAGATTGCATTGCTTGAGAGAATGGTTTCTAACCATATCAACACAAGTATTTCACAGAATTATAACCGTTTACATTAAGAATGGGGTGAGGAACTTACAGCTATTGCCACAAGCTCTTCCAACAGCTCCTCCAAATGACGCAGTGGCTGTAGGCATGGATGAGCAAAAAATGTTAATTAGCTTATAGCTAAATAAAAGCCATCGCCTAATAATGTAGGCTTCTGCTCCATATGAACACAATCTCCAGAAGGAACTAAACTCTCACAGAGGAATGCCCATGAATTTCGAATGTCATGTAAATGAAACTCACCCATTGTGTTGGACCATCAACGGGGGCATTCAATGGATCATCGTGCACCTAAGCACCCAAAATAAGCTCTTAGAAACCCACAAGTAGAGGAAATAAGGACGAAAAAATATTACTATGAGAAATATCGAAGTTCAGGCTATGCAGAATCACAGTCAAAATTTCCTTAGTGTAAGTATGGGAATTCATATCAGATGCATGCAAGAATGGATGGACCACGTGGACTACCACAATGACATCTAATCTAAGAAGCATTGACACTCCAAAAAATTTGAAAATGCAGTGTCCGACATGTGTCGGACACAACATAGTCAAGACACAGCTTCAACACTTTGCCAGCATGTGTAGGACACCCCTACGACATCGCAGGGAAGTCGACATGGTGGGGAAGTCTTTTTGCATATTTTGATCATTGGAATTAGACAATTGATAACAATGCATTTGTTTTTTGATGTTTTGTGTTGAAAATGGAACAATGCTTGAAGTTAAATGCCATTGTTACAACTTAATAACTCATTATGACTTATGGAGTTATGGGTGTCTTGCTTGTTTCTGTATATCTTTTATATCTTCATATATTTTAATTCTTTTCTGATGTGTATAATGAAACTATCAACTATATATATACATAAATATATTTATATATTTATATAAATTATAAATATAAATTTATTTATTACAGTGCCCCGTTGTGTCGTGTCTTAGTTTTTTTAGGATTTTCCATATTAGTGTGTTAGTTTCGTGTTGTACCCGTGTCACGTGTCAGTGCTTCCTTGCATCAAATCAATTAATGGAAGGTAATCATGGCCTATCAACTAATGCATGTTATTCAATGGAGTTGTACTAGCCAAAAAAGATTAAAAATAAAAATAATGCATGTTATTCAATTATAGAAACTATAGTGAATCAAACAAAGAAAGTATAAAATCCATGGCATGAAGACTGCAAGGGATAATCTAGCTTGGTCTTTTAAACCTAATCAAAATTAGAGAAAAAGATATCCTACATGGTCAACTGAGGACAAGACTCTTGGCATCATCCAATGGATTGAAGGGGGGAGGTATCCTTAACACTAAGCCCAACCCATATAACATATATAAATGGTCAATATACATACATACATACTCAAATACACACATATATTGATACACACACACACACACACACACACACACACACACACACACATATATGAGCCAAAATAATTTGTGGGCCAATGTCTAAGTCAGGAGACTAAAATCTAGACTATTTGGCTGACGGCAAATTAAATAGCAAGCCAATGTCCAAGACAGGAAACTCCAGACACAATTGTGAATACCTTCACCCTTCAGTACGTTGATGGCTTGTAGCCTGCCACTAGATTTCTCATAATTTGCTCTCCCATGTACTGTAATTGCTTTCATTCATTCTCCACCAGAGTTGACACTAAAATTATTAGTTAGAAGGAGATTCTAGTTCTGTACCTCCATGAAAACTCCATTCACTCCAACAGCGACAGCTGTCCTTGCAATGCATGGTATTAATTCACGAAGACCTCCACTGGCAACACCACCACCTTCCAGCTATTTGAGAAAGCAGATATTTAGCTCTCCCAAAAGGAGAATAAAACTCAACAAGAGATATGGAGTGATAAGTTTAAACTA
Source organism: Liquidambar formosana (assembly GCA_039720395.1). Lineage (NCBI taxonomy): Eukaryota > Viridiplantae > Streptophyta > Magnoliopsida > Saxifragales > Altingiaceae > Liquidambar > Liquidambar formosana. The sequence continues at coordinate 22,490,327 of CM077834.1, read as the reverse complement.
AAATACTACAACTATATATACCAATGAAAAGCCAAAAAAAGCTTGCAACAATGATATAGTACAGAAGCATAACAAAGAATATCATTAATTAGTTGAATAAAACAACAACAGGACAGAGAAGGGCTAAATTGCTTGGGTTTTTAATCCTTAAATCATGTTGATAAACTCTAGTATAAATTCCATCACCTACCAGAATTCTTGTCAATTAGGCTACTCACTTAATCACTTGTCTGAATTATTTTAACTTAGGCCACTCAGCCATATTACTTAACCATGTTATTGCAAATAAGTCCACTATTGATGTTAGCAAATTTACTTTAAAAGGTCTAGAGCCACTCATTTTTTTATGTTGTCCATCTCCTGGCTGTTTGCCAGAAACCAGGCACTGAAACTTTGAATAATTTATGAAACTGAAGGTCAATTGGTAAAAGTACATGTCGAAACATTAACATTTCCAGCTAAATGAATAAAACTACAACAGAACATATGAAGGCCAAAAATTTTGGTTACTTAATTCTTAAATCGTGTTTAAAAACAAGGCACTGCAACTTCAGATAATATTCTGAGACTGACAATCAGATCTAAATGAATCTTAATGTTCTGAAAGGTCTAGACCACTCAATTTTTTATGTTGTCCATCTCCTGGCCGTCTGCCAGAAACCAGGCACTGAAACTGTGAATAATTTTATGAAACTGAAGGTCAATTGGTAAAAGTACATGTCGAAACATTAACATTTCCAGCTAAATGAATAAAACTACAACAGAACATATGAAGGCCGAAAATTTTGGTTACTTAATTATTAAATCATGTTTAAAAACAAGGCACTGCAACTTCAGATAATATTCTGAGAATGACAATTAGATCTAAACGAATCTTAATGTTCTGAAAATATCATAAACTCAGTTGCATTCATTTAAAGGCACCAAATGCAGGCTTTTATATAGGGTGCACATAGCCTAATCCATTTTGGTCGCCTAATCCATTTTGGTCTTTGCTTAGGTGCCAAGTGCAAGCCCTAGTTACTTTTGTCTTCTTTCATTCATTGTAACTTTATCCTTAATTAAAAAATGGAAACTAAGGAATACACCCTTAAATTGTCTTTTTTCCTAATTACTATCTTTCCCTCTTTAAGATTCTCAAGGAAGTGGCTAATATAATTGAGAAGATCTAGAGAGATTTCCTTTTAGAATGAAGGGTTGAGTGGAAAAAGGAACACTGGGTTAAGTGGGAGGTTGTGTCTCAGTCCAAGGATAAAGTGGGTCTTGGTTTGGGAATGTTGTGGCTCGGAATGTTGCTTTAACTGGTAAATGGCTGTGGAGATTCACCACTGAACAAGGTTCATTATGCATTCCATGATCAATAGTAAATACGTGATTCAAAATAACGAGGTGGAATTCTCAAAAAGTTGAAAAGGAGAGCTTTCGTTGCAAGTGGAAATTTATTTCTCAGGGGTTACCTCGTTTTTTTAAGTCAAGTGAAATTGTTGTGCATAATGAGGATTCATTTTTGGGAGGATGTTTGGTCAGGGTAGAGGCCTTTGTCGGAAAGAAAGAACAAAAGAAAAAAAATAGGTCATAAGAAACATCAGGAGTAGGCACACTCAATAGGAACTTCCTGATACAGTATTTATTAACTGCTCACATCTTTTGGCCCAATTGAGAGTTACCAACATTTTAGCCACCCTGCATTTGTATCTGCCTCAGACATCAAGAGCAAACCATCCATGCAAGATAAAATTAGGCATAAAATGAACATCTGAAATTGTTGCAACTTTAGTTTTATTATCCTTTTTCTAAGGAGCTAAAATACGAACACAAGTTAACATGATAACCTGCATGCTCTAATATAATGAGAGCCCATTGAACAAACACAATTAGTTGCTCATAGATTTTCAGATTTCAGTGCAGGTGTATATGGCAGATGAATATCAAAAATTCGTTTCTTTATGGAGTCCTACACCATTCCCCTACCATTAATCTTTGCTGCATGCCTGCATTTACCCCATACAAATGAAATTCCAAATTCAACCAAACAACCGTTCCTTTAACATTCCAAGCCAAGCCCAAAGTCTCTAACATCACTAAATGCTTCCTTTCTCAGTCTGGCACGCACTTTGGAAGAAGTGAAGGGGCAGCAGGTCGACCATATGTGGGTTGTTTGACTCTCTTTGACTGATTTTCACTTTAGAAAGTTTAGCTACCAATATGCCAACTCCATTAGAAGAGATGTAAAAGCATCCATTAGAAGAGAGGTAAAAGCATTAGCACCAATATGCCAACTCCATTAGAAGAGAGGTAAAAGCATTCTCATTGTTAGCCAAACGGTCTGGCTTCCAGTGCCGAAGCAGTCCCATATTACCAGATAGAAGTAGAACCAAAGAGAATGTGAATCAAAATTGCAAGCATTTCTGCCTTTGTACAGTTGGAATTATAATTGGGGCTGGAGCAATTTAGGAAACTCCTTTCTATGGTAACGTCATGTATTCTCAGTCATGTGTTTCAGGTGTCTAATTCATTTACTTTCCACAGATTTTCCATTGTTTTGAAGTGTTCGGTAGACATACCCTTACTTTTGTTTTGTCATATTGACACATGGGCACTCCATGGTGCAGCAAAGGTCCCAGACAACACAGAAAATTCCGTACAGTAGTGATATTCTTGGTAAAAAGCCATAATTTGAAATGAAAAACATCTGTACCCAATTGCCTAACATTCAAACATGAAATGCGAGACAAGACAGACCTTTTTCCCAGCAGGTTGTTGTAATGAATGTGTCACATCAGCTACCTGCACGGCAAACCACAATCAGCTGTCGGGTGGTGTCAACTGGAAGCAGCATGTTATTAGATGAAGGGCTTAATGCAAAACGAACCAAGAACTTAGATGTAAATTTATTTTTTCTTTTGCAAAAAACAAAAAACAAAAAATATCCAAGCAAACAAAAGGAATATCTATTAGGAATCAATCGCTGACAACATATCCATGGAGCAATCAAGGGTCAGTATAAACCTATCACATCAATGTCGATTTATTAAGCGTCTGGCATTTGGTTGAATCAACTTCCATTCTGGTCCCGATATATATATATATATATATATATATATATATATATATATATATAATCTTTTTGATAACAAGGAAACCCTTAGGGAAACCCTGGGTACATAAAAGACCCCAAAACCCGTATGGACCAAGTAAGTTCAAGGCACATGAGAACCATGAAACCTTGTGTGGGTGGGCCCCAAGCGGTTTAGCAAGAGTTGAACTTAGGACCTCTACTTCCTGAGACGATCCCAATATTTAACTATATATAAAATTATATATATATATATATATATATATATATGTAGTTGTGTGTATACACACATACACCCACACATATTTTATGTATTTGTTCAGTTCCCTCTTCGTTATTCTATTTTTGTTAACGCTTAAGAAAGAAGATTCCTAAAAGGATAAAAAGTGGATCCTAAAAGTAGATCTAATATCTATCACCGAGAGAATAAAATTTAGAACGCATTGATAAAAACAACACTGATTCTTTTTTATATTACAATTAATCTTAACGATTAATAGCCCAATGTCTATATACAGAGTTGTGTATTCTAAGCTGGGGATCATATTTGTATACAAGTTTCTTCAAGCCATATGTTGCATATGTGGAGTGGTTATATGCATTCCAATGAGGAAACTCCACTATCTAGTCACTGTACAAAGAACAGTTAGAAACCCCTCCAAACAATGGAGGAGATAAAATCTGATTGAAATCTGGCCTTTGATTTCCTCCTCAACTTTGACCACCTCCAGGAGTCCCTATAAAAATTCTAGCCTTCCTTTACTACCAAGGCTCCATAAGGAAGGATAGTGGCAAAACCTCTGTGGCATCTTTTCTTCTAAAGCCCAGGGACTCAATCTGCCAACTCAACAGGTGCAATCCAAAGAAGCTTGGAACAACAATAACATAAAATGGAGGCATAATGGCATTAGATAACTAGATGGATAGTCACCCACTTCATATAGACCAGAGTACCAGATACATGAGAAACATATCAAAATACCACAATTTTCTACAACTTAATGAAAGCAAGAATAAGGATCTAGTCCAAGAGAAGAATCCAGATGAGAAAAGAAACTCTAGTGGGAATAAAGGGAGGCCAAATACCCTTGAATGATTCTTTTTTTTTTTTTTTTCTTTTTTTTAAAGTGTGGGGTTGAGGGTTGAAAGAGGTAAGGCAAATAAATAAATAAAAAACAATGAATTGCCTAACATTCAAACAACCACTATTCTATCTTCCACCTTGATACGATGTAGTTAAAGGCACCTTGGAGCAAAAAGGGTCCAAGGCACAGCAAGGTACACCTGAAACGCTGACTATCTCCCCAATTTTTTATGGATAGCCACAAGTCCGTTTCTATCATTCGAAATTGCAGAAGGTAAGCAAAATATGCCCCTCAAAGAACATCACCAAGGGCTAACAATTTCCAATCCCAACCGACCAAAACTTGCCAAAAAATAAATTAGTCTGGGTTTGGATTTTATGGAACCAATTTGACTTCAAATCGACCTACCCTGATGCTATTATAAACAAATTATATTTGGGCTAGTCTCCCCATCCCAAAAATCTAAATTCAACCATACAATTGCCAGCCTACTATCACAATACCACCAATCAGACCAAAGCATCATCCTTTGCCCTTTACCTATTAGGAAGCAAGTATAACTCCCAAATTCCTCAACCACCTATAGAATACCTTTCCACACACCCAGGCCATAAGATAAGAAGACCACATTGCTGCCCCACCCATTGGAAGAAACATTCTTGGTATAATTAGCATGACCAATCATTTTCATTGAGGTGAATATCTAAGACCATTGGGAGTAAGGTTTGGTTGAGTTCAGTTGAGTTGAATATCTGAGACCATCTCCCAATAAAGCTCTAATGAGAGATATTGTCAAGTGGATTGTTGGTTGCTAAAGATAAATGCTTGACTGTGGATCACCTAATAAGGAAGTGGGTTATGACCAATAGATGTACTACATGTAAAGACAATCAATTTGCCACCTTTTCATCCATTGCCATTGGGCTTGGAATTTGAGGGTTATGTGCTTCCATCTTTTCAGGGTTCAATGGGTCTTACCTTCTTCTACTCGTGATCTTCATTCGGGTTGGTGGTTAAAGGTGGGGAATAAGGAGATTAAAAAGGTTTTGGAAAGGTTCCACATGCCCTATTTGGTGTATTTGGAAAGAAATGAATTCAAGAACTTTTGAAGGATTTGAAGCTTCTTTAGTTGATCTCAAGTCTATTTTTGTTAAACATTCTTTTTGCTGGTTTCATAGTCATAGATTTGGGCCTAGTCCTTCTTTTGTTAATTTTTATAGATTCTCTTAAGCTCTATTTAGGGCTTTGGCTAGTGCTTGTATGTGTCTCATACTCTCATGTACATAGGTTATGCCCCTTTAGGTTTTAATCCAATGCTTACTTCATCAAAGAAAAAAAAAGATATTATCAAGCGGATTTCAATACCAAACTCCGTCCATGGAGGACAAACGGAATCCAGGTTTTCTTCATTAGAAGAAACAATTATACTAGAAAATAATTGAGTAAATAAAGGTGGACACTTATAGAAGTGTCCAAACAACTGTTGGACATGGGGCCAACACAGGAATCGCTCAACCATAATGGTGAGAAGTGTCCAACATAACATAGTTTAGAACATACATGGCAGGCACAAACTGACAAAAGAGTTAATACAAGTGAACAAGTACTCATGGAGAATTTTTTTGTTTTCTTTTTGGAAATGCACAGAAAATATTTGCACTCATCAAATATAGTTTTTTTTAGCCACAAGAACAAGGAAACTTTACAACAATATTTTACATTATAGAGATGCATAATTATAATTGAGTAATTTACATGTTTAATAACATAAGTATTTTGTTAAAGAGAAAGAAAAGGCAGCCTCATTTACAGAAGTTAGTAATCTACTTACAATAGGACAATTAGCTTCCCTCATCCACTCCAAGTTGCGTGGATCAACAATCAAATCATCTACAAACCAAAGTCCATAAAGGCTCAATCAAACTGTAAACATAAATGATATTGATAATGCATCAATAAAATTCTAATCCAAACATGCTTCAAGCAAAATTCAAGCTTTAGATTTGGGTTAACCTTCAGAAAATTCATAAAGTTTAAATACCCCGACCACCCCCCCCCCCCCCCAAAAAAAAAAATATAAAAATATATATATATATAGACATAGGAAATGGGACTCATTTGTGCAAGTCTATTAAAGTCTGAATCCATGGGTTAGAAGAAAAACAATAGCTCTACCATGATCCTCATTTTGCTATGGTGTTACATCTTGTAGCAATACAAGAAGGCCTTTGATTCAGGTCATTTAGAACATTTCAAAATGTTTTGAACCACCATATCCATCACTTCTTGGAATATTACATTGTTAAAAACAAAAAAGGAAAAAAGGAAGATCACTGTTCAGAAGCCAATGGCATATAGCAATTGAAACAAAATCAAGAATGACTTACTATAGCCAAACATAGTTCCTCTCTCACAAACCATCACATTTTGATTTCCAGCCAATCTAACCTTTTCAGCAGAATTTGCCATGACCTGAGAATATACATGTTCATTAGTTAGAAGAATGGTACTAGATAGAAAGTGTATGTATATATCAAAAGCTTGAAGTCCAAACATATCAAGAAAGGTTTAAATTTTTAAAGGTTTCACTTACAGAAGGAGCACAGAATTGGCCTTTCTTAATGTTGACAATTTTTCCAGTCTTGGCAGCTGCAACTAAGAGATCTGTCTGTGATTAGATGACTTGAATAAGATAAATGAAAGATAAAAAGCACATCCTTTAGACCTAACTCATGAATAAAAAGCACATCCTTTAAACCTAACTCATGAAATTTAGTGATGATGGAAGTCACCGAAAAAAAACTAAAAAATAAATTTAACCTGACGACATAAAAATGCAGGAATCTGAATAATGTCTGCAACTCTGCCAACTTCATCACACTGGGAAATTCAAGGGTTAAAAACAGATCAACCAATTTTAAACACCAGCTCTACAAGAAGAAATAGTAAAGAATAAAAAAAAACCAAGAGCAATAAACATAAAATAAATGAACTTATATTTTCACATAAAGATGCAGGGCAAATATGATTTCCTCAAACAACTATTAAAATAAAGAATATCAATACCAGGACACAATGAAAATTTTAGATTTTGTCCAAAATGAAATGCAAATCATATTGTAAACTTTCTTTTGTTGTTCTCCTAATGAAATAAAAAATAAAAAATAGAAAACAAGAAGTAGAAGAAGATAGACAACCTTGTCCAAACAAAAAATGGTACATGGTCATATGGGTACATTCTCCAAGAGTACCACATAGGTAGCTACTTCATTTAGTGAAGGTAGAAAGGGCATATTTCCTTCTAATAAATCACCATTCTTTTGTCCTTTATCTCTCCTTTTTTTCAACTCATCAAAATTTCATCTTTACACGTGAGCACATAACTCACCAAATTTTTTGCTAAGAGAATGGTCATAGCATTCCATTGAACTGGTTAATACTGACCCAACCATTGGAGTCAACTACATAAAATATTTTTCACCATTTCAGCTCTATCTATAGAAATATCCTTTATAAAATCCAAATAAGATTAACAACAATAACGATAGTAATAATATAAATTATAACATTGCAATCATTGTTAGAGCAACCAACTTTAAGACTAAACGAGACCATTTGATGACCAATACAACCTATGCAACAAATATCCAAGATAAGCTTAACTGTTAGTCAGAAACAAAATATCAAACATATAGATGGCCAATCTATAATTAGATATTTAATTTCATTAGTGTCTTAACATCATACACAAGTAAGACTATGCTACATGAAAAGAGGCATCAAATTATCAATAGAGACAAGTGTCCCACTAATCAAAGGATATTTCACTTTGCTATTTCCCAAAATCACAAAGCTTCAGGCAAGAATAAATAAATACATAAATAAAAGGATAAAAAAGAGCATCGCACTCATAATGCAAATTCAAGAAAATACAACATAAAAGAAGAAGTGGTGTTTAGAGAGAGGAAACAAGAAAGTTACCTGGATAGTTTCGTGCACATCAGTCACTATAGGAATGTCATATGCTATTTTTACCTTTTCAAGGATCTGTAACCGAAAAGAAGAAGTATGAAAAACTAAGAGTATTAAGAATCCCATTGGCTTATCTTTATGAAATTTCACACTAAATCAATCAAGAAAAAGGTATTAAATATGAATTCGGCCATAGCATAATAACCAAAAGCAAGTTTAATAAAACAAAGAAGTCGGTGCCTCATTTTTAACAACCAACTTACCAAAAGATTTTTGTGTATGCCTCATCACTTTCTTGAATTTGTCAATTCAAGGTGATGGATTTGTGCTTTCAATAATACTATGTAAAGTTTGTTGAATTTTTTAATTTCGAATTGAACACCCCAACAGGACCTAAGTTTCAATCTTTATTATGATAAGATTATTTCAAATGATTTTCTTTCTTTTGCATTCAATCCAAATGACCACAGTTTAAAATAACAAGATGTATGGTATACCATTGCATCTACTGATTTCAAGTTGTAATACAATTTCTATTAAGATTCAACACAATTGGCTAACATTGAATGAGTTTGCCAAATCAGTTACATTACTTGTTAAATTGTTATACATGGATTACAATTCCTTTGTGTACAACTTTTTATTCCGAGATTGTTGTTAGATATTGACATTTTACTATAGGAGTTTTTCTAAACTTCCTCAAAAAAGTTAATTATGTTTTAAAGTCTGACGGATCCCACATTACCAAAATTTAAAACCTCAAAGAAAAAAAATGCATGAGAAAGAAATTATAACAAACAATACCTTCAAGCCTTCCATCATGCCAGGACCCCGAAACGATTTTGAAGATGTCCGATTAGCTTTGTCAAAGCTTGACTTGAAAACCAGTGGCACCCCAACTCTAGAAGTCAAATCAAAACCCAATTTCATTAGCAACCCATAACATTACTTTAAAAATAAACCCAATCCCTTCAACCATACTTTTCCACTTGAATAACGGAAAATTAAAACTCTATTATCAATTCTAATCCAACACAGAGAGCACCCATTTGTTTTTATATTAAGATTGGGGCATTGAGGGAGGCAGATAAAGGGAACATACTTTGTTGTAATACTCTTTATGTGCTTGGCCATACGTAGAACGTGCTCCTCAGATTCAATCACATTGGGTCCAGCTAATAAGAAAAATGGTTCCGCTGTCTGTTTCAAAATATAATTCAAATTCTATACTAAACTGTCCATTGTAAAAATGGTTCCGCTGTCTGTCTCAAAATATAATTCAAATGAAATACTAAACTGTCCACTCTACGAATTGCGCATGAAAAAGTAGTTTGAAAGAAATTGAACTGATTCAAACCTTGAGCTGGTTAAACAGCAGGGTCGATGAATCCATCCCCAATCTCTTTTTCTCAGGTTAACTGATGTACAGAGTGGCGCTGCAAATAGAATTTGAAGAAGACATCGTTAGACAGATTAATAAGGTCACCAAGAGTGCATATTCGAATAATTCACTACGCAAAAAGGATCATGCATGAACTGATGAATTGACATTGCAATTTGCAAACACCACAAGATCAGATCAACTTCGGGCATACGTGCATTGAGAAAGAGAGAGAGAGAGAGAGAGAGAGGAACTGAGGAACAGTTGCAGAAAAGCAGATCAAGAACCGTAATGGTTACCTGGTAAAGGAGAGATCTGAACTGAGAGTGAGGGACAGAGGAGTAGTGAACGACTAGTAAGGGTCAGCATGGGTTCGGGTCGAGGGTTTAGGGCTTTTTTTGGGCTTTTCATTTTAGGCCTCATTTTATACTTAGAAATATAATTTCACATTTTGTCTACTTTCTTTTCTTTTTTGAATTTTTTTTTGCACACTGGTACATATATGCATATGAATTTATAATTATAAAAAGTGTAAATTACACTTTACGATCCAAAGTTTGAGTCAAGTTTCATTTCAGGATTCAAAATTCAAATTACATCAATTCAATACCCAAAGTAGTAGTTGAGTTGCAATTTGGAGCCTGTTTTCAGAATTTTTTGTATTATCCCTACTTTGCTCTTTTTATGAATTTGAAAATCCTATTTTACCACTATAAATATTTTATAAATTTTTATATTATGACCGGATCTGAATCACTTTGTTATCAAATTTGTAGTTTTGTAAATGAAAAGTATAAAAGTTTATTAGATGTTGATAGGGGTAATATAGAGAGAGAAATAAGATAAGAGTGATTTGGATCTAGTAAAAAATATAAAGGTTTATTAGATGTTGATAGGGGTAAAATTGACTTTTAAATCCATGAAAGGAGTAAAATAGGGATAAGGCATAAAATATTGATAGCAAACCCCAAATTGCAACTCAACTAATAATTTAGGTATTGAATTGACACAATTTAAATTTTAAACCCTAAAGTAAAACTTAACCCAAACTTTAGACCATAAAATGCAATTTACCCTTATAAAAATAAAGAATAATTATAACTTATAAATTAATTTAATGTTATAATTTATAAGTTAATAATTATAAGTTTGAATCCTATTATAATCAACACGTGTTGATTGATATTATTACATTAGCACTATGTATTGCGGCTTTTGTCCTGTGCATTATTGGTTGTATGGTACAACCAACCAATACATAAGATATTACATACATCAGCACTATGCATGCGTGCAAAAAATCAAGTTGATCCGATATCGTTTGCCATCCAATCTAAAAGCCTACATTTATATTCAATAAAACTCTCACATTTATATATGAAGTGAATCTTAATTTTGATTCAACTTAATTTTTTGTATGCATGCTTTACATAGATATATAGGCAATCTAATCCAATGACGAATTTTGCAAAATATGAGTTGTAGATCTGAGTTAAAAAAATTTGTGTCCCTCGATTCTAATCCTACAGACGTCTCACATTATCCGGGATAGATTGCATGGCTCCTAGTTGTGTGATTATTTGCAGGACGTTCCAAACCTAATTAATCTCATATATTGGTCATTCTCTATATATATATATATATTCCCAATTAGATGAACATGTTAACTTATATCAGCACTATGCATTAGGGGTTGTATCTTATGCATTGGCCAAATATACCTCGTAAAACCATAACCTATTAATGTATGAGAAACAACCCCTAATTTGGAAGCTGATATAAGTTATATCAACACTTACTTACCTGACTATCATTATATATAGACACACACATGCAGTTCTGATCAAGTGAGTACATATTCACCTAGTTTATATCAATACCATCTAATAGAAGTTGTACCTTGTGCATTGGTCTAATATACACCATAACTCACTGATGCACAAAATACAACTCACAATATAAAGGTTGATAAGTTATACCAGCATGTACGCTCACTTGATCCTCGTCCTAAACACACACACACAGGAGTCACACACACACACACACACATACATATATATATATATATATATATATATATATATATATATATTAGATTATTTTCCACCGGCATATTATGAGTTAAGCCAAACACAAAACAATCTCAGCAGTCTCGTGCAAATTTTTGGAATTTAATGGTCTGTGTTCAACGGTACACAAAGAAGGATGCATTTTTTAACAGTCAACTGACGACAGATACCTAAGCATGCTCTCACCACAAAAAGGGTTAAACCCAAACAATCAAAACAAAATATTTTATATTAAAAATTGCATAATTAATGCTTTTGGACATAATATCGACATTTTGAAGTTGACTCTGGATAAAGAAGTCCGATTGCGATGTTATCCAAGCTAACATGCCTTGATTAAGGTGATTGAATGGCAACATACTGTCTACACCCTTTGCCTATGGATAGATAAATCCCTAATATTCAAATCTTACTTATCTAATATATCTTGTAATCTACCCTCATAATCCTTTGGTGAGATGACCTCATGTACTTCATCACCTAGCTAGCTAGTATTCTGTCACTTCATTAATTAAATGACTTCAACACCCTCATCGCTAGCCAACCTGCACTCCAGTAAATTATGTTTTGACAAACACAATCAAAATGCTTTTCTAATTCAAAACACAACCTCCTCCCCCCCCCCCCCCCCCCCCCTCCCAACAAAAAAAAAAGGTAAAAGAAAAAAAAAGAACTATTATGAAAATTTGATCTATAAGTCCTATTTGGGAATTTCAAAAACTAGATCAAACTAAATCTAGTCCATAATTGTTATATAATTTTTAAATAAACCAACTTAAAGTTGATTTGAAAAAAACTATGTTTATACCTTATTTTAAGAAGAAAACTAAATTACTTAACAGGAAAAAGAGACTTATCACACAGTGTGAAATTAAAATTGGCAAAACTTATTTTCAACTGGTCAGATTTTCAAGTGTTCCAAATAGTCCCATAGATTAGATGATTCTTTCCAAATAAAGAGACTTAGCCATTTTAAGAATCTGAAAACTATTGTAGAATCATTAGTTGTGGTACCTATGCTTCAAAAACGTGCAGAAGGTCTAAACTTCGATTCTACTTATAGAGCCATTATATTCTATTCGGTGATCGGTGATCGACCAACAATGCTTCATGTTTTTAAAGCAAAATTCCTAAGAATCCATCGGCTGCGTGGGTGTGTAATATGGTTGGTTGTCACAAGAGTTATTAATCTTTATATAATATGAGGAAAACAAAAACGCTATTTGGCCCATTTTTTTTTACCCATAATAAAAAATCCATCCCTCATGCACTCTTATATATATGCTACGAGTAATATATTTTATGATTATTATACAGTAATATTATATATTGTATTAACTTAATTTGTGTATAGATGTGTTTAATTAAAGACTCAATATTATAAAACTTTAATTATTTTTGTTATTATTATTATTTTCCTTTTGAAAGATTCCCAATTCAAACTAGTTTAATTAAGGTATAATAATTTTTTAAAACGCTACTTCACCCATCTTTTTCCATCCACTTTTACCACCTACCTTATGTGTCAAAAGTGTATAGGTGAAAATAATGATGTGGAGCTTAGTATTGAATCAAGAGAAACTGCCACATATATATGGATGGGTGGGAGAATGTGTGTGACATAACATAGCCCAATAATTTTTGGTATTCAATACTTCCATATCTTATTTATTACCTTTTTTCCTTCTCCAGATTATTGAGTTTCCTATTTAATTTTTCCACATGCCAAGTCAATATTTATGGATTTCTTATTTAAATTAATTTCTTGAACCAGTTAAATGTGGCAAGCGATTGTCATCACTAAAATTCCTTTTGAACCCTATTCAGTTTATATTTTTTAATTAAAGTTTTATGAAGAATATAAAAATTTTTCATAAAAACAAGCCACACTATTAAAAAACATCATTTTAAACAACTTTGTAGAAATTTTTTTTTTTTTTTTTCCAAAAACTATTGTTTAAGCAAACTTTTTGGCAATTTACAACATCTATTTCATTTTTGCAAAATGTTTCATGAAAAATGACTAAAATGTTCACTTAAACAATAGATTTTAGAAAAACTTTCTTCTACAAAGTTTTTTTTTGTTTTTTTTTTTTAATGATGTTTTCTAGTAGATAACATGGTTAATTTTCATTTAAACCTTTTATATTTTCATAAAACCTTAAAAAGTGTAAATTAAATTAGGAGTGAAAAAAATTTTGCGGTGACAATAGCCGTCCCCATGTGAAAGTTTCATGTCAATTTAAAAATAGTGCTATAATTAATGAGAGAAGAGAATCAATAAGAGAAGAGAACGAAACAGTTGTGTTGTAAAGATAGGCAATGCAACATCAGATGAGATTTTATTGCATGCCATTGCTATGAGTTAAACACCGGCACTCATAATAAGATGGGTACTTAAATGGTTAATGAACTATTCACTAAATTTGGCAGAGTGCATTAGCTGACCATTCAAATGGTTGCTTAGGCTAATAACTGAACCTTTTTTTCTTTCGTTTTTAACAATCATATTTTGCTTTCCATGTAAACCCATTGTAGGACAATAGGAAACATAAATTCTAGCTTACTACCTCATTAATAGCATTTGTTAAAAGGTAATTAGCAAGCCTTCATGTGGCAAATGATTTTTCCCTTTTGTCAATGGTCTTTGGGTTTAATGGTGTGTTCCTAGTGGAATATAGGGTTTGCAGAAGTTTTGATTTGGAATTCTGCATCGTGCGGATGCGTGTGTGAATGTGTATTCTCCTATCATTTGTCCAAAATAAAAAAACCGAAAGCCAAAAGAATCTTCCCTTTCACATTATGATGGGTATTTTTGTGGCCTTTCTGGTTGATTGTGTTTAGATTCTGCTTTTAACATCTACCCAGCTAGTCCAGCAGTGCTCTTTATTCACTTGTTCACACTCTCTCCCTCTCCTTGTAGAGAGAAATGTTTGAATTGAGATTATAAATGGGAGTGGAGGGGTATTTTGGTCCGAATAAAAAAATAATACAAGGAATGGCATTAATTATTACACTCACCAGCGGCATGATTTTAATTTGGAACTCATGACATGTGGCGGTTCTATATTATGCCACGTCAATGTGGAGAAGCACAGCTCCTCAAATGTTAGGAGCGAAGTGTTATCCCTCCTTATATAAGAAGAAACAGGCTCACCAATCTCAAACCATCACAGAGTACCCAAGAAGCTTTTCCCCCCTCTCCCCCCTCTCTGTCTCTCCATGAATAACATCTTTAAGATATCAGCTCTTCTCATTCTTCTCTTCCCCACCATAGTCCTAAGCGAGTGCACCTGCGATGAAGAGGCCACGCAGAGCAACAGGAGCGAAGCACTGAAATACAAACTGGCAGCAATTGCTTCCATCCTTGTTTGTGGTGCAATTGGAGTGACCCTCCCACTACTAGGCAAAAAAATCAGAACACTAAGCCCAGAAAACGATATCTTCTTCATGGTCAAGGCCTTTGCCGCCGGAGTAATTCTATCAACAGGCTTCATTCACATACTCCCTGACGCATTCAGCAATTTAACTTCCCCCTGCCTCAAAGAAAATCCATGGGGAAGGTTCCCATTCACGGGTTTTGTGGCGATGATGGCTTCGGTTGGGACCTTGATGGTGGATTCGTTTGCAACTGGGTATTACAAGAGGATGCATTATGATAGGCCGGCTGTGCAGGTGAATGCCGACGAAGAACATGCAGGTCATGTGCCTGTTCACACGCATGCCACACATGGCCATTCTCATGGCTCATCTGCCAAAGAATCAGCTCCTACTTCGGAGCTTATACGGCATCGGATCATTTCACAAGTAAGACTAATTCATATATGAGAAGTTGGATCAATGTTTTTTCCTTTTTTATGGGTATTATAGGATACAATTGTACATAACTCTGTTTAATCCAAAACCCACGTAGAACTCATATATAGTTCCCATCGGCTGCCCATGACTGCGATAGGGACTTGACAATGGTGAAGATCTTTGCCGTGTTTTGACATGTTGAGCCATTGATTTGTATTAATAATCTATAGGGGTACTAATTCTTCTCTTTTCCCTTTTTGATTAGCTTTATTGGTTTTGTTTGATCTCTTATTTTTGGATGAAGCCCCTCTACTGCTGTTTCTGTTTTTATGTCAACATTCCGTTGGCTTTATGTCGACATCCCCAGATATTCTTTTTCATCTCCGATATTAATTTGAAACAATTAAAGAGTGCTCCTAGTGTGAGGCCCCCTTCGTTTTTATTCCCGTGAGCCCTTTCATTTTTTCATCTACACAGTGTGTCATCTTATTTATCACATTGTATTTTGATTTAAAGTTGACTGAATTTTATAGGGAAAGACTATTAGATTAGAGAGTTTCAAGATTTGATCAGGGGCATGATATTAAATCACGTTGATGAAATTTTATACTTAGAACTTTCGTTGGGTCTTCAATACAACCTAGAATGTGTGTTTTGAGATTCTTGCAACATTTCTTGAAATTTGGGAAGGGCTCATCAATACACCCATGACGGCAACCTCATCATAACTTTGGTCAATGTGTAGTACCATGTCTATCTTACAAAGATAAACCGATTTTGACAAAACACGTAATTTAGGAAAAACTATCATTACCTTGACCTGTTATTTATTAAACTCATTTTTTTCAAAAATACCCTCTCTTACTTGATATTGGGTTTTGTGTTGAAAATAATTATTAAAATAATAAAGGGTAATATAGAAAGTTAAAAAAAATAAAATTATGATTTGACTTTTCAAAATGAACATACATTTTGAGATACAAAAAGTAGAAAAAATAGTTCATCTTTGTGGGACAGGAGGAGTAATAAATAAGCAAGCGAGAGAAATGCTAAGGAGTGGAAATTTTTTCCCAAATCTGCTTAATTCATGTAATAGCTGATGTAGCTAGCGTGGTGATGTGGAAGTAGATGTGTTACACCACATCAGCCTGCATGACTATCAAACTATCCTTCATGTCAATTGAGTAAAGTAAGCTTGAGTAAATAAGTTGGGCAATATAACACTACTTTATATGCAAAAAATATCCATATTATTGTGCTTTTTTTTTTTTTTTGATTGTTTTTGGTTTGATTAATGTTACTCAGGTGTTGGAGTTGGGAATTGTGGTTCATTCAGTAATTATTGGAATATCCTTGGGCGCTTCTGAGAGCCCAGCAACAATAAAGCCCCTCTTAGCAGCCTTGTCTTTCCATCAGTTTTTTGAGGGCATGGGTCTTGGTGGCTGCATCTCTCAGGTAATAATATAGCCCATAGCCTCAAATTTCATTTAGCCTTGGGGATTTTATTTCGAATAAACCAGTTTTTATGATATCAATCTTACAGAAAATCAAGAAAAAGAATTTAAAAAAAAACCCAAGAATGAGACCTCGAACTAGTTCGAGATCATGATGCATGCATGTATTGTTGATTTAAGCCATTGAAAGAGCATCTCCAATAATATGCTATTGCCGAATGTTAGCAATAGCACATCTTTTTGTTGATCCAACGGTATGCTAAAAATTAATATTTTTTAGCACACCTTTATGCTAAAATAATACAATTTGATTACGAAAAGAAAGGGGACGATGGTTGTACAAAAAAAAAAAATCATATTATATCATTTACACTATCGGAACATATTGTATCAAATTATAGCATTTGACATTATAACATATGCTAAAATAAAAATAACACAAACTATTGGAGATGCTCCAACTTGATAATTTTAACAAAAAAAATAGGGAGTTATTTGCAATATTTAAAAATATCATGAAAATTTTCGGAATTAGTGCATTACCCCGACAAGTTACCTATAGCTTCGAACTTTGATGAATGTGTTGAATATGTTGTCACAATGACCACATTTCCTCCTTTGCCAGTTGTTTATTCGATCAAGTACACCATTAAATAATTCAACTAGCACTATTCTAGTTTCAAAGGGTACATCTCAAACTCTGTTCGAGTTGACTCAGTCTGGTACTATAAAAAAAAACCTAGGGAGAATTTTAGATTGTAAATAATTACAGTTTGCGGTTATTCGTAGTTAAGTTAGTAGTCATTTACTAGAAATTTCTATTGAACTGTAATTATTTTTCCGTAGGCTGACCAATCCAAAATTCCCCCAAAAACTCTTACTTGTTTTGTTGGCATTTGGAAACAGGGTTTTTCTTTTCCTTCTTTTTAAAATTTTTTTTTTAAAAAAAAATACTATTTATAGTATGGTAGACAATGGATTTTTTTTTGTTGGTTGAGCAGGCAAAATTCAAGTCAAGATCCATGGCGATAATGGCGCTTTGTTTCTCCCTGACGACACCAGTTGGCATTGCAATCGGCCTCGGGGTGTCGCATGTTTACAAGGAGAACAGCCCGACTGCTCTAATTGTTGAAGGAAATTTCAATGCGGCTGCGGCTGGGATCTTGATTTACATGGCCCTTGTGGACCTACTGGCGGCTGATTTTATGAACCCAAAGATGCAAACCAATGTGAGGCTTCTATTAGGAGCTTATATTTCACTTCTTCTAGGGGCTGGTTGTATGTCTGTCTTGGCCAAATGGGCTTGAATTTTCGGAATTTCTAAGTAACTTTTCTGTCATTTCTCATTTCGTCTCTCTCTCTCTCTCTCTCTCTCTCTCTCTCTTTTTATTACCCCCTTTAAATAATGTCACAGCAAAATGCATACCAATTTTTTTTTTGTTTTTTATAATAAGTAATATACGTATCTAGAAAAAATTGATATCATCCAGATTTTTCTCAAAAAACAAAAAAAAAAAAAAAAAGGACAATATTTTGTCTTCTCTAAATGATACATTACATTTAAAAGGAAAGTGATACTTATATTGGTTTGGTATACCAGACTTAGGGACGAAGTTAGGAATTTAGTTTAGGGGAGGCAAATTTTGGTTGGTCATTAATTTCTTATCATATATAATTCAATAAATCGAAGAAGTTTTAGTTTAAAATTTTTCTTTTTGTCTTATCAATTATGATTGAGGTAGTAAAAATTGGAAAATTTTATAATAATGACAAATCATTAATTAATGGGAGACGTTAGAGAGAATATTGGGTCTTATTTTGTAAAATGAGATATTGAGGCTTTTACAGGGAGGAAAAAGTTCAAAAAAATAAAATAAATAATAATAGTAATTTAGGGGGGGAAAAATAAAGAGGGTTAAAAAAATTTATGACGAGGTGTACTTAGAATTTTTAAAAAGTTTAAAGTATAAAATTTATATTTAAAAAAAAAAAGGGGGATTTGGCCATTAGTCAAGTAAATAGCACTTATTTAGTAATTAGTCAACCAACTTTTATTTTAATTCAATTAGTCCATTTTATAGTTTATGACGAAAATAGCCTTGATTTATATAAATCAAACTCGGCTTTTTTTTTAATCTCTTGATCACCACGGTAGTTTAAATCCACCTGCAATAGAACCCTTATTTCCATCCTTAAGGATGATTAATGGACAAATTTACCCTTTTAAGTCTGACAACATCAATGAAACCCCAACAAAACTCTTGAAACCTTTTTGCTTCCATTAACATTCATAAGTCACACCTGCTACCCACCAAAATAAGTCCACGTACATGCCATCACAAAAATATCTATCTGAACCTGCTCAAAAGCCATATTCCCACGATTCTCAAAATATAAAAAGTTTTTAAAAACCCATATTATCACCATCGTCAGCCAAGACCTTCATTGATACAGTGCCACCATCATCATCTCTTCTTTCTACCTCCTTGCTAGTCACCCACCATCTACCAAGGACATCCACAATATAATCAACCCCACTACCCCTGCGGCTCTACCCTCATTCTTGGAACAGATTTGACCCTAAAACCCATCTCCTACAGTATTACCAATGACAAATTTGCTTCCTATATTATTGCTCCCAAATTCGACATCACCAACTTGTCATTGCCTTTGCTGTTGCGCTTGATCGGCATCTAGCATAGTTGAGATTCCTATGCTTGGGAAAACGATAGAAGATGAGCTTGGAGAGCACTTGTGGGAAGATTGATAGCTTTAGACTTCAAAGGAAAAATTGTCTATTAATAACTTCTGTACTTAAGATGTCGTGGAAGCATAAAAAACATCTCTCGTAATATCATCACCCTTTTTCTTTCAAGAGTTCCAATTAAAGTTCTAAAAAAATAAAAATGCTTCCTTTACTGTACATAAAATAGTGAGACTTTACATTAGAGATTATGCTGACTTTAATCAGTATGGCATCCTCATCAAATTATAAAATTTTACAGTTTTATGAAGTAGTAAAGTTTTACTATTTTAGGAAGTAAACTATACAAAACCGTAAAATTTTACTATTTCAATGTAAAATTTTACTACTTGAAATAGTAAAATTTTACAATTTTATAAAGTATTATGTTAGACTGTGTCAAGTAGTAAAATTTTACAGTTTTAATTTTTTTTAATAATTACCTAATCAATATGGATCTTTTTTCGAAGATGTCGACGAGTAGGTTTAAAAAATATAATTTTTTTTTATAAAATGAATATGTATATTGTAAGTTATAAGCTTTTAAAAATTATAATACTAAAAGGTTAAATTAGTTACATAGGGTGCCCTTAATAACAAAAAAGGGAGTGCCCTTAGTAATAATAAGGGTAAACTAGGCATTTACAAAAAAAGTGTGACTACTTGATAAATAAGTTCAGTCTGCTTGATTAATTGACTTAGAAAAACTCTTATTTGATTAATTGTCAATATTTTACCAAAAAATGGACTAATTGCCAATTTCCCCAAAAAAAAATAAGTAAAAATATAGGGGAGGCGATTGCCCCCTCTCACCATGCTATGGATTCAGGCTGAGGAAGCAGTGGTAAAATGCTAATAAATAAGAAAGTAGGACATTTTTTATGGTGTAAAAAAACCTAGTCAAATCGTCCAATGGATCCATCGATACATGTAGCATTGCTCCACTTAAAAAAGGGGTTTTCCTGCAACTTCCTGCTTTAAGGAGTACCTCTGCCCCTCTTTGAAAGGAAAGGTTAAAGGTTCAAATCTCAACATCACTTATTGAAAAATTGTGCTAGGGAGACCTTTTCTAAGAGGTGTGGTGTATGGTTGTTTGTTGTTTTTAATTTTACCCTGAGAAAAAAAAAATATGGAAAAAAAACCAAGAGGGGCCCGCCGGGGGTGTAGTGGGTGGGTTTTGTTTGTTTCCTAGAAATCATTTTATGGATGAAAATTTTTGTTCCAATTGACCATGGCAATTTACAATCCAAGTCTGAAAGAGTCGTGATGGGCAGTTTCAACTTTTATCCTTCTTTTGGTTGCCGAATTTTGTCCTTCTTTAATTTCAATTATCTTCATGAAAAAGTTCTCCTAAGAAATGAGTCAAAAGTAGTTTTCTCCAGTCTCCAAATTCAAAGATGAAACACATGTAGCCACGTAGGGGAATAAGTGGAGCCAAAAGAAGGCTCTAGGGTATTCATTTCTCTTTCTTCTCTTCCTTTTTCTTTTTCTTTTTCTTTTTCTTCCCCACCCCCCCTTTCCTGTTTTTTTTTTTTGGAGAGCACTATACAAATTTAAAATGACATGTCTCAACTCCACATATAAAGTGGAGAAGTGCAGTATCAACATCTGGAGGCTATTAAATTGTTAGGGCCTAGCATGATAAAACGGCATCTTCCCCTTACAAATATGAGGGTCATCATACCCTTTCTAGTATCAACATCTAAAGGAAATTCTAAAATGGTGATTTGAAACCCAAATTCCCTCTACAGCTACAGCTATGAGGGTCATCGTATAATATATCATAACTGTTCGTGGACGACATGCGTAAATACATGCGTCATCCATAAACGACTATGATTGTATGGGATAATTTGGGATATTCCGTAATTGAACAACCCTGAATATATATTTTCAGAAGAAATTGCATCACTACGAGTCATACATGATTTTTACGCACACATATTTACCACGCATTGCTGGGAGCCGTGCGATCCAATGGAGACCATCCAAGATAGTCCGCACCTGATCTATTATATATATATATAATTTGACCATTTTAGAGGCCAGCCCTAAGAAAATAAATAAATAAATTGTTCAAAGCCAAGATATCCCCTCAGAGGTCCGAAAGCTTATTTGGAAGACTGGTGCGAGCTGGCTATATCCCTCGTGGTGTCCCTGTTGTATTTCCCACCAAGAAAAGGATTTTAAGGTTAAAGGGGGTTTGTGACACCAACAATAGTAGGAAGCACATCTAACCCATCATGATTCATAAGACTTTCACAATCTAAATTTCACAAAATTCAGCTACCTAAAATGTAATAAATTTGCTGTCCTTGAACAATACATTGAATAATTATGTTTAGCAGAACAAAAATCATAATAGTAACTGGACAAAAGGATCAGGTAACCACCCTGTTTGATTCCACAAAGACATGACAAAGAGGAACTTCCAAAATTTTGTCTCTTACCTCTTCGATCTGGACAAGAATAAAACTGACTTTTCTTGCTATATGACAAGTTCCAATTATGCATTTTATCGCCATCTTGGAGTTCGATTGGGACTCCACTCTTGAAACATCAATGCAATACCAGCCAAAACAATCTAGCATTACAATAGAAAAAGAAAAGAAAGCAACTGTCCTTGGTAAAATAAGAGAGCTGAAATTCTCAGAGATGCTTTACTCATACTCTCACAACAAGTATATGGTGACAAAATGAGTCCTACCATTATTTAATTTCACAAAAACTGGATTCCAACACCCTAGATATTTTCAATTCCCAATTTGAATTTCCCCCAAATCAACTTTTACAATATAAAAACAAAAACATAAATAAAAGAAAGCTTGTCTCTTCATTAAATAGAAAGATACAATGCAAGAACAACAAAACCATCATGCATATATATAATTTGTTAGAGCCCAAGTGAAAGGTTGTTTAACCTGCAATACACCCAAGTCAAATATAGGACTCCAATTTGTTGGCAGAATCCAACATCTTTAAACAATTCCTTGGTTACAAACTTTCAGCACTATCTAATAAATCAACGCAAGAAAGGATTCTTTCACTGTAGTAGAGCTTTGCTGACTTCTCTGAAAGAGAACAAATGCAATTTCTCTTCAACCAATCTAGGTGGGGATATTCTTTGATCCAATGATTATGGACAAAACATAAAGTTCAATAACACAACTTTAAAGTCCTATGCCCTCTCAGGAATGGTACGGAAAAGGTATTCCACCTTTTCATCCCCATGGTTCAAAGTCACGGTCACGGACGCCGTCACGTAACGGTCACGGTCGTGGAAATCTCGTCACGTCTCGGGTGAGACGCAACATTACGTATGAAAGAAAACTAAAAAAAATCTGAAAAAATCATGGAAAAATCTAAAAAGATATAACAATCATATTGGAAGCATAAAACAAGTAAAACAAATAATCTAGAACATATAAAATGGCTAAAAGCATCAAAACAGGTAGCAGCGCACTGTGTAAGTAATAAGAAACTCAATATTTAAGTCTTAGATATACAATGCAAGTAATATAAATCAAAATCATCCCAAAGATTTAATAAAATAAACGAAGAATGTAGAAAAAGAAGACTTGAAGACTAAAATACATTCCACATACCTTTCACCTATGGCTCACTCCCACATTGAGTGACGGGGAGGGTCAAAGTCATCATAATCCCTACGCTCTGGTTGAGGCGGGTAGTATTGATTTTGAGGTGGGTAGTAGAATAAAGAAAATCCAAATCCTACAGGTGGGTCTTGGGAGGTCGGAATTGAATTGTAACTAATGAGCCCTGGAAACCTGGTTGGGGGACTTGGGGGTATGGAATATGTGGTCTTGCACTATTAACTGAGCTTCTGCCATAATGTTCATAGCCATAACTTGTTGGGCCACTAGAAACGCCGAATGATCCACTATAGTCAGAATATCCATATCTCCCGCTATTACTGCCACTGCCAGATTCATTCCCATGTTGATAATCTTGTTGATGATCATATAAATTACCACCACTGACACTAGTGGATCTCTCAAGCATACGAGGCATTCGTGGGTTAGGAATTGGATGACCATAATTGTGACTACTTCTGCTTGTGCTAGTAGATCTCGGATTACGGTTTGGTCTAGATGGACCTTGACCCAAATTTATACCACACATTTGAAGATCTATCTGGGTAGGATTAACACCAACATTGTAGCCATGCCTACAGTCTGGGTGACTATCAACATCATCATCACTAGGAAAGTCAACCAATCGATTCCAATACTTTCTCTGAGCATCTATTGGTCTATCCTCCTCTGTTTATCTATCCGCCATTGGTCTGTATCCATGGTCTGTGTCTTGCGTGCAGATATATCCTGAATCACCCTGAGCCCATGTCATCCCTGTGTCAGGAGCACCACCAGACCTTCCACCTCCACCTCCAGCTCCACTGCCATCATCATCATTACTTTTACTTTTACTCCTACTCCTACGGCTATTAGATGAATCACTAACTGCCACCATTGCCTTCTGTTTGCCACTGCACTGAGATGTTTCAATATTTTCCCTCTGTGAACCGATGGTACTGTCCCGTTCTATACTAAATGAGTGTCTTGCATTGCGATGGTGACTGCGACCACTATCCCTTGGTTCTAAATTGTGATAATGTGTTTCTTCAGAAGAGTGTTCATTTAGACCTTCTTGTAACCATGCTTCATCTGGACTGAGTGTAAGATTGGGGTCTTCTCTCTCCCGAATCCATTCATGCAATATATCCTCTGTAACACCCGTAATATCACGTAACTTAAAAAGAAAAATAATTTGAAATTTCCATCCATAAAATATAATATTGATACTAAGTTATTAAACATAAAAGGTACAACCATACATGTCCATAATAATTCCTTACAAACTTTAAATTATCAACTATAGAGTACAAATAAAACGTCATAAAGTTTCTCTTTATATGCGCAACCCAAAGCTTTTCTACTTCTTTCAATTGTTTCCTCATCAGCCTGAAAAATTTATTATAATAAGGGTGAGCTACACAGCTCAGTAAGAATAACATCTATTTTAATTCAGCATTAATTTTAGCACAAAAATAATCATATTATAATGATTCAAAACGCACATTCATATTGTGGCACATTATTCTACTTTCTTTTTTTTTTTCCAATATAAAAATTTTCATACCTGAGCCTCTGTTGCTATCTGCAACCTGCAAAATACAAATAAAAATAACCCGCACAGGCCTCTTGCCGTACATGCGTGTTATTATAGCCACAGCACATATGTCCCTATCATATGTGTATACTAGTCATGGCCCACTTGCTCAATGACTCAGTATATTAGTGCACTAACTGCAGGGCATACCTGACTGGATCTGCCCCGGCTAACCACTCCAAAATTCATTAGTATCCATAATAACAACAATAATTCATGCTATAAAAATAGCATTATCTCAATAGAAAAATGTGCCACAATTATTGGACTGAATTAATACATAAAGTCTTAAGGGTCCTTACAATTCCATCATTTAAAATTATATCTCCAATATCAACAACATGCGCTTAATTTCTTTATTTATTTATTTATTTATTAATGTATTTCTTAAAACTATGATTCATTAACCAATCAAAGAAAATAACCAATTCATCATAAATATAGTTTTTAGTTGTGAAAATTTAATTTATTTTCAAAATAACAATTATTATTATTTTTAAAAATTATTTAACAATGCTTAAGGCATTTAAAGGAAAGATAATCACTTTTTCAGTAGCCAAACAGGGCCTTAGCATTTTGAATAAAATTCTGTTTTTTTTTTATTTTTTTTGAAATCAAATTACAAAACAGTACGCTAATATATTGTATTTACGAAACAGGACATTTTATTTACGAAACAGGACAAAGTATTTACAAAGCAGGTCAATTTATTTACAATAAAGTCGTCTTCTTCATAATATATTACTGAAATGTCGCAATTTGCAGAAAAATAATTACAGTGAAGGACAAAACTTTGATTGCTTATATCTTTTTCATACGATGTCGGATTCGAGTGATTCAAAAGCCCAGACGAAGCTTACGATGTCTATTTTCATATTCTATGGTTAATTTTGAGAGAACATAAACACACTAATTCAGATTTACAAATAAAGTTCTGGTGTTCAAAACTCAATCCGAAACTTTAAGCTTTAAATACTCCTTCCATGTCTAACCATTCTTCACCAAAATTCAGAGGTAATATCCACAAACTACAAGGATTCTGAAGCATCAAAAATGACGTTAAATAATAAAGCATAGAAGGAGAACTAATCTACTGAAATTCAGACACCATTAAAGCTAATTTAAGCTTTTGAAATTCAAAATTCCTTCAAATTAAAATTAAACTGAACTAAAGACTATTACAGAATCAAAATAGATGTTGAAACTTACTTAAATCAAAGCAGTTTGCTCTTCAAATCCTTCGTAACAATTTCTCCCTTTATCCTTCCCGTTCTACCCGTTTTTTTCTTTTATTTTTTTCTCTGCTTAACTGCCATTTATAGAGTTTCCAGTAGAGCTCTCATGAGAACACGTAGCTTGAGCTCTCCGGGAGATAGACACCTGTGGAATGACTCATCCCTCCTCCTTCTCACTTCTTGCCACCTATCACTTACATGCAATACATAGCTTCCAGATTTTTCTTCTCTAATTAGTTTATCTTAATTAGTTTATGTTAATTAGTTTATCTTAAGCAGGTAATTATATATATAGTTATGTATATTAATATTATACTATTAATCTCATTATTTAGTGATACTAACACAAATTAATTTATATAATAATCATATCTTAATTAAATTTATTTATTTATATTTCTTTAGGGCTGTTACATCCTCATCATCAAAAATATGAGTAAGGTCAATGGGATTGTAGTGATCATCATCTCTATCCCTTTGTATTAAATTTCTAACCCGTAGCCGTAGATTGTAGTGCACATATACAAGAGCTTGCAATTTATCCATAGCCAGACGGTTTCGAAGTTTAGTTTGGATCAAGGCGAATGTACTCCAATTCCTCTCACATCCTGAAGAGGAACATGTTTGACTCAATACTTTTATTGCAATCTTCCTCAAATTTGGAGCAAATTCCCCATAATTAGACCACCACTCAGCTACAAAAACAAATATTAACCCATATCAATTTATAAATGTTGGAATCAATTGAATAATCATAAATTAATTGTTGATTTGTGTCGAACCTGGCAGACAACTGGATATTGCTCTCCTGGTCAATGGATCATTAAATTCGCCTTTTCTTTCTCTAAATAGCTTTATCTAATTACAAAAATATCTGGATTATACTTATGCAGTTTTCATTAAAAATTATACAATAATTAGATTATTTAGAACTTTAAACTAAACTTACTTCATTAATCGCCTTTGATTGTTTATCCAAATCCGGCTCTAGGACGTTTAATTACTTCTTTTAACCCAGTCCGTACCTCCTCAACATTACTGAACTCTTTATGGTATTGGCACATTGGGTTTAAGAAGTAGGCTGCAACATTTTTAGTTGTAAAAGTTTAGAAGAATGATTAAATTTAATGAACTCAGATATTAAATTATATATATATATATATATATATATACAGATATATTTTTTTGTGGGTACCTGCAGCATGTAAGTGTGCATGTAGCTGATGTTCCCATCTCTCATCAATGATTTTCCAATACTTTTTATAGTCCTTCACTGACATTTTGATTGCTAATTTTGCTCCATCCATGCAATCATATATGACCCCTAATGTCGGCTTTTGGTCTTGATCGACTATCTTTAAAACTTTTACCAATGGCTCCATGACCTTGCGAACTTCCTCTGCCCTTCTCCTAAATTGATCAGTCAATACAAGGTCAGACACCGTGCTAGCCAATCCCCTCCTAGCCCCAGTGCGGACATACGACAACTCCTACCACTCATGAGAAGAGAACATCCTCCTCAACTGTTGTTGATATCTAAGTAGGCTCTCAATAGCTATGAATTCGGTGGCAAAACGGGTGATCCCTGGTCGAAGGAGTTCTCAATCTTCTGTGTATTTCCTCATTACATTGACAAGTTGGTCACTGTTGTTAATGAAGCTTGTGATCTTACGTGCATCCTCGATCACAGCTTCACCTTATTTATTTCACCAATGTCCTCAAGCATCAAATCAATACAATGAGCAGCACATGGAGACCAAAACATGTGTTTCCTCTTTTTCATAAGCTTTTTCCCAGCAACTTTGAAGGAAGCCTCATTATCAGTCACAATTTGCACAACATTTTCTTCACCCACCTCTTCAACCACAGTATCCATCAAGTGATAAATGTAATCAGCAGTTTTGGAATGCCCTGTTGTGTCCACTGATTTGTGGAACAACATCTCACGGTCACAGTAGATCATAAAGTTGACAATGGAGTGTTTGTTACGGGAAGACCACCCATCGCACATTAGTGTACAACCATATTCTGGCCATTTCTTCCGTGATTCTGCCAGATAACCATTTAACTCATCCATCTGCTCTCTCAGATAAATTCCCCCAATTTGATATCCTGAAGGGCCCCTAATGCCTGACCCAGCCTGGGCAATAGTATCAATCATCACCTGATAGTATGGCCCACTATCAGCTGCATTAAAAGGAATTGCATTGAACATAAAAAAATTTAGAAATTGCTTTTCCAACCTTCTTCACATTCTCTTTAAAAAACATATCTTTCACTTTTTTATATTTGGCTGATTCGGGCCTGTAAAGAAAGGGATCAACCCCTCTTAAATCAGTTGTAGAAGAATTTCGCAGTTTGAAAGACTGATGAGGGGGGTCATAGTCACTTTGACCTGAGGTCCGGGTCCCAAAACCAGGAGGAGCAGAAGGACCAGCACTATCCTAGGAAGGTCTAAATGGACGACCTCCTATATTAGATACTGAATACCTGCGAAAATCCTCCTCTTGCTGTGCTATCCTATGACTCTCTCTCATAGCCATTCTCAATTCATGCATCTGCTCTCTAGACATATCATCATCATAACCCCCTTGCTCCTGCTCATAATCTTCAAGACCTCGCATAGGCATCCTCCCATATTCAGCTTCATCTGTTAGGCTGTTAATCACTTGTTCTTTTTTCCTCTTTGTCTCTTCTCTGTTTTTGATGCCTTCTGAAATATGCTTTCTCATGAGCTCTCTAATTGGTTTTGGACACTGAGTACAAGCATCCACTTCGCTGGTTACCCCACCAAGGTGCTGTTTTAATCTTGTGATGCCTGCACTCATAACTTTACCACAGTACTTGCACATTGGCTTTCATTTATTTCCCTCAAAAGGAACAGCATGCTCCCCACCAATATCTTGGCGTGCCATCCTAAAAATAATAGACGTTATAAACATTATTACTAATTATCCATGACCATGCAATTAAAAATTTAAAATAAAAAAACCAATGATTTTTTTTAACACAATTAAAAATAAGATTATTTTCATCATAATTGCAAATAAATTGACATCTTTGATCCCATTATTGATGATTCATCCATACTATAGAGTATAGAATATAGATTTACTTATTTCAACCAATAGCTATAATTTTCATTTTTATTTTTCTAAAGTACTTAACTAATAGGAATATAAGAATATATTGTGTTTTTTTTTATTAAAAAAAACAGAACATTTATTATTAGAAAAAAAAACAGAATAAATTTTTATTGTCAATCAAAATTAAGTATGAAATATATTAATTTATTTTCGATCTTTAACATATATCAATTTAATTAAGTTTTGATAAAAAATTAAATATGTTGAATATTTTCTTCTATTTTTCTAATTAGAACAAAAAAATTTGCAAAAATACAGCTTTTGAAACCCTAAAGTACTTAAGGAATAGGAATATAAGAAAATATTGTGGTTTTTTGAAAATTTACTATTAGGAAAAAAATAGAATAAATTTTTATTTTCAATCAAAATTAAAAATGAAATCTACTCATTTATTTTCAATCTTTAACCTATATCAATTTAATTAAGTTTTGATAAACAATTAAATATGTTGAATATTTTCTTCTATTTTTCTAATTAGAATAAATTTTTTTTGCAAAAATACAGCTTTTGAAACCCTAAAGTACTTAAGGAATAGGAATATAAGAACATATTGTGGTTTTTTGAAAATTTATTATTACAAAAAAAATAGAATAAATTTTTATTTTCAATCAAAATTAAAAATGAAATCTACTCATTTATTTTCAATCTTTAACCTATATCAATTTAATTAAATTTTGATAAACAATTAAATATGTTGAATATTTTCTTCTATTTTTCTAATTAGAATAAATTTTTTTGCAAAAATACAGCTTTTGAAACCCTAAAGTACTTAAGGAATAGGAATATAAGAACATATTGTGGTTTTTTGAAAATTTATTATTACAAAAAAAAAATAGAATAAATTTTTATTGTCAATCAAAATTTAAAATGAAATCTACTCATTTATTTTCAATATTTAACCTATATCAATTTAATTAAGTTTTGATAAACAATTAAATATGATGAATATTTTCTTTATTTTTCTAATTAGAACAAAAAAAAATTGCAAAAAAAATAAAAAATTCAGCTTTTAAAAACCCTAAATTACTTAACTAATAAGAGTATAAGACATTAAAAAAAAATAAAATAAAATAAAGAAGAGAATATGAGTGCTTACTGCTTAAAAATAATCCAATAAAAGAAAAACGAAAAAAAGAAAGAAAAAAAGAAAAAGCAAGCAAAGATAAAAAATAAATAAATAAATACTTCACTTTTAAGTACTTAAGAGTTAAGAGTTCAGACATATTACCCAAACCCACCCAACCCGACTCTCGAAGGATCAAAACTCTCAAGAGGAGTCGACTGTCGATTGTCGAGGGAGGAACGAAGGCTAACCAGAGATGGCGACACCCGATCGGCGACGGCAAGCCTCGATCGACAACGGCGACCTTCCAGCGA
Source organism: Liquidambar formosana (assembly GCA_039720395.1). Classification (NCBI taxonomy): domain Eukaryota; kingdom Viridiplantae; phylum Streptophyta; class Magnoliopsida; order Saxifragales; family Altingiaceae; genus Liquidambar; species Liquidambar formosana. The sequence goes on along the minus strand of CM077834.1, from coordinate 22,459,801 downwards.
CGACGGCGAGCTTCAATTGGCACCGGTAGGGGGTTATGTGAGAGCTTGAGACTCACTCGAGGGAGGCGACAATGAGAGACTGCCAGACCTAAGCGACGGCAGACGACGGCGAGCTTCGGATCGGCAACGGTAGGGGTTTGCTGCGACTCGACTCCACCACTAGCAGCTCCACTTCTCCAGGTACGTACCAAATTTGGGGTTTGCTGGGTTTTTTTAGCTTTCCTACTCACTACTCAGTCTTCATTTGGGGTTTATTATTCACGGGTTTTGTAATTTTGCTCTTGTGGGTTGATGCTTTGTCAAAAAGCATCAACAGAGCTCTAGAAAAGCTGCAATGGAGGTCTAGGGTAGCCTTTGCAGAACCTGTTTTTTTTGTCTCGAAATGTCACAGCGAGATCACAGCGAGATCACGGCGAGATATTGCCATCACGGCTGTGATGAGAAATTGGCGAGATACTTCTGTACCGCCGTAACGTCTCGTAACGGAAGCCTTCGAGACCGGTACGTCTCGAGCGAGACGTCACGGTTTCGGTCGTGACTTTGAACCATGTTCATCCCTATTTGTGGGGTAGGTCCCTCACACATGCACATTTGAGTAGTGTGGGGATATTGTTGGATTACACTTTTCTAGGGGTGCTTATAGTTATTTAGGTTATCACTGGTAGTTGCCCTTAATTCCCAACATAACAGTTCAGTTTACACAATCCATGAGATTAAGTGTCATATGGCAACCCCAAAAGGAATAACATTGGTATGTCAAAGGACAGAAGCAGTAGATCCAATGATTATAGGAAAAATGGTAGTTCATCCACAAGAAACAAAGCAAATAAAACAAATATATATCTATATCTATATCTATACTACCTATAAAAAGATGAATGTGAGAAAAACTTTTGATTGACTAATATACCTTTATTTTAATTTTTAAATACACATTTACCCTTTTGCATATATAGGAAATACAGCAATATAAAACACATACCTTAATAAGAATTTTAAGGAAACTATACAACTACGTTTCTGCATATATAGGAAATATAGCAATATAAAACACATACCTAAATAAGAATTCTAAGGAAACTATAATTCGTATAATAATTAAATAAAACCAAACCCATATAGGAATTTTAAGGAAACGGAAACTATAATTCGTATATAATAAATAAACAGTCGGATTGTAAATTCCACTTTCTCCATCAAGAGTAGCTTTAACCTTCTCTCCACCTTTTCCATTAACGGCGACTTCTCCCTTCTCTGGTAAGTTTTGCTCTGCAAATTATGATATATATATCGTATTGTGCTGAAAATTTGTTGAGTTGGGTTTTGGTTTAAATGTTAATAATCACATTAGGTTTTATTTAATTTTGTTCCTCTGAGAAATTAATTTTATGCAATCATATTTCATTTAAATTCTATATATCTTTCCTAGAGTTTTTTTAATTCAAGTTTTTGGTTTTGTTTTTTATTTTATTTTATTTTTTTGCTGTGAGTATTTTCACTTACTTTTGATTTGATTGGTAGAGTTTCATAAGCAATTTGCTAAAATCCTTTTGTGTTTGAATGCTAAAACCTTTATTTTACGTGGTAAATTATCTAATTATATTTTTTATTTTGATGAAAAATTGCTCTTGGAAATATCTGATGAGAATTGAAAAGCTATTTTTATATGCTCATTCTCTTTATAATTTTTTCTTGCTGATAAAAAATCCATTGTAAGAGGTATGTATTTTATTTTATTATTATTTTTTTAAATGCTCAATCTCTATGTTGTCTTTCTAATTTTTTCTTAGAGATTAAAATTCCCTTCTCAAGACTACACTGTTTATGGGTGATTTGAGGGGTGGGCCGGAGAATAAGGGCCTTAGGTTCCTAAATGTTGTTGATGAGGCATCTTGCGTTATTTTTTGATTTGTAATTTTTCCTCATTTTTTGAATCCTAAGATTAGTTTTTGTACTATGTTATCTTAAGTTGTTTCAAATAATGGGATGTTGAGCTCCAATGATGCATTGTGGAATGTCTCGCAACAAAATGGGGATCCATAGATTCTTCAGCCCAAAAAAAAAATGTTGAAGAGAGGTAGTAGTAAAGTTTCATTTGGAAGAAGTGGAATAATATCCCATAATAGTAATATGGTGTTATGGTGTTAGGACTCTTATCTTTTTGAACATTACTATTCTTCAAGTGATCTAAAATGTATTATAATTTGTTGATGTGTAAGTCACATTATATAAACTACTAATTCATTAATAAATTTAGTCTTTTTTTTTTGCATAGAATTTCTATGATACAATGAACTTGCCATAGGGTTAACAATTCAACCAAATTAAATTCTCTCTAGAGATTAAGTATATACTTTCTCCATTTATTTTGGTTCTAATTATTCTCTTTTTTACTTCTTCATTGATATGTTTCTTATTGTAGATGTGTAGAAAATTGGTGGACAATGAATAAATTATTTGTCAAGATTCTTGATAGTTACGTGTCATTATATATTAGCATTTCTTTCAAGATCATTGGATGTACACGGACTAAAACTTTCTACTGGAGTAATAAATAATTTCTTAACAGCTCAAATTTTCACACTTGATATAGATTAAATGTTAAAGAACAAATGGCCGCATAACCTTCCTTAAGTAAATAAAGTTTATATTTAAGCGATATGGACAATATTGAATAGATAATTACCACTAGATAAGGGGCTATGTTACAAGAAAAGGGTCAATCCCTATTCAAGCTAAAAAGAATTTCTTGGGTAGCATCGATCTTTTATATGTTTATTTAGGAAAAATAATTGATGATCTTTAAATCATTTTATTGTTGATAAAAAAATCCACATGTAACGCATGTGTGCAATAACTAATATACATATATATATATATATATATATATATATATCTACACACACATATCTATACTACCTATAAAAAGTTGTATGTGAGAAAAACTTTTGATTGACTAATATACCCTTATTTTAAATTTTAAATACACAATTATCTTTTTGCACCTTTTTAATCTTGTTGTAGTTGAATTAATGACAACTACTATTGTAGTAAAGTTTATATAAGAAACATCTATACTCTTTTAGTGAACATATATAGAAAATATTTTTCTTTGTATTTCATTAGAGTTCTATGCAGGGTCATTCTTTAGCTTTTTCATTGTAAATAGATGTTTCTCCATCAAAACTTTAAAGGAAATAGTAAGATTTATTGGTTTTCAATCGTTAGAGATTAGAATTTGGTAAACTTGAATTCATTATTTTTCTCCATAACATGTATGATGATCATTTCATGATTATGATATACTTACGAAATTCATCAATGTTACTTTGATTTGTGTAAATAGTTTACTTATTTTATTTTATTTTACTCGAGCTTATCAATTACCAAAATATAATACCTTCAACTTATTAAGTAACGACATTTTTGTAAATTGGTGACAACACATATCTTCAATAATGATTAATTTTTTTTATTTAAATTTTCATTTCAAATTGTTAAAGTTTTGTGGTTAATCAATATAATATTATGTTACTATATATTATTGGGAATTATTATATTCTAAATTTATTTGTGACTAACTTAAAATTTTTCAAATTAGTTATACTACTGACTATAATCATTAGAAGTAAAAATCTAACCAAACCGATATTAATATCTAATTCTTTAAAAATTATTCTTTCATTTATATTTATATTATTGGAAAATAACCACGTGCAACGCACGTGTGCCTACATCTAGTAAGGTTTAAACTACCGTACGCAAACTTTGATAAATAAGGAAAGATGCACATGAGAATACTTAAGATATCATTTTTATCTCAAGACACTATAGGTGTGTTTAGTTGGGGGGAATCATTCCCAGGAAAGGGGTTTAATTCCCTTTTACCCCGTTTGGCACGGACCACATGGCCCGACATGCTTCATTCCCATTGGTATGAGATTCTCACCTAAGGCAGGAATGTGAATGACGACGGGGAGGTGGGTTTGCAAAATTGATGCCCTAGCAAGTGTTTTACGACTTTCCAAATTAACTGAACAGTGACCTTGCTTCTCAACTACAACAAATCAAAATTTCAACTATGTCCAACCTCAACCCCTCATACCACGATGCATATCTAGAGCCCTAGTTTTTCTCCCACATAAACCGATATCACGAGAGAACAAAGAGAACCTTGCTAACCTCCGACGACTCCTGCTTCCACAAATTGATTGTGTGGGTATGATTTCTTTAATCTACGTTGTTTCTTGGTAACCTTCGACGATTCTTGGCCAATACCACGATCTACATCTGGAGCCGTAGCTTTTCTCTGACACAGGACAATATCACGAGAGAAGGAAGAGAACTTTGCTAACCTCTGAGGACCCCTGCTTCCACAAATTGATTGTGAGGGTATGATTTCTTCGATCTACTTTCTTTCTTGTGCGATACATGTATTATTGTTTCATTTGAAAACTTGATCTGCAATATCTCCATTGGCGCGTTGACTCATAATAACTCCTTCTCGATCTATCCTTTCTTTGTAGATCTACATTGTTGTGTTGGATTTAGCCAGACCTGATGTATATTTTATATGTTTTTTTTAAATATTATGTGTTTAATGTTTTATAGGTTATATTATTCCATTTATTTCTTCTTCTTTTTCCCACTTTTTTTAGGTTTCTGAGAAAATTGAGGAAAACCAAAATGAAGTGGAATTTTGGATTATATGTTTTATAATGTTTTGGTTTCTAAAAAAATGAGAAATGAAACTCAATTAACTGAACTAAAGGCATAAAGCTTAGTTGAGTAAAAGTTCTTGCTTTTTTGGGGCCCAAATAATGGAAAATATGAGATTAAAAATTTTAAGTTCTTTTTTTTCTTTCCCCCTACCCCAACAACAACATTTTCTTGGCAACCAAAGCATTTAAAAGAAGGCAGATGATTTTAATAGGTTGTGTGTCTCTGTAGTTTTGTTTGGTATTTTATATCTTCATTTTAAGTTATTAATTGTTGCTATGTGGTCAAGCAGTTGCACTCTAATTTTCGGCTACATTATAACTTTGTGATAGAGTTTGGGATTGGAAATAATTATATGACCTGCAAAAATTCATTTTTCATTTGGATTCTGCTCATGGTGTGAATTCTTATGCCTTTTTGCAATGCATGGGATGAAGGATTTACCTTTTGGGGTTATTTATATAATTCTTTTGTGATCATCAAATGCTTCTTTCACTAAAAATGCATGCTTTTGCCCTATAAATGTATCTTATTGGGTTTTAGATATGGTTATTCACTAATTAACAGATGTTCACGCCTTGCAATTTTTTTTCCTCATGTTGTCTTTTGGGAATATATCGTGTTGTGGATTAGGTTCTCATAATGAACCCTATTGTTTAAACATGGCAGGTGAGGAATCAGTTGATTTTGGTTCTGTTAAGCTACCAATACACCAAAAATCTGTTGTTGATTGTTGATATATTCTTTTCTTCTTGTCGTCCAAAAATTGGAGGGTGCTAACAAGATTTTAAAGAAAGGAAATTATGTTTGCGACTTGGCATTTACAAGGCAATTATGTCATGAATAGTTGCCCATGAACCTTGATTTTTTTTTTTTCCCATAAATTACATTGGAGAGGATTCGATCCTTACATTACACCCACACCCCAATCCCTACCTGGATACACCAGTGGTGCCCATGAAGAATTGACAGTTCTAGTTTATCAGCCAGCTTCTCCTATGAACTTTGTAATGGTTCACTCACTTTGATTTGACCATAAAAGTTGGGTAGCTTAGTTTTCTTCCTTTAATTTACTAGCTGTAGCCTTGCTAATCCGATTCTTAAGAATAAAGTCATGGCTTAATCTTTTGTCAGATAAAATGTCACACTTGGGTTTGAATTCTCGAGTCCAATGGTAAAGTGGGTGCACTATTTATTATCCCATACTTGAGTTTGAGTTTGAGATTGAGTTTGAGTTTGAGTTTGAGTTTGAATTCGCATGAGGCAATCGTCTTCATTAAACCTACTAATCCACTAACAATACTCATATATTTTTTTGGTAGTGAAATTAAATTTTGGTAAGTCTAATAATACTTATATTCTTACATTGAATTGATTTTCATCTTCTATTTTGCCTTATATTCTAACAATACTTATATTCTTATAGTGGCCACCAAAAGTCTGTTATTGATCTAATGGTCAAATTATAAAAAGATTGGGATGGGGAATTTCATGCTAAAACAGAAGAATATTTTCTTCTACCTTTATATTTCCACGATGATTGCTCCATTAGCAGCCTTACCCTTACCAACTTTGTCCCACAACATTTTGTTAATGAATGTTAATTTTAGGGAATTGAGCAACTGCATTTGCCATACACTCAGAGTTATATAACTTTGTCCCACAACCTTTGAATATTAGGATATTGTATATCTTTAGTGGCCACTGTGAAAGGTTATAACCAAATGGAAGTTGTAGTATTTGATTGATTAAACCATTAAACACATGTGCATCTCTTTGAGGTCTGTTGGAGTTTAGTTTGGTTTGCCTATCGTCTTGTTGGATAGGGCTACTTGTGTTCTTCGAGTGCTCTTCGTGGCATGTTGTTTTAGTAGTGTTTAGCCTTGAGTATTTTTTTTTAGCTTTTTGGTTAGACTTCTTGTCCAATATGCACTGATCTTTTTTATTAATACACGTTGTTAATTATCAACAAATAAAGAGATGCATACAGTGGCCAATTTTTGGCCCTTTTGATAGTTTAATACAAGGTTAATTAGAATTTGGTTTGCATCTCAATTGGGTTGAAATTTATATGCTTATATGTAGTAAAGATTAGTTAATGACAATATGTTTATCGACCCACGTCTCTCAATTATTGATGTACAAATATGGCTAGATTGATGGTGTCAAAGAAGAAAGAAATTATGTGTATGTTGGAAAGTGTTCGCTCTCTACTGAATGTAATTTCCTTACTTCACTGTCGTATTATACCTACTCCCTGGTAAACATTACAAAGACCATGTATTGAAGTCCGAATCAGTATTTTACCGATGAATCCTAGATGTTGAACCTTCATAATATCATATTTCACGATGACACCATGTGCATAAGTCAATTGCGTATGAATAGGTATACATTTTCCAAATTGTGTGATATACTTCACACCATAGGGAAGTTAAAAGACACTAGACACGTGACAGTGGAGGAGATGATTGCATTATTTGTATATATTCTTACTCACCATGTGAAGAATGGAGTGATAATAAATAGATTCATGAGTTCGGGTGAGACAATAAGTAGACATTTCAATGAAGTTTTGAAAGGAGTTATCCGATTGCAAAGTCATTTGCTTAAACAACCAGAAACTGTTACAGAAAACTCAACTGATGCAAGGTGGAAATGGTTTAAGGTATATATACCAAAATAATGTTACAATCCATCTATATTGAATTAATCTAATTCAAATAAGCCTATTTTAAGAAGTTAAAATATGTCAATTCGTATTTAAGATTGTAGTAATTATTGTTTTATTTTGTTGTTACAGAATTTTTTTTGTGGAACTGTTTGGGAGCTTTAGATGGGACTTATGTTAGGGTGAATGTGCCTGAGGTTGACAAGCCTCGGTACCAAATAAGGAAAAAATGATATTGCAACTAATTTATTGGGAGTATGCTCCCAAGACATGCAATTCACCTTTGTTCTACCAGGTTGGGAAGGTTCTGTAGCTGATTCTTGGGTACTAAGAGATGCTATTAGTAGAAGACATGGTCTTAAGGTCCCTCAGTGGTACGTTACAAGTGATTGTTATACAAATAATGTGACGTTAGTACTATGTACAATACTAATATCATATTTTTTTTGTTTATTAGGTTTTTATTACCTTGTTAATGCTGGATATCCTAATGGGGAGGGATTTCTTGCCCCATATAGAGGCCAGCGATATCACTTAAATAATTAGAGGACCAGTCACTAACCTACCACTCTACAAGAGTTTTTTAATATGAAACATTCAAGTGTTAGGAATGTCATAGAAAGATGCTTTGGGCTTCTTAAACGGAGGTGGGCCATTCTAAGGAGTCCTTCTTTTTATCTCGTGCAAACCCACAACCAGATCATTGTCGCATATGTTCTCCTACACAACTGTATAACTAGAGAGATGCCGACAGACCCATTCAGAGAGCTCCCTTTTACTGAGAATTATAGTCAGCCTATCGGGGAATCCAATTGAATATGTTAAGCATCTAATCAATGGCAAACGTGGTAGGATGCAATAGCAAATGAGATGTTCAACGAGTGGCGGGCATCTAGAAATGCATAATTTACATTTGTTGTGGCTTGTTTTATGTATTGAATAATAATCCTTTTTTCGATTAGATGTGAACTTATGTCCACTAACTTTCAGTTATTAATTAGTGGTTTGTAATTGACTATTTTAGTTAGTGCATCATATCTATGTGTTCACCATGTGGCATATATGTTATAACATTATATTATATGGCGTTGTATAACTGTTTCATAATTTGTTGACCCTATAAAAATTATAATGTATATGCTTTATTTTGTGTTTCACATATATAGGATGGCATCTACTAGTTGAGACAAAGATTCAATTGCCTAGCACACCTGCTTGTAGACTAAAACATCAATGGACGTCGATGGAGGATGAAAAATTAGTTGAGGGTTTGTACGAGTTGTACACCATGAGACCTAAAAGTGTGATACCAGCTTCAAGTCTAGTTACTTACTTCAACTGGAGAAGATGTTGGCACAAACCATTCTTGGATCTGGTCTTAGAGCTAGCCCACACATTGAATCTCGTGTGAAGCCATTGAAGAAACAAACGATGGCCATCGCTGATATGTTCTTAACTAGAAGTGGCTTCTCATGGAATAACCAAGATATGATGGTTGAAGCAGAGAAAGCAGTCTTCGATTTATGGGTCAAGGTAATGCTATATGTGTGTGTCTATTTAAACGTTTATTATTTTATTTAATTACATTCTAGTTGATAATGTTTAATATACATTGAGTTATCCAGTTGCAAAAGGCTTACGAAATAAGCTTTTCCCCCACTATGACACTTTGTTAGAGATTTTTGGGAAAGATCGAGCAAATGGATTGGGCGCTACAACCCCTGTTGCAGAAAAAGGAGGAAGCAATTAAAACAGCTGTTGCAATGAATTCAATATGAGTACTCAATTTGATGATGGGAGTCTTAAAGGCATTGAAGTTTCGAGTACTCAACCCCAACCGTCACCCACGGGGACATCTCAACAAAAGCGTAAGAGCTCAAATGGGTAGACACGCGGGATGGTTGAGGTGTCATCATCTATCAAGAAGCTCGTTGACAGAACCATAGTCTATCTTGATAAGATAGGTAATGCATTGAGTGAGGAGAATACTACGAAAAAGAAGGTGACCGACGAGCTGCAGAAAATCCCTGGATTGACTCTTATTGAAGTCCTGGATGCAGAAAAAGACATTAGTAGTAACTCATATATGGCCGCTGTGTTCTTCAATCTATTCGATGATAAGCGTAACGAGATGGTATTTGAGGTGCTGAAAAGACGTAACACTACGGGTTGAGTTACGTTGATTGATTTAATTGGATTATGAACTTCAACCTACTTATTTAACTTTTTGATGTTGCTGTGCACATTTTATCATGTGGGCGAGTAAACATTAAATATGTGATGCGTACTTATCAGATTTGACTTGTGGATTTTGTACTAATCTCCTTGATATGGTTATCTACCATATGTTTTGGTTAATGAAATATGAAACATATAGGTGTTAGTAATTATCAAGTATATGACCCATGTTTCTTGAGGTGTTGTAGCATATTTATCTTTTTTATGGGTTGAGTTGGTAATTTATTTAAAATTTTATGTTATGGGTTGATTTTAGGGGTTTAATTTATCCTTGATACTTAATGTTATGGCAATGGCATATGATGTTGGACATTATCGAGTATATGAACCATCTATAATGGTCTATATGCAAAAGCATATGATGTATGTGGGTGCGAAATTTGGAATTCTTCTTTTTTACATTCAAAACTTGACGTGTTGTGGCATATTTCTCTTATTGTTGTCACTCCAGGTATAGTTTGATGTGCTGTGATATACATGGAAGTGTTATAGGTTTACTTGGCAATCTAGTTTGCTACATTTGCTATATAGTCCATAACACTCAATTGTAGTTTGCTATATTTGCAGGGCAGAGAGTTTTATACTGTGAAATGTGAAAATAGCTAACTATAGCCACTTTTTGTTGGCTATATTGCAAGGCAGATGCTCATGTGAAAAAGAAATAAAAAATTACCCAACTACACCCAGTTTTTGTTGGCTATATTGCAAGGTAGATGCTCACGTCAAAAAAGAAAAAAAAAAAAAAAAAAAAAAAAAGCCAACTACGCCCACTTTTAGTTGGCTATATTGTAAGGCAGATGGTTTTTTCAGGACATAAAAAAATATTTTAGCCAACTACACCCACTATTAGTTGGCTATTTTGCATGACAGATGGTTATCTCATGTGCAAAAAAAAAAAAAAAAAAAAAAAAAAAAAGGCAACTACACTTACTTTTAGTTGGCTATATTGCAAGTCAGTGGGTATGTCATGTGAAAAAAAAAAAAAAAAAAAAAAAAAAAAAAAACAAAAAAGCCAATAAGACCTACTTTTAGTTGGCTATATTACAAGTCAGTGGGTTATCTCATAAGAAAAAAAAATAGCCAACTATACGGACTTTTAGTTGGCTATATTGCAAGGCAGTGGGTATGTCATGTGAAAAAAAAAAAAAAAAAAAAAAAGCGCCAATTACACCTACTTTTAGTTGGCTATATTGCAAAGCAGTGGGTTATGCCATGAGAAAAAAAAAACAGCCAACTATACGGACTTTTAGTTGGCTATATTGCAAGGCAGTGGGTATGTTATGTGGAAAAAAAAAAAAAAAAAAATAGCCAACTACACCTACTTTTAGTTGGCTATATTGCATGGTAGTGGGTTATCTCATGTGGGGACAAAAAAAAAAAAAAAAAGCTAACTATACCCAATTTTAGTTGGCTATATTGCATTAGCTGAATGGTATTTCATAAAATGCCCACAATTTCAGAAGCTTGGAATATAAAATCCGAAAAAATAAATATTAGTCAACTATAACTATAAAATAGTCGATTAAAAACCCACATCAAATTAAAGAAACATTTTTAAATGATTGGATACACACGTTAAATAGTAATATTTTAATTTGGGCTTTCGCAGGTTCTGCAATAACTTATTTACACATAACCCAACACGTTATAAACATACAACCCCTACATATTCCCCATCACACAAACCCCACCTTCATCCCCCCATCCTCCACACACATCGCGCCCCTTACCTTTGGCTCCCTCCGCCTTACCTCGCCACACTTCTTCTCAGCTTCGTCTCCCCGCCACACTCCCCATTAACACTTCACTCCCCCTTTCGTACCCATCCATAGCAGGTTTTACCACAACCCCATCGCCCCCATACATCCCTCATCCAAAGCTCAAAAAATTTGCAGCAACTAACGGATGGATCATCTTCAATGACTCGATGAAGTGAGAAATTGCTCCAAGCTTTAATGAACGTTGCGTCGGGGAATAGAACCAACAAAAAAAAAGGGAAATAAGCAACGATTGAAGGAGATGCACAAGAGAAACGCAGTCAACCACAACCACCGGGTTCAAAAAGGAAGAAGAGCAAACCCACATCTGTGTATAATTCGAATGATGTGGATTTGTTCTTTAACGATGACATGTTGCTGAAGTATAATTTGTTCTTCAAGGATCGAACAATTCAATTTGGGAGATGTGTTGACTTCAATTTCTCCACCAACAATGGGTTTCGGCTAGGCACTTTATTTCGCACCATTGAGTGGTTTGATTTTCTCAACCGACATAATGTCATGTACCCTTGATTGGTACATACATTGTTTCTATGCCCACTTGAAGTTCAATGATAACACTAAGGAACTCGTATCATATGTAAAAGGTGTATATATTTCTTTAAATAGTACCACATTGAACCACCTTCTTAGGGTACCCGAATTTGATACATTCAAAGCATTCTATACACATAATTCGCGTAGGCAGTTGGGTACATGTGGGTTATTTTGATATTTTTATTATGTGGTGCATTATGCATGGAAGAGAATTGATTTTGCATGGCTCATTATACACCACATGTCGTATTGTGCAGATAAGAAGGGTGAACTACCATATAGGATGGTGCTCACTGCAATTTTTAAGCATTTCAATGTGCCACTTGAACGTAAGGGAGATGTGTTTGTTCCAAAGCCAATGGAAATATATACCGCAGCCACGTTGAAACGTATAGGTTTTGAGTTAGATGCAAACAATCAATAGATGGTAAGCTTCCTTGAAGATGAACCAAACGATCCACCTGATGCTACACAAATAGCCCCACCTATGGACCATTCAGCAGGTACTCAAATGAGTGATAAAGCACAGGCTCCATCCACTAATCTTCCAATTAATTCATCAATTGAGCACCAAAGTGGGTGTAGTTGGCTACATTTTTTTTTTTTCCACCTGAGAAACCCATCTGCCTTGCAATATAGCTAACTTAAAGTGGGTGTAGTTGATTATTTTTTTTTTTCCACTAGAGAAACCCATCTGCCTTGCAATATAGCCAACTAAAAGTGGGTGTAGTTGATTATTTTTTTTTTTCCACCAGAGAAACCCATTTGCCTTGCAATACAGCCAACTAAAAGTGGGTATAGTTGGCTATTTTTTTTTTTCACCTAAGAAAACCATCTGCCATGCAATATAGCCAACTAAAAGTAGGTATAGTTGGCTATTTTATTTTTTTCACCTGAGAAAACCATCTGCCTGTTGGGATTATGCCCTAGAGCCAATCATAGAGATGATTGTTTAGGGATTAGGAACAATCAATTGATTTCATTTATGCATATCACATTTATTATTGATTTAATAAAAGGGCTTATTCTATTATGTTTATATGCATCATTTATATTTACATAATATGTCCATGGAGTTAGAGTTGAGAATATGAAATTACAAAGTGTTACAATTTTGAGACTGTAAATATATCTCTGTACTAAACTCCTAAAACATTCCTAGTTGAAGGTTTACTATGATGGACAATAATGAACCATAGGACTAGCACTTGTTAGGTTAACTCTATAGGAGGATAACTAGTCTCAAGCTATTTGTGTGGAGACACTACAACCAACAAGTGGGTGCCTATTATAAGAATAGGTACACTGAATGTGACCAAAGATATGAGATAAACTTAATGGAGTTTTAACCTGCCTGTCAATCAGTTTCTCATTGTTATAGTGGTACAAGTAATCCTTAGACCTGAGACACCATGGTTGTCTTATACATGTAACTTTAGAAGTTTGATAACACTAAGTACAGATCCTATTCTGGGGTCTGTAATAGTGTTCATTTCATTGGCCCTACTGCTATGTGTGTGAAGGCATGTGAGTGATCAACAAGGAATCCATCACTCTCAGGAAAAAGATAGTGAATGTCGCATATAGCATTCATTGAATATAACTCATTAAACCCATGGGCCCATGGTAGAATGAATATGGAAAAGAGTTTCCATAAGTTCATCATTGAGTTGATATTAATGAATGAATATAAAGTAATTGAACTAGGGACTTGACAGACTTCCATGTCCTATTAGTTCAATTGGAGACATTGTGTTGATGGAAGGATGGAATTGTAACCTATAAACTATAACAGAAGGGTTCTTTGTAAATGACTATTCACCTCATTAAAGACCACACCATGAGCCATATGCTAGGTGTTACTCATGGTTAGTATAAGCCCTAATTGATATAAATGAGTTATAATCAATTAGGGAATTGGAAGAGTTCCAATTAGACCCTTAATGGAAAGTGTTCCATTGTGCATAACATGTGCTATTCCTACTACTTGATGATGTGAATCCAATGGGTCACACACTAATCATGCTAAGAGAGCTTGATTATCTATGAGAGAAATGGTATAAGTGATTAAAGAATTGTTCTTAAGGGGCTAATTTGTATTTGATACAAATTAGTGGGCTAATTGTGTAATTAAAAGTAATTACACAAAACCCACTAGGGTTTTAAGTTCTCCCTTGGCCGGCCCTATTGTGTGGCTATATAAGCCACATTATGATGTGATGACATCATCACAATTGGATCCCCAAGGGGCTGGCTGAAAATTTCACAAAGCTCTCTTTCTCTTCTCTTCTCTTCTCCACCTCTAGCAACCATAAGGAAGAAGAAGGAAAGGACTTCAAGTTCAAGCTAGGTGTGGATACTGTTGGAGGCAGTACACTTGGACTGCTCATTCATTGCTGCCTGGAGTTTATGCTTGGAGCAAAAAGGGGAAGACAAATCTTGGAGCATAAAGGAGAAGACATTCATCAACTGTAAGTAACCCTAACTTTCTTGGTAGTTAGGTTATTGTTTTTGTATTATGCATAATCGGATTCATGGGTTTGGGAATCGTAGGAAAATTTTTATTCCGGCTTTGTATGTTTTCCTCCCTATTCGATTCCCGACACTGCCCTGCATTATAGCTACCTAAAAGTGGGTAGGAAAGGTATGTTAAAGGGAAATTATATTATTTATAAATATGTTTAACCTTACAATTACAAAATGTTATTGAAATGTTGTCATATTCCTTTTGCAACCAAGATATGGTAATCAGCAATGCCATCTAGTATACCTGTTTGATCGATGAATATCTTTATGAAACCTAAGTTAAACTAAGATATCACAAGAGAAGCGATTTCAAGTAATGCGTTCATTCCACAATTGCAATAGCCAAATAATATGGCAAGCTTTCCAAAGGGAAACCATTTGATTGGGATCCAAAATGTTTAATTACAAACTCGACGAGGTACATAATCGACACATAGTCATAGCTTATTTAAAGCCAAATACATTATCGACAAGATAATTAACACTTGGACAATTATCCAAAACTCCATCGCTATAGGTAGGATGTTATTACGTCGCCCGTGATTAACTACATCTGATTGGAATGTGGATTATGCCTCATCACCATTGTTATGCACATCATCTATAGGCTCACACCAAGAAAAGAAATGGCAATTGTTTCCGTTCCGTTCTTGAGAAGTTTCAATATTGTTAAAATATAGATAAGAAATGAACAAAAGTATGAATATATTTGAGGAGTTGTATATTACTTACAATATAACTGGTGCATGAATAAAAGAGGCAATATCTACTATGCATCTTATGCGATGTCTTCAAGATAGCTCGATATCCATAATCACACAATTTAGGGGCTGCTTCTCAAACTAGTTGGGTGGAGGGTTGTTGGTCGCAGACGACATTGCTTTAATTGTTCATCTTAGAAAAAATAAAGGTAAAACAATCATGGATTATCATTGTCAAATTATAAATGACAACATAAAAATGCCATAATGTAATTTCCAACTACAATACATGCCAACAACAATCATTTAATAGCGGACTCACCAATATTTAAAGTACCCCATGTCAATGGGGTCTTTTTTACGGAAAAAAAAAAAAAAAAAAAAAAAAAAAAAAAACCAACCAAAATAACAAGGGACACCAAACAATACTATCCCAACCCATAGCCTATTGATGTGCATTATTGTTGGTGTGTTCGATATCTTGGATGGGGGTATTTGGGTGTGTCAATATGCTATGGCAAATAAAGAATTCTTTATATCAAGTTGTGAAGTCAATTGTGGAGGAGGGAAGATGAGGAAGTCATGAATGAATTGTCCACATTTTCCCCCCTCTCCAATATTTACAGCCAAACCATAATTCTTCAATCCCAAAGGCAAGCTATGCGTATAGTCATAAGAAATTTGTCTTCAAACTTAATAATAATAATACATTAATACAGAGTAAATGCAATAAGAACAAAATGCAAAGTAGGGCAACTAATAGTCATAAACTGTTAGAAGTCTTACGTTATGCAAACAAATTATTATCAAGTTTCTTATCTATATCATGTCGGGTCGTACAATCAACTGAATATATGTGATCCACCAAGTTTCTTATCTATATCAACCCCAATATAACCTGAGGCAAAAAAAAGGGTTCAAAAGAAACCACTGACATATAGTTGACATGAATTTTTTGTAGCATCAAATTTCATGTTTCTTTTATGCCAACAATTAACCAAGATTTGAGGATATTTGGCAGAACAATTGGTGATTATTGCTTCGCTACATCAAGGAACAGACAATGAACAAAGTATCCAACCTCTAACCTTATACATTTGTGTTTCAATAATTTTATCACCATAGAACAACTAAATAAAGATAGGAAAAGTGGTTTACCTCTATTTATAAATACTCATACTTCCATAGCTTATACAGAATCTTGGCAGTATCCTTCTTTTCAACAAATGTAATTTCTTGATTTCTACAAAAAGAAAATAAAAAGGTAAATAAAACACTAGCATACTCTTATAAGGTCATTCAACCCAATCTTTGATAAGCATTTTCTTTTGAAGAAAGGGAAATGGTTTAAAATATTTGAAGCCAAAAATTAATAGCTTGTTTTTCCCTAACCTTTTTTATGTATTTATTTATCAGGCTGTTTTTCCTTAACCTTCACAACATATAAAAGTTACACGACTAAAAGAATGAAAATGCACTTTCTCCATCTAGCAAGAGGCAATGCTGATGATAATACACCTCAAATTTTACAATAACAAAAAAAAAAAAAAACTAATCCATAAAACTGAAATATGCTTTCAATTGAAAAAATCATTTAACGGTTTTTTCATCAAATGGTACAACATTATCACTGAATGGTATGGTTGGTGTTTTCTTTTTTGTTTTGTTTTGTTTTGTTTTTTTTTTTTTTCAAATACAGTGTCTATTTATGTATTATCATATAGAATGATGATCCTACAAAGTTAGAGGGCTTACGCATAATTTGGAATCAATTTTTTTTTTAGGGCGATCAGAAATTAAAAGCTATAAATCAGATTTGTACCTCCAACACAATAAATCGATGCAGATCAAGGAAGGAATGGACGCTTCTACAGAATGGGAGTCGATCTTCTTGTATAACAATTATTTCGCCCAGCTTTGGTTGTGGATCTATTTGACAAGATTCCCTCCGATATCAAATTTTAGCTTCAACACGCCTCCAAATGTTCATGTGTGCATGTTCTTCAAGATACACTACTCGATCCATTCGTGTAGATCTGTTCTTGAAGATTGTACAAATAGGAAGAATCTTGGTTTATGGTTTTTGATCTCTTCGTGCGGTTTGGGTGGACGACGTGCAAGATTGAGGAGATGGGGGGAAATGGTGTTGGTGGATCTGAAATTTGATTTTGGTAAAGTAAGGGTATTGTGGGAATTTACTATATTTGGGAATCACATTCCTAACCCAACCAAATGTGGTAATGGGAATGTTATGTGGGAATCACACTTTCCATTACCACAAACCATGTGCGGGGATAGGTATCATTCCCTCACATTCCCATTCCCAAGTAATGGGTCATTCCCACTAATCACATGCCCATTCCCCGAACCAAACACACCCTCTGAGAATAGGGGAAGTATAATATTAACAAGTTTGTATATCTTTTATTTTTATTTTTTTAAAATAGAGAACTTTAGAGTGATTAAAAAGGCAGACAAGCAGTCAACCTGACACTAAGAAGTTACAGAGGATCCTCTCCCACAATTGATCCATAGGTCCTATTTGGAAACTTAAAAAACTAGATTAAACTAGATCCAGTTCATAATTGTTATCTAATTTCTAAATAAACTAACTCAAAGTTGATTTGAAAAAAACTATGTTTATACCTTATTTTCAGAAGAAAACTGAACTGCTTAATAGGAAAAGGAAACTTATCAAACAATGTGAAATTAAAATTGGCAAAACTAATTATCTTCAATTGGTCAGATTTTCAAGTTTTCCAAATAGTCCCATAGATTAGATGATTCTTTCCAAATAATGAGACTTAGCCATTTTAAGAATTTGAAAACTATTGTAGAATCGTTAGTTGTGGTACCTATGCTTCAAAAACGTGCAAAAGGTTTAAACTTCGATTCTACTTATAAAGTCAATCATCAATCAATTGGGATTTCTGTAAGTGTTAACTGGTCCGAAATGAACAATGACCAAAGATATGGTATAACTACATTAGTAGCAAAAGGAAGGTTAAAAAAATGAACTTACCATTCCTTGCTGCGCAAAGCTCCATGAGTCCATTCTAATTTATATAAGGATGAAATTGTCTTTTAACTCTGTCCTTGCCCAAAAACAATAAAATGTCTTTTTAGCAGCCTTTAAGCCATTATATTATATTCGGTGATCGACCATCAATGCTTCATATTTTCATAGCAAAATTCCCTCTATTGTGTTGTCGAAGTAAGAAATTTAAGCTATATCAAAGTTATGTTTCGAGTTATGAATTTTCATCCAATAAAATTAATGAGATGAAAATCTTGGTTACTAAGATTCTTGGGATAGCTTAGTTATAAAAATGACAACTCAGCACACCAAAGTTTCAATATTCCTTTTAAGAATCCATTGGCTACATGGGTGTGTAATATGGTTGGTTGTCACAAGAGTTTTTAATCTTTATATACTATGAGGAAAAAAAAAATGCTATTTGGCCCATATTTTTTTTACCCATAATAAAAAAATCCATCTCTCATGCATTCTTTTATATATATATATCTGCTACGAGCAATAGCCTATGCAATGCGTGGAATTGTATAGAATATTTTATGATTATTATACAGTAATATTATATATTGTATTAACTTAATTTGTGTATAGATATGTTTAATTAAAGACTCGATATTATAAAACTTTAATTATTGTTGTTATTATTATTATTTTCCTTTTGAAAGATTCCCAAGTCAAACTAGTTTAATTAAGGTATAATAATTTTGAAAATGCTACTTCACCCATCTTTTTCCATCCATTTTCACCACCCACCTTATATGTCAAAAGTGTATAGGTGAAAATAATCATGTGGAGCTTAGTATGGAATTAAAAGAAACTGTCACATATATATATGGATGGGTGGGAGAATGTGTGTGAAATAACATAGCCCAATAATTTTTGGTATTCAATATTTCCGTACCTTATTTATTACTTTTTTCCCTTCCCAAGATTATTTTGTTTCCTATTTAATTTTTCCACATGCCTAGTCAATATTTATGGATTTCTTATTTAAATTAATTTCTTGAACTAGTTAAATGTGGCAAGCGATTGTCATCACTAAAATTCCTTTTGCACCCTACTTATTTTACACTTTTTAGAGTTTTATGAAGAAAATAAAAAATTTTCATAAAAACGAGCCACACCATTAAAAAACATCATTCTAAACAACTTTGTAGAATTTTTTTTTCCAAAAACTATTGTTTGAGCAAACTTTTTGGCAATTTACAACATCTATTTCAGTTTTGCAAAATGTTTCATGAAAAATGACCAAAAAGTTCACTTAAATAATAGATTTTAGAAAAACTTTCTTCTACAAAGTTTTTTTTTTTTTTTTTAAATGATGTTTTCTGGTGGATAACTTAATTTTCATTAAAACCTTTTATATTTTCATAAAATCTTAAAAAGTGTAAATTAAATTAGGAGTGTGAAAAAAATTTGTGGTGGCAATAGCTGTCACCATGTGAAAGTTTCATGTCAATTTAAAAATGGTGCTATAATTAATGAGAGAAGAGAATCAATAAGAGAAGAGAATGAAACAGTTATGTTGTAACGATAGGCAATGCAACTAGGGGCGGAATTATGTGGAGACCAAGGGGGGGCCATGGCCTTTGCAAGATTTTTTTTAAAAAATTGACACTTGGTCTAATAGGATTCAATTTTTCAACAAACTTGTACAAGTGCCCACCCACCTCATTGAATCAAACTAATATTATGATTTTACTAAAAAATCCCTCTACTTATGTAAGAGATAACTTTCATGTTAGGTGTTTTCATCAAATCATCAATTAATTTTTTCTATTCTGACACTGCTCTGCCTATAAAATAAAATAAAAAAGTTCCAACACTGCTTTTGGGTACATTCTTGACTATGATCGAGGGTTTGTCTAAATGAGCACTTGAGCTCTAGTTTAGATCTTTTGAGATTTTTTTACCATTTTTTATCAATATTTTGTGAAGATTATTCGATATCTAAACTTTTTTTTTTTCCTGATTTTGTTGTGTAAATACTTTTAAACAAAAGCACACCCAAATTTCACGTATTTCTTAATCTCGATCTTAAAGGTTGAATCATATATTTGGATTTTTTTTTCCTCACCTTTTAGTCCAAATTCTCATGTTTTTTTTTTCCTAGATCATTTAAATTGGATTTCTATTTTATGTTTTTGTTTAAACAATTTCATTAATACTAAGATACCCACTTCCCTAAACTTGCAAATGTGTTGCATTTGTATTTTTTTTTTCCCTAAATGCTAGTGTTCTCTATGATTTTTCATGAGTTATGACTTTATGTAATGAAAGTGTTTGTTTGTTTGTTTGTTTGTTTTTTTTTTTTTTTTTTTTTTCACAATATTTATATGGTAGAGATTTTTTTACCCCCTTTAAGTTGGCCACCCCAACTCGCAGTTCTTGGTTCCGCCCCTGAATGCAACATCAGTTGAGATTTTATTGCATGCCATTGATATGAGTTAAACACCAGCCCTCATAATAAGATGGGTACTTTGGTTAATGAACTATTCACTAAATGTGGCAGAGTGCATTAGCTGACCATTCAAATGTTTGTTTAGGCTAATAACCGAACCCTTTTTCCTTTCGTTTTTAACAATCATATTTTGCTTTCAGTGTAAACCTATTGTAGGACAATAGGAAACATAAATTCTAGCTTACTACATCCATTAATAGCATTTGCTAAAAGGTAATTAGCAAGCCTTCATGTGGCAAATGATTTTTCCCTTTTGTCAATGGTCTTAGGTTTAATGGTGTGCTCCTATTGGAATGTAGGATTTGCAGAAGTTTTGATTTGAACTCTGCATCGCGCAGATGCGTGTGTGAATGTGTATTCTCTTATCATTTGTCAAAAAAAAAAAAAAAATCTTCCCTTTCACATTATGATGGGTATTTTTGTGCCTTTCTGGTTGATTGTGTTTAGATTCTGCTTTTAACATCTACCCAGCTAGTCCAGCAGTGCTCTTTATTCACTTGTTCACACTCTCTCCCTCTCCTTGTAGAAAAAAATGTTTGAACTGAGATTGTAAATGATAGGGGTGCAAATCGGTCCGGGCCGGTCCGGGCCAGAGGTGTTTCTGGACCGGCCCGAACTAATTCGGGACTTCAAAATTTGTCTCGGAACCGAACCGATTTAGGCTTGGACCAGGACCGGGACCGGACCGAAAAATTCGGTCCAGGCCAGTCCGATTCTTGGTTTGTTTGTTTGTTTTTGTTTTTGTTTTTGGTTTTTTTTTTTCTTTTATGTTTTAGTTTTGTTTTTGGTAAAAGGTAAGAAATTTATTGAATAAGAATTATTATTCATTGAATAATACTAATTTATTGAGTATAATACATTAATATTAACATATAATTATATATCTAATCATATATATAATATATCTAATCATATATATATTTTGGAATTCGGGAATTCGGTCCGATCCGAGACTAAAACCCCTAAACCATGGCCCGGACCGAAGTAATTCGGGACTTAAGATTTTGGACCGGAACCGGACCGAATTTGATTTGGCCCGGACTGGACTGGACCGAATTGCACGGAACGGTCCGGTCCTCGGGTCTACCCGAACCATTTTGCACCCCTAGTAAATGAGAGTGGAGGGGTATTTTGGTCCGAATAAAAAAATAATATAAGGGAAAGGCATTAATTATTAGAGTCACCAGCGGAATATTTTAATTTGGAACTCATGACATGTGGCGGTCCTATATTATGCCACGTCAATGTGGAGATGCACAGCTCCTCCATTGTTAGGAGCATAGTGTTATCCCTCCTAATATAAGAAGAAACAGGCTCACCATCTCAAACCCATGCCATCACACAGTACCCAAGAAGCTTTTCTCCCTCTCTGTCTCTCCATGAATTACATCTTTAAGATATCAGCTCTTCTCATTCTTCTCTTCCCCACCATAGTCCTAAGCGAGTGCACCTGCGATGAAGACGCCACGCAGAGCAACAAGAGCGAAGCACTGAAATATAAACTGGTAGCAATTGCTTCCATCCTTGTTTGTGGAGCAATTGGAGTGACCCTCCCACTACTAGGCAAAAAAATCCGAACTCTAAGGCCAGAAAACGATATCTTCTTCATGGTCAAGGCCTTTGCCGCCGGAGTAATTCTATCAACAGGCTTCATTCACATACTCCCTGACGCATTCAGCAATTTAACTTCCCCCTGCCTCAAAGAAAATCCATGGGGAAGGTTCCCATTCACGGGTTTTGTAGCGATGATGGCTTCGGTTGGGACCTTGATGGTGGATTCGTTTGCAACTGGGTATTACAAGAGGATGCATTATGATAGGCCGGCTGTGCAGGTGAATGCGGACGAAGAACATGCAGGTCATGTGCATGTTCACACGCATGCCACACATAGCCATTCCCATGGCTCATCTGCCAAAGAATCAGCTCCTACTTCGGAGCTTATACGGCATCGGATCATTTCACAAGTAAGACTAATTCATATATGAGAAGTTCGATCAATTTTTTTCCATTTTTTATGGGTATTATAGGAGACAATTGTACGTACCTCTTTTTAATCCAAAACCCACGTAGAACTCATATATAGTTCCCATCGGCTGCCCATGACTGCGATAGGGACTTGACAATGGTGAAGATCTTTGCCGTGTTTTGAAATGTTGAGCCATTGATTTGTATTAACAATCTATAGGGGTACTAATTCTTCTGTTCTCCTTTTTTGATTAGCTTTATTGGTTTTGTTTGATCTCTTATTTTTGGATGAAGCCCCTCTACCGCTGTTTCTGTTTTTATGTCAACATTCCATTGGCTCTATGCATGTCGACATCCCCAGATATTCTTTTTCATCTCCAATATTAATTTAAAACAATTAAAGAGTGCTTCTAGTGTGAGGCCCCTTTCGTTTTTCTTCCATCCACACATTGTGTCATCTTATTTATCACATTATATTTTTCATAATAATTTAAAGTCATCCCAAATATGTTCAATTTGGATTTAGAGTTAGACCGAATTTTGAGGGAAATACTATTAGATTAGATAGTTTCAAGCTTTCATCAAGGGCATGCAATTAAATCACGTTGATGAAATTTTACACTTAGAACGTAACTTTCGTAGAGTCCTCAATACAACAGTAGAATGTGTGTTTTGAGATTCATGCAAACATGTTTTGAAATTTGGGAAGGGCTCATCAATACACCCATGACGGCAGCCTCATCATAACTTTGGTCAATGTATAGTACTACATCCATCTCACAAAGATGAACTGATTTTGACAAAAGACGTAGTTTAAGAAAAGCTATCATATATTACTTTAACTTATCATTTATTGAACTCAATTTTTTAAAAAATACCCTCTCTTATTTGGTATTGGATTTTGTATTAAAAGTAATTATTGAAATAATAAAAAGTAATATATAAAGTTCAAAAAAAAATTATGATTTGAATTTTCAAAATAGACATACATTTTGAGACACAAAAAATAGCAAAAATAGCTTATCTTTGTGAGACAGAGGAAGTATTAAATAGGCAAGCAACAGAAATGATAAGGAGTGGAACATTTTGCCCAAATTTGCTTAATTCATTTGGTAGTTGATGTGGCGTGATGTGGAAGTAAACGTGTTATGCCACACATACTGCATGACTGTCAGATTATCCTTTACTTCAGTTGGGTAAAGTAAGCTTGAGTAAATAAGTTGGGCAATATAACACTACTTTATATGCAAAAAAATATCCATATTATTGTGCTTTTTTATTTTATTTTATTTTTTTGTTTTTGGTTTGATTAATGTTACTCAGGTCTTGGAGTTGGGAATTGTGGTTCATTCAGTAATTATTGGAATTTCCTTGGGCGCTTCTGAGAGCCCAGCAACAATAAAGCCTCTCTTAGCAGCCTTGTCTTTCCATCAATTTTTTGAGGGCATGGGTCTTGGTGGTTGCATCTCTCAGGTTTTGGGGATTTTATTTTGAATATACCAGTTTTTATGATATCAATCTTAGGCCATGTTTGTTTATTTGGTTGGAATGGAATGGATGGAATAGAATCACATTTCAATTCATTCCAAACCATGTGTTTGGATGAGGTAATTAAATGGGAATGGAATCAAATAATAGTAGTGGATTATAATGATATTC
The DNA here is from genome assembly GCA_039720395.1 of Liquidambar formosana. Taxonomy (NCBI): domain Eukaryota; kingdom Viridiplantae; phylum Streptophyta; class Magnoliopsida; order Saxifragales; family Altingiaceae; genus Liquidambar; species Liquidambar formosana. The sequence goes on along the minus strand of CM077834.1, from coordinate 22,435,509 downwards.
ATTCCACAATGCTTATTTCATTCTCTTTTCATTTCAGACTATTTTCAGTAAGGAATCAGATTCCATTCCCATTCATTCCATTCCAACTAAACAAATATAGCCTTACAGAAAATCAAGAAAAAAAAAATCCAAGAATAAGATCTCGAACTAGTTCGAGATCATGATGCATGCATGTATTGTTGATTTAAGTCATTGAAAAGGCATCTCCAACAGTATACTATTGCCATATGTTAGCAATAGCACATCTTTTTGTTAATCCAATGGTATGCTAAAAATTAATATTTTTTTAGCACGCCTTTAGTGCTAAAATAATACAATTTGGTTAGGAAAAGAAAGGGGATGATGGTTGTCCAAAAAAAAAAAAAAATCATATTATATCATTTGCACTATCAGAATGTGTTGTATCAAATTATAGTATTTGACACTATAACATATGCTAAAATAAAAATTATACAAACTATTAGAGATGCTCTAACTTGATAACTTTAACAAAAAAAAAAAATAGGGAGTTATTTGTAATATTTAAAAATATCATGAAAATTTTCGGCATAAGTGCATTAGGGGACAAGTTAGGTATAGCTTCGAACTTTGATGAATATGTTGAATATGTTGTCACAATGACCACATTACCTCCTTTACCAGTTGTTTATTCGATCAAGTACACCATTAAATAATTCAACTAGCACTATTCTAGTTTCAAAGGGTACATCTCAAACTCTGTTGAGTTGACTCAGTCTCGTCGTTCTATAAAGTAGAGCAATAAAAGAAAAAACCTAGGGAGAATTTTAGATGGTAAATAATTACAGTTTGCAGTCATTCTTAGTTAAGTTAGTAATCATTTATTAAAATTTCTATTGAACTGTAATTATTTTTCTGTAGGCCGACCAATCCAAAATTCCCCCAAAAACTCCTACTTGTTTTGTTGGCATTTGGCAACAGGGTTTTTCTTTTCCTTCGTTTTTTTTTTTTTTTTTTTAATTTTTTTTCTTTAAATACTATTTATAGTATGGAGGACAATGGACTTTTTTTTTGTTGGTTGTGCAGGCAAAATTCAAGTCAAGATCCATGGCGATAATGGCACTTTGTTTCTCCCTGACGACCCCAGTTGGCATTGCAATCGGCCTCGGGGTGTCGAACGTTTACAAGGAGAACAGCCCAACTGCCCTAATTGTTGAAGGAAATTTCAATGCGGCTGCGGCTGGGATCTTGATTTACATGGCCCTTGTGGACCTACTGGCGGCTGATTTTATGAACTCAAAGATGCAAACCAATGTGAGCCTCCTATTAGGAGCTTATATTTCACTTCTTCTAGGGGCTGGTTGTATGTCTGCCTTGGCCAAATGGGCTTGAATTTTGGGAATTTCTATGTAACTTTTCTGTTATTTCTCATTTCCTCTCTCTCTCTCTCTCTCTCTCTCTCTCTCTCTCTCTCTCTCTCTCTCTCTCCTTTTTTCCCCCTTTAAATAATGTCACAGCAAAATGCATATCATTTTTTTTTTTATTATAATAAGTAATATGCGTATCTAGACAATATTTTGTCTTCTTTAAATGGTACATTACATTTAAAAGGAAAGTAATACTTATATGGGTTTGGTATATCGGACTTCGGGACGAAGTTAGGTATTTAGTTTAGGAAGAGGTAAATTTTGGTTGGTTATTAATTTCTTATCATAATTCAATAAATCAAAGAAGTTTTAGTTCAAAATTTTTCTTTTTGTCTTATAAATTATGATTGAGGTAGTAAAAATTGGAAAATTTTATAATAATGATATATCATTAATTAATAGGAGACGTTAGAGAGAGTATTGGGTCTCTTTTAGTAAAATGAGATATTGAGGCTTTTACAGGGAGAAAAAAATAAAATAAAAAATTAAGATGGAAAAATAAAGATGGGGAAAAAAAATTATGACGAGGTGTATTTGGAATTTTTAAAAAGTTTAAAGTACAAAATTTTTTTAAAAAAAAAAAAAAGTAAAAATATAGGGGAAGGCGATTGCCCCCCTCACCATGCTATGGATTCAGGCTGAGCAGGCAGTGGTCAAATGCTAATAAATAAGAAAGTAGACATTTTTTATGGTGAAAAAAAACCTAGTCAAATCTTCCAATAGATCCATCGCTATATCTAGCATCGCTTCATTTAAAAAAGGGGTTTTCCTGCAACTTCCTACCTTAAGGAGTACATCTCCCCTCTTTGAAAGGAGAGGTTAAAGGTTCAAATCTCAACATCACTTACTAAAAAATTGTGCTAGGGAAACCTTTGCTAAGAGGTGCGGTGTATGATTGTTTGTTGTTTTTAATTTTTCCCAAAGAAAAAAAAAATATGGAAGAAAAACAACGAGGGGCCCGTGGGGGGGTGTAGGGGGTGGGTTTTGTTTGTTTCCTAGAAATCATTTTATGGATGAAAATTTTTGTTCCAATTGACCATGGCAATTACAATCCAAGTCCTGAAAGGGTTGTGATGGGCAGTTTCGACTTTTATCCTTCTTTTGGTTGCCGAATTTTATCATTCTTTAATTTCAATTGTCTTTATGAAAAAGTTCTCCTAAGAAATGAGTCAAAAGTAGTTTTCTTCAGTGTCCAAATTCAAAGACGAAACACATGTAGCCACGTAGGGGAATATGTGGAGCCAAAAGGAGGCTTTAGGGTATCCATTTCTCTCTCTTTCTTCTCTTCCCTTTTCTTTCTTTTTTTTTTCTTTTTTTTTTTTTTTGGGAGAGCACTATACAAATTTAAAATGACATGTCTATAAAGTGGAGAAGTGCAGTATCAACATCTGGAGGCTATTAAATTGTTAGGACCTAGCATGATAAAACGGCATCTTCCCTTTACAGATATGAGGGTCATCATACCTAGGGATGGCAATTTCGTTCCAATCCATTGGGTCCCGACTCGATCCATACCCGAATGGGCGGGTGTTTTTTATTTTTTTCGGGTATCGGGTCGGGTATGGGTATAAATTTTAAAAAAAAAATTCGGGTACGAGTCGGGTATGGATCCCAACAAGAAAAAACCCGAAGACCCGACCCGACCCGCTATATTTACAAAATATATATATTTTTTACAATAAAATATAAATACCTACTTGAACCTATCTTGATTTAACCTTATGGAGTCCATTCGAAGGCTCATTATGTATTTTTATTGTTTTTTAATCTTTATGTTTGTGTATAATATTTGTGTGATCATATTAGATATGATTTTATTTGAACAAGATCATATTAATTAGGTGCTAAAAACATTTATAAGCTTGGTATATAATTATATGAATAACATGTAATAGGTGTAAGTAACAAAAAAAATGGAATTTGGGGGAAAAAAATCCTCACAACAGGACGGTCGGGTATGGGCGGGTCGGGCATGGGTAGTCCAATAAAACAGTAGATCGGGGATGGGGGTTAATTGTTCATACCCATCGGGTATCAGGTCGGGCATGGGTATAAGAAATTAAAGGTCGGGTCGGGTATGGGGTAATGCCGACCCGCATCCGACCCGACCCATTGCCATCCCTAATCATACCCTTTCTAGTATCAACATCTAAAGGAAATTCTAAAACGGTGATTTGAAACTCAAATTCCCTCTACAGCTACAGCGATGAAGCTATGAGGGTCATCGTATAATATATCGTGGTTGTTTGTGGGTGACACACGTAAATGCATACATCATCCATAAGCGACTATGATTGTATGGGATAATTTGGGATATACTACACTTGAATAGCCTGAATGTAGACTTTCAAAACAAATTGCATCATTACGAGCCGTGCATGATTTTCACACACACATATTTATCCACGCACTGATGGAAGCCATGCAATCCCGTGGAGACCATCCAAGACAGTCCTGCACCTGATCTATTATATATATATAATTTGACCATTTTAGAGGCCAGCCATAAGAAAATAAATAAATACATTGTTCAAAGTCAAGATATCCCCTCAGAGGTCCGAAAGCTTATTTGGAAGATTGGTGCGAGCTGGCTATCCCTCGTGGTGTCCCTGTTGTATTTCCCACCAAGAAAAGGTTTTTAAGGTTAAAGGGGTTTGTGACACCAACAATAGTAGGAAGCACCTCGTGGTGTCCCTGTTGTAATTCCCATCATGATTCATAAGACTTTCACAATCTAAATTTCACAAAATTCAGCTACCTTAAATGTAATAAATTTGCTGTCCTTGAACAATACATTGAATAATTATGTTTAGCAGAACAAAAATCATAATATTAATTGGACAAAAGGATCAGGTAACCACCCTGTTTGATTCCACAAAGACATGACAAAGAGAAACTTCCAAATTTTGTCTCTTATCTCTTCGATCTGGACAAGAATAAAACTGACTTTTCTTGCCTATATGACAAGTTCCAATTACGCGTTTTATCACCATCTTGGAGCTCGATTGGGACTCCACTCTTGAACAATGCAATACCAACCAAAAACAATCTAGCATTACAATAGAAAAAGAAAAGAAAGCAACTGTCCTTGGTAAAATAAGAGAGCTGAGATTCTCAGAGATGCTTTACTCATACTCTCACAACAATTATATGGTGACAAAATGAGTCCTACCATTATTCAATTTCACAAAAACTGGATTCCAACACCCTAGATATTTTCAATTCCCAATTTGAATTTCCCCCAAATCAACTTTTACAAGTATAAAAACAAAAACATAAATAAAAGAAAGCTTGTCTCTTCATTAAATAGAAAGATACAATGCAAGAACAAAAAAACCATCATGCATATATATAATTTGTTAGAGCCCAAGTGAAAGGTTGTTTAACCTGCAATACACCCACTTCAAATATAGTACTCCAATTTGTTGGCAGAATCCAACATCTTTTAACAATTCCTTGGTTACAAACTTTCAGCACTATCTAATAAATCAACGCAAGAAAGGATTCTTTCACTGTAGTAGAGCTTTGCTGACTTCTCTCAGAGAGAACAAATGCAATTTCTGTTCAACCAATCTAGGATGGGGATATTCTTTGATCCAATGATTATGGACAAAACATAAAGTTCAATAACATAACTTCAAAGTCTTATGGCCTCTCAGGAATGGTACGGAAAAGGTATTCCACCTTTTCATCCCTACTTGTGGGGTAGGTCCCTCACACATGCATATTTGAGTAGTGGGGGGATGTTGTTGGATTACACTTTTCTAGGGGTGCTTATAGTTATTTAGGTTATTACTGGTAGTTGCCCTTAAATTCCCAACATAACAGTTCAGTTTACACAATCCATGAGATTAAGTATCATATGGCAACCCCAAAAGGAATAACATTGATATGTCAAAGGACAGAGGCAGTAGATCCAATGATTATAGGAAAAATAGTAGTTTGTCCACAAGAAACAAAGCAAACAAAACAAATAAGGTTTAAACTACCGTATGCAAACTTTGATAAACAAGGAAAGACGCACATAAGAATACTAAAGATATCATTTTTATCTCAAGACACTTCGAGAATAGGGGAAGTATAATATTAACAAGTTTGTATATCTTTTTTTTAAAATTCTTTTTAAATAGAGAACTGTAGAGTGATTACAGAGGCAGACAAGCAGTCAACCTGACACCAAGAAGTTACAAAGGATCCTCTCCCCCAACTGTGTAATATCGTGATAATTGAGGGCAGATACTTTATCTCTTACCTAGCAAGATAATAGACGAGAGATAAAGTCATCCTTTCAGTACTCTAAACCCCTGGAAAATTCTGTCAGTGGGAATTTGTGAGCCTACTAAGTGCCTGTTTGGATTGGATTCCAGAAAGCCCAAAATCTATTCCAAAACCCATAATCTATTTTGGGCCTGTTTGGGTATGGTTTGTCACAATCTCTTTTGATGATCAGAATTGATTTTAGTGGATTATGGAAGAAGCTGGGGTACCCAAGCTTTTGCCAAAATCTGACCGGGAATCAGTTTTCCTTTTTAATGAAACTTAATCTAATTCCCAACGTGCCCTTCTTTCTACAACATATGAAATATAAATCCCATCTATGTCCTTGTCTTTCACGATCAAAACTGAGCCACCAACATCGCCCAAATCCAACTCGTCTCCCTCGCACCTGTAGATGTAGTGAGATCAAAACAAACCCGATCAGCCGCAGATGGATGCGAAGGAGTCGTCGGCATCAGCATCTGCGTCTGCGGTGTCACCTATTTTGGCATCGTCGCTTGGGTTGTATAGGATAAAGACGCGATCAGGGCCGTTGCCACAGGAGAGCTTTTTTGGGTTTCGAGGCGACAAGGGGTCGGGGCTTGGCGCGAGCAATCTTTCCAGGCCTGGTGGTGATGGAGTTTTGAGCTCGGGTTTTGAGGATGCGGGAAAGGGGAAAAAAGAGGTGATGAAACAGAGTAGAATGGGGGTTCAGGAAAATGTGACATTTGGAAGTTGGATAGAAAATGGAAGCAATTCAGATAGCATGTCAACTGGAAGTGCTCAGTCTAGAGACCAGAGTCCTAATTTGCCCGCACCCTCTCGGCTCCAGAATGGTGAATCATCCTCTGAAGCGGGTATGAATATCCCTTACTGCTATTTTGTGCCTGTATTAATTGTTTGAACGCACGATATACTGATTATATGTTTAAATTAATGTAGTCATTTATGCAAATGAAAACCAAAATAAATGCCAAATGTTTACAAAATTGTTGTGTATCATTATTTGATTGCCATTCTTTTTTGGAACTCTTTTACCCATACCCTGGTTCATGAAATTTAACCATGCAAGAACAAAGGTTATCTGCGGAGCAAAGCTCATAATGTATTCAAATAAGTTGAAATATAGACGGCTAGAATTTGTGTGATGTTGAGCACTTTATATTTTGGAAGTAAAAATAACAAGGTTAATATTGTCATTTTAGAGTTATAATAGTTTAATTATTTGTTCTTACCAAACATAACAAAAATCACTTTTGACAACAAAATCACTTTTGAGATATAGTTTCCAAACACATATAAGATTCTATTATGTTGCTAATAGCTTCTGATTCTCTTCTGATTCTGTTTTTAATTATTTTCTGAAATTATCCCAAACAGGCACTAAATTAGATGAGGCTCCTCTTTTTGAGGCTTCCTTGCTTGGGCTCTTCATAACCAAATAATCTGAAAGCCCGTGTATCCTTTTAGGCTAACACTAGCTCCTTTGAACATACTTTTAAAGGCCCACTTGGGCCTGCCCATCTGGTGGACCTAATCAATAAACACAACTGACTATCCTTTGAAGCCATGTGGCCAGTTGATGGATTTACGATTTCCATTGTTTGAATTTCACTGGCAACAGTCTCCACAGGAGAAAAATATAATGTCATTTGCAAATTCAAGATGAGAGACACCAATCCCATCTCTGCCCAACCCTAAACTTCCAATAATGCTCACCCTCTCCGCTCTCTTAACTATCCTACTCAAAACATCAACCACAAGCATAAATTAAATGACGGACACAGGGTCTACTGGTCTAATACCTTATAGATACTGAACCACCCCCTCTTGGTCTTCCATAAAAATAAAAGTAAAATTCAAGGAAATCAAAAATCCTCTAATCCTCCTTGTCCACCTATCCCCAAATTCCAATTCGAATGATTATAAGTTTTCTCAAAGTCAACTTAAATATAAAACCTCCTCAATTCCGCTTCTTACACCCTTCCACAGCAGCATTGGCCACTAAAACCACATCCAAAATTTGGCACTGTTTCACAGAGGCCCCATGGGTTCCCTAATCTCCCCTGTGAAACGCCTCTCTAATCATCTAGTTCTAGACTCATGATTAGGGTTCCAGTCAACACTCAACCCCATCCAACCTAGGTCTAATGATCATTCTATCAAGTACAAACCAGAGAAATATCTCATTGATTTCCTACCCAAGACTCCCATCTCCAAATTCATAGTTTAACTTCCTTTTCATTTTCTCATTGACAATCCCATGAAATTGCAAAGAATTATTGTCCCCATCCTTAATCCATCTAACTTAGTCCCTTTTTTTCAACTCAGCTATTCCTTAAAAACTACTTCTCTACTTTATCACTTTATTTCTCAGGCCAAACCTTTCCTTCCCCAAATCTTCGTTCATCTGTCCCTTACATGCAGGAACCACTGGTCAAGGGTTCCAGCACCACCGTACTTTAAATTTTCTGTTGCAGCTCGGAGGTAGATCCATTTTTAGATCTAGGGTTACGGTTCCATTCATACAAAGACGATATGTTACATTGTTACCATCGTTATGGAGGTTTCAATTATACGAAACCTGACAGGAAGCGTTTTAATTTTTGTAAAGAGTCCCCTCAACTCTATGTAATTATAACCCTCAACTTAACTAACATTTCACAAAACCCCAAATTATTAGCTTTTTAAAATTTTCTTGTTATTTTCAGAATTTTTTTCATCTATATACACTTCTAGTTTTAGACAAATTTCTTGTGACTAGTTATAGCACACGTGCATTGCACTCAAGCACTTTTTTTTTTTTTTTTTGGTTAAACACTTTTAACCAATATTAATTATATATATAAAAATAAAAAATAAAAATAAACTATCTGATGACTTCAATGTTAAAAAAAAAATTCCGTAAAAAAGAAAATTCGAATTTTAGGTTTGGAAACTTTTCTGAAAACATGATTTCTTGGTTCAAAACAAAGAAAGAAAATCTTATTCCATGATTGGAAAATAATCTTTCAGCCTATCAAATAAGCTTTTGAGCCAATAAAGACCTAAAGAATAAAACATGTAAAGAGAGCTGTCGGTATTCCAGCTATTTCTTGAAAATGGATAAATTAATTTCCATAGAGTCATTAACACGTTATACGTGTGCATCAACTACATGAGTATTTAATTGATTTGTTTATACTTTTTTGTTCTTTTTTTGATGAGATGTTTTTACTTGTTTTTGGATTCTATTGTTAGGTTAAAGATAAGGATTACTAAAAACACCTAGGATAAAAATTATTGACACACTCTGATCATCTTTATCTCAAACCAAGGGTAAAAAAAGTATATGTAATTTACAAACCGTTGGGTAGCCTAATTGGCAATGGTGAACTTGTAATTGTGTGGTTAGGCGCATAGTCACAAGTTCGATTCCTCACTAGGACAACCCAAGATTTAAGTTGGAGGCCATAGCGGTGGGTTGGTACCAGTTCCATATGTGAGTCCTAAGGGTCCTGCTGTGAGATGGTTCCCCCCTTATCAAAAAAAAAAAAAAAAAAAAATGTATATATAATTTTAAATAAGGTTAATATTATCAATCAAAATTTTTTCAACTTCAAAGACTTTTATAAGTAGTATAAATATGTATATATTAAAAAGCACTTCCTACAAGTTCCAAACCTTCTACTCTCCTATGTGCCCTTGATTCACCACCCCACCTCCTGTTTTGTGCTTCTACGATGTGTCCCTATTCTTCTGAACCTCCAAAACCCAATCCTTTTTAGAAGGTTATCCTTAGTTTTTCTATAATCACCAAACACTATTTGATTCCAATTCTTTTAAAATTGAAGAAAGTTTTGGATGTTGGACCATTACCATGATCTACTTGGGTATGAAATTTATACAGCAGCCTGTCCTTGATTTAACCACTAAATTACAATGATGAGATGACTGCCACAAACGTAATATGTGAGGCCTGACACCGTCTATACTAGGAATATTTTTTAACTTGCCATTTGATGGCATCCAACTCAGCCAACCATATTCAACCACAATCAATAGATGGGGCAACCTAAACCTAAGACCACCTAAGAAGCATGAGCACGGACATGCGACATAATTACGACACGACATGGACATGCTAACACAGTCAATCCTCAAAATTTAGGCTATGACATAATAGGGATACAACATAAATATTATATCATGTAGCATACTAGCATCACGTACATCATTCAAAATGCATCTATTTGTATCATTTTGAAAATCCTAGATGAGTTGTTTATATTGAAGATATGACAAAAAGGAAAAGAAAGAATAAGGATAAAAAAAATGAGGCCAAGACTCAAGAGATAGGTGTCACGTCGAAGATGTGTCAGAGGAGTGTCATGTCTGACACCGCCATGGCACCTTCAGGGAAGTGTCCATGCTTCTTAGAAGACAATCCTCATGCCCAAATATCAACTAAATTACAGGATTGGTTGACTCTGCTATATTTATATACCATACTACTATAGTGTAAAGAAACCAATAGATGAGTCAAAAGAGGTTGATCATAAAGGGACCTTTTCATTAGTGAAATAAAATTACATATACAAATATATATATATATATATATATATATATATATATGATAACAAAACGAAGCAAGAGCACAAATTCCAGCAAAATAAGATACAAAAGAATGCACATAAGCACATTAGAAAATTACAGAACTCACACAGCAGGAATCAGGAATCAGCTCCTTCTTGACCTACAATCATGGTGAGCTCTAGCTCAAAGAGGAACTCATACCACATTCAAAATGACCGGAATGGTCTCCCCCATAACGTGTAACCCGTGAAGCTGTGAGCCAAATTCCATCATTCCATGTGCTACATAGAAGATTGGAACCTACCATTCTCAAAAAGGAAAAGTAACCATCATAACAAAAAAATGAGCACAACAAAAGGAAGCAAAGAAATCAGAATATCATTGGCTATTATTTTAAAATAATAAACAGGTAATAAGTTTATTGCAGAGAGATTGTTTATACAAGCATCAGCAAAATGCATATTTTCATGTCTCTAATATTTTCTCCAAGGCTCCAATTGTTTCCAAAAAAGACAAAAAAGTTTTACAGTGCAAAACATATAGAACATAAAACCTGGTTAAGAAGGAAGCTTAGATTTTTATTTATTTATTAAATTTATATACTTATTTATTCATTTATATTTGGCGACTCTTAACAGTATTAGGGTGACCCTAAAATATATTATACAATGATAACATTAAATTAGAATTTAGATAGCAGTATAATTTAGCAGAACTACTCTCAGGGTTCCCAAAAATTCCCATTTTATATAAGATCTTTTCCCACCCACAGCTTGAATTCAATCCATCCTTTAACTTTTAAGTACCCTATCTGAACCGCAAATAGATGAGCAGTCACCGTAAGTTACCAAACTTTTTTTTTTTTGTTATGAAGAATATATATATATATATATATATATATATATATATACTAGTAGGAGACACACGTGCTTCGCACGTGCCTGTTGACTTTTCATAATCAATGCACGTGGCCGGTTTCTTTATTAGTTTGCACCCTTGAGTTCAAAATATAAAAAGTGAGAATTTCTCCATGTTTCATGGCATTCCTTAGGTCAGCAAATATCTTGCGGGTAGAAGGTAATAACAATCTAATACAAGCATCAAGCTTTCTTACTGGCACATGCAATAATATTAACTTGACAACCAAAACAAAGAATTACAAGGGAATGCTGGCACAAGCAATAATATTAACTTGACAACCAAAACAAAGAATTACAAGGGAATGCTATATCAGAGAGCTCCTATATGCTTTTATTCTATGAGTTTCCTTAGAGACAAATGCATAAGAGATTTGCTCCAGCATTTAGCCTTCTTTGCAGAAGCTGCAACCAAGTAAAGAACCTGGAGTCCACCATAAGAAGTTTTATTATTTATTAAAAAAATTAAAGGGTGAAGAAACCTTGGGAAACAAAAAGTAATAAATTTTAAACATGAACTTACCATGATCAATCCTTCTAGACTTGCTAAGCGATCACCATCCCATTTCTTGCTGGATTATAGTCTTTTCTAAAACATGGAAGGCATTAAGAAAATAAATACATCATGACCAATCAATTTTTCCAACTGAAGTATAAACAGGAGGAAGTTAGTTGGAGAATTTATTTTAGCGAAACCATTGTTGCCTTGTTGTAAAAGATACACCAATGAAGTAAACAATGGCACAAAAGATATAAGAAAAAAAATGAATTAATACTAAGAATAATAATAATAATTAGGGTAGGGAAGGAGTATTAAAAATTAAAAATTAAAAAAAAATCAAAAAATAAAAATAACACAGAACACATAATAAATAAATAAACAGAATACATTACCTTAATAATATAGAATACAATAGTAGGATGACGACACCTGAATTGCAGACAATTATCTATGAATCCATGAAATCAAATGAAAGAACATGTCAAAGAACATATGAAAAGCTGCAGGGGCTTTGGCTAATTTTGGGCTTTTCATATCCATAGGCTATATAAAGCTAAATGACCTCCGCACAAGATAACCCATTTACAGGACCTTGCTTTTTCAAGTGAATACTCAGCTCAATGTGCTGAGTTATATTGATACAACGTGAGTTTTTAGACTTATTTTTATCATATTTCTCATATTGCATGTAAATGTTTATATATGAAACAACTTTTCATCTTCAAATGAGATCAGCCAACTTTCCATCATATATATATAATAATAATAATGCACATATATCCACCATATCCTATAGATTACATAATTAGCATTTGTTATATCAGTTCTCTATCTAAGCCTATGAGTAACTGAATATAGTTTCTTATGCAATGAAAAAAGTAACGTTGCTTGCTTGCTCGCTCTTGGGTGAGCAAGGGTGAACTCCTAAAATGAGGGCCTCTATGAAAGCCCCCCCCCCCCCCCCTTTTTTTTTTTTTTTTTTGCTTTTTCTTCCTGCTAGGTATGAGGAGCCTACTTACAATAAATAATTAAACCTTAAATTGCCACCCTTAAAAAAATAAATAAATAAATAAAATAATAAAAAAAAAAAGGAGGGATTAATGATAATTTAAGCAGTGCCCTACTAAAAAATGGCATCAATCAATGTTACAAGAAAGCAAATAATGCCCAAAACTTGTGAGAAAGAAATGGCTTCAATTGAGGATTTGCATCTTTGGTAAATAGGACTTCTATCACCAGACTCAGTGCTTGTGAAATCTTCCTTTTTGTGTTTTAACAATATTTGAAAGAAACTTAACTTAAATAAGAGAACCCTACAAATACTGAAATGAAGTTGACTAAAGAAACTAAGCAGAAGTGAAATTTAATTAGGAAGTGATAGGATTAGTTCCTACTATATTAACCATCGGTTTAGAAAACAATCATCAAGAAAATCCAAATTCAAAAGAACTCTTTAAAGAAAACCTGCTCTCTACATGCTTCTGAGTAAAATCTCAAGGAGGGAGCTATGTAGATCAGAGTTCTGATGCTCTGATGGTTCTCTGTATGCAAAAGACCAATTGAAATCATTCTAACAAAACATGCAGGTTACTGTCATTATGAAGAAACCATAGAATTCTCAATTGAAATTGCTGAAATGGTGAAATTATAGCCAGTTACAACTTACAACTTTTGAACTTTGCTACTCAATGAAATTCAGGTTTTCATCATCAGGTGAAGGAATTATAGATTGGCCCTTCCAGTAGAGTATATTCAGGCAGAAATAAAATTTTCAATTAACTACTATCAATTTTTAGTGGGTTTCTAGATTATGTCAGGTTTACTGGTTTCAAGCTATATATATTGAAGTAATTGTTCAAGAAAAGAGAAGCTGGTATGATTGTTGATGACAATGATTATATATGTTTATGTAGTTGAGGTAGGATCATGTAACTTACTTCATGGGCTCTAAAAACAGTGGTGAAAGCATTTAGCTCCATCCATCGCATAAGCAGCTCTTCAGTTCTTCGATATTTAACAAAAGGCAGATTTACTGTGCAGTAGCCTCCAGTATCACTGTGGTTAAATGCAAATATAGAAATTCCACTGCTAAGCAAAGCAACAACAGCACTCTTTATCCCATCATTGGCCTGCCAACTGACCATTTGGTCTCGTTCCCAAAATAGCATCCCCCATTTAGGACTATCCCTAAAACCAGCCCTCATAAAGAAAACCAAGGCCTCTTCTGGGTCTTCCCTCTCCTTACCCAAACGATTAGCTTTCCATTCTTCCACAAACTCTCGGTTTATTTGGGCCCATAACTCTGGGTATCTGTTGTGAGCAGAAATGGGATCTTCACCTAAAAAACAGTAATTATTTGTTAGCATATCTGAATTACAAACAATATCATGTCAATTATGGGAAATCTATATAGCTTTCCATTGTTAGGGTCCTTCTTTGACTTTGAAACATTATTCTCACCATCTTAACACATAGTAATGTAGAAGCCAAGGGAGACCAATGGGGTAAATGCAAGCTTCAAAAAGAGAAAAATAAAGAAAAGCAAAATGCAGAATCCCTAGAGAAATTATAAATAATTAATTAGTGGACAATCTGATTGAATTGTTGTCTTCATTTTCAGGTGTATATAGTGGCTCTTACCCTTTTTCCCCCTCCTTGATCTGAGTAGATGGTAAGATTGGATATAAAGGTCATTAACTAGTTTTGGTTCTTTTAAAAAAGGGTCTTGGGAGGGGTGGGCTGCACCTTCGCGCGTGGCAGCCCAAGACTTTTACCATTGCATTAGATAATGGCCTTTATGAAGATTAGAATCAACATATACTGTTTCAAGCTGAAAGCAGGACCTAGTTCGTAGAAATTTGAACCTTGGTGATCATCTTTTCCAACATAAAACAGTTTTGGCTCCTTTATCTTCTTTAATTTTGTTCACTGAGATAGAAAATGATAAATGGAATATGTGCAAGAGGTTCCGGCTGCACAGTTCACTCATGCCACTTGGCATTACAGGAGTCCCAACATGACCTATATAGGGCCCTTGCAGGTGACATAATGATGAAAGGAGTTAAGGTCTAAAACCTGAATAGAGGGAGGCATCCACTGGCAGGCCTTCACCAAAATCAGCCATCCATCCCCTCACTCCACTATCCACCATTTCTTGTAAGATCTGCTTGAACCAGCTTGCAGTATCTGAATCTTCATTTAGACAACTTACGACCCCCACCCCCTAGCGTAACTCCATCCCCCTCATAATTAATACTAGATTGCAAATTTTTTAATTCCCTCACGCCCTTTCTAGTGCTAAACAACTTTTTTGGTCTACCTCTCTTCCTTACTAATGATAAATTCATCTTATTAAGGAAACTTCTCAACTTACCCCAACCCCCATCATCAAGGGAGAAGGACACACACTCTCACCTTTTCCTTCCACGCTCATCCTCTAACCCCTCATTACACCCCTCCAAATTAGGAAGCTCGTTAGGTAACTCATTACTAATATTAGGATCCTGCTCTACAACTAGCAAAGGTTGTAAAGGCTCCCCACTCAAGGCCAACACATTATCGTTGCCATTACTAAAAACAGAACTGGGCTTGCAATTATTATGGCTTATCGGATTCACAGACAAATTTTTTGGGCTAAACATAACTCCCCCGAAGACACGATTACCGTTAGAATGAATGAGAAGAAGGAGTAGAAGAAACAAAACAATCCAAATTGAGACAAACACCTCCCTCACCTTTCCCAACGAGCCCCTGTTGAACTCCAGATTGAGATTTTATAGCAGACAAAGTCTTCTCTTGGCCACAGCTGATAACTGGTAAAGTGGAACCAGAAGAACAAACCTTTGCCAAATGATAAGAAGAAGCCCCAACTCTGTCTTCAAACAAGCTCAATACTCCATCTAAAAGATCTGTGTTTTTGGACGCTACCTCCTCATGATCAGATTCATCCTCACCGTCAGTGAAAGAAGAAACAGAAGAAGACGACAAAATTCCAACCCCATCGTGCCGCACTAGAACTTCCTCCACTTCTTCGATCAGCCCCTTCAAATCATGCTCTTTTGCAACCCACTGAAAGTTGTTATCTGTGTCGATATCGTCTTCGCTATCATTCACTCTTCCGTCAATCCTCCCAAAATCATCTAACTGAGCAAAATCAAACTCCTCCTTCTCCTTGTTCCTCGCGA
Source organism: Liquidambar formosana (assembly GCA_039720395.1). Lineage (NCBI taxonomy): Eukaryota > Viridiplantae > Streptophyta > Magnoliopsida > Saxifragales > Altingiaceae > Liquidambar > Liquidambar formosana. The sequence goes on along the minus strand of CM077834.1, from coordinate 22,419,689 downwards.
GAATTCCTTTCAGACGATCCCGTGAAGACCGACGATTCTCGCCTCCTCTAACCCTCCCATCGTCTTCATCACAACCCTCAGAACAAGTGGTGACTTCCAAACCTACCCTTCCTTCTGTCGAAAATATCCCCCCCTTCTTAAACCGATTCGAAAACCCAAACCCATTCACCAAAACCGAAAATAAATTGGGCTTTTTCCTACTTACATCCTTAGCTTTCGGGCCCACACCCAAAATTTTGGCAACCAGCTCATCAGACCTATTAGTAAAAGGTGAAACCATAATGGGCTTAGCTATTTTGGGACAACTATTGCATCTCTTAGACCCATAACTCGAAACCTGCTCTTCATGGCATAAATTGGGCTCAGTAATATGGGCTGACTTGTCTTCTAAGGGCCCACCCACATCCTGCACACCTTCTAGAGACTACCCATTATAATGTTTGCACTTATTAATACCCTCATCCTCAGCCACCTCACAATCCACCTGTCTATCTACCATCACTTCCCTGGGATTAGAAATGGTGCAACCTCCATCCACTTGTTCGTTTCCCCCGCCACTGCCAATTAATGCTTATTTAAAAGATCTTATATTTCCAATGGCATCTCTGCTAAGTGCATTTGCCGCCCCCAATACTACTCCATTACCGCCACCTCCCCACATGCCACGTGTAGATGTATAACATACAACTTCATCTTCAACCTCCTGTTGAGTACACGCAACCTTCATGGTACCACCCTCCTCCTTCCTCCATACCTGGTGACAAGTAACCTTTCTAACAGTCTGCCCCCCATTTCCTCCACCCACATTAACCATACGAGCCATATTACTCAACATTTCCGAACCTACTCATCTTGGACAACCCCAATACCTTCACCATGTACTTCTCCCCTGCAATTAGAATGTCTAGAAAAACTGGAGTAAACCCCGTGAACACCCCTCTAACTTTAATACAGGCTGAAAAAGTTTTTCTAAAATTTTCGTACTCCTATCAGCTTCAATCAGGCCTCCAAAATTGTCTGCTATCTTGGAAAACACCTCCTCTCTCCACAAATGAAATGGTAATCCCTCAATAGCTATCCAACCGCCTCTAAAGACAGCACGAAGAGTAAATAGAATTGATACCAAGGTACCACTTCTTCAATACCAGCTTGATATGATTCTTAAGGAGAACATCACCCAAAAAATAAAGAGCTTTATCTCTGTTATCACAGAAGAAAGCAACCCTTTTCAAATGAAAAGGCATCAAGATAATTCTGCACTCCAGCAGCTTGCAGAGATGAGACTGAATGTCCTTCCATCAATCGCTTGCCTTCTCTCTTTCACAAACGAAAGCCTTTTTCCAATTGCCCACCAACAAAGAAGCTGCTCTTACATTGTTCAATTGTGCACCACCACCAGAAGCATTGTAACTGGGCAACCTATGGGCAGCAAACAATCTTTCTGCCCCTACCGCTGCCTTATCAGCCCCAGGGCCACCATTATCGGGAGCTAACTGAACCTCTTTCCTGACCTGTACCCTTTTATCCTGAGGATGACGAACTATGCTGGATCCCGCCTTATTGCCTGTACCCTTACAGCAGAAGCTGATGGCCTGTGCAAAATGTTTCCATCTGTAGCGATCATATCCTTCAGGAATAATGATGAACCAAGAACCTCCATTCATCCTAATCTCTGTCAATCGTCCATACTTACCATTCTTATTCTGATGTGAAGTTCAAACAGCAAGGTACACTTTGATGTCCTGAACTTCCTGAACCACCCGAAATGGCCATTACCACAAGCCAGTTCTAAAATACAATTAAACAACCAAACGCTGCTCTCTCTATCCAAGGAAATGAGAATCCTCCAGCCTGTACCATTCCCAAAGATTCTCAGAAAATCATCACCGATACCCCAACAGATAATATCAAAAGACTTATGCTCAATACGTATAAACTTACAAGCCATGGACGAAAAGAATAATGAGAAAAGAAAGATGGAAAGGAATTACACAAGAAGAAAGGCAAAGAAAGTGAGGTAGGAAGAATCAGCTCAGAATAAGCCATAAGAAGAGAAAAGCCTGCCATTGAAAGAACACCCAGAACTCCGAGAAGCTGAAAGGACCCATTTCCAGATTTTTTTTCAGACGTGAATATGCCAGTGTTCCTTTCAAGGTACGGTTTCCATCATCTTACATTCAACACCAGTCATTTCCACCATCAACACCATCGAGAGAGGCAGAGAGCAGGAGATCTTCGCTGGACACAAGCAGAGGAGCTGTCAAGAGAGGCAAATTTTCTTTCTTTCTTCTCTTTCTCCTTTTCTCTCTTCCTCCCAATGATATCACAATCGCCAACAATAACTAAGATAATGCCAAAAGCACACTGTTTACATGTAACTATTTAATTTTCCCATAAACGACACTGGATTTTTTTTTTTTTTTTTTTTTTTTTTTTTTTTTTTTTTTTTTTGGGTAGATGAAGATAAATCAACACCACATAAGATTCCTTCATGGACTTATACCTCCATAAGTCTTAAAAAATATACTTTTGGCTAATTTTCCCATAAAGGATTTGAATAAGTATTCTTTTTCTTTTTTCAATAAAGTGTTTTATCATAACCCGGTGGCTGGTAGGACGAAATGGTTTGAATAAATCTTCCTTTTTTCTTTCTCTAAAAAACCTATATCATATTGTGAAAGACATATATTAGTGGGCAACAATTAGATTAAATTGTTTACTTTTCCTATACAAAGATACTTTCAGCACTTAGGATTCTCACTTGGCAGAACAAGGGCAACCCACATAGCAATCTGAAAACTTCTTGATTCCAATACACCCTAGGTGAGTTTCTCGATTTTGGTAACGCCCACATAATACTATTTTTCATAAAAAGGAAATTGGTTATCAGTCACCAAACAAAAATAAAATGTAAAAACATTCAGTACAAAACTACAAATAGAGACAAAATTAAAGCACAGAAATTTGTACTAACCCTATGCAGGACAAAAATTATAATTATTGTTCACACAAAGAGCATCATTCATATTGTGAGATGTTGAAGTTGACAGAGAATTCCAAAAACCAAAACAACATCACATACAATTATTTTTTTGATAGGCACATCACATACAATTATTCCAAGAACCTTTCCACTCAAAATTTTGAGTTTGAGAACCGATAAAGCAAACTTCAATCCAGAAGTAAATATCAGAATGATGTAAGTGACAGAATACTTCAATGTAAGAGAAATGTAATAAAGGAAAATAATTGCACTACACCCGTTTCTAACTCTTTTGTTTCAATTCGCATCTTGGGATTCTCACTTTGCAAAACAAAAAGAGCCAAGCAACTATGCAAGGCACACCATCCTTACTACATTATTTATATAGATCAGCTATTCCAAGCAAACACTTCACGTCTGTATCCAAAAGTGACAGCCTAATGTACACCGAATACATGAACTCAACTCAACTCAACAAAAGCTAAATGTGTCCCAAAAGTCCCTCAAATGTAGTCCAAATCCTATTGACAAGAAAATTGTGCTGATTAAATGTCAATGGGATAGAAATAAACTCAATCATATAGACCTATTTTCTCTAACTCTTTGTTTCCTGCCATCCCCTAATTAAGATGTTCATTTGTAGAAGCTTTCACGCAATAATACTAGCCAAACCATGTATATTTGTTATCACTAACCGAAGGAAAAGGACATGCAAGCATTTAGTGCAAAATTGTCCATAAAATTGAAGCTTACAAATTTGTACGGAATCTATGCAGTACAAAACTTATGATCATTATCCATACAAACAGCCCCATGTAAATTGTGAGATGTCAAAGATGCCTGTGAATTTTAAGAACCAACATGAGACTGTTATTTATTTTTTCCAAGTACCTTTTTCATGCAAAATATTCAGACTTGGGATCATATAAAAATCAAATCCAACCAAAAAAAGCAAGCCAATATTACAAGAAATTACAGAGATAAATCGAACCTTAGCATTGAGATGAAATAATGAAGACTAGATAGATAAGGATTTACCAATACTACCTCAGTTTCCCAATTTACATGTCTTGTCAATTAGTCACCAAAAATATAAGGATTGAAGAATGGAAACATGTAAAAACGAATAACTTACAATTCCAATTTCACAAGTATAGCGGCTGTAACTAACCTCAAGTTTTGCTAATGGTTACATTGCCCTCCCTGCAACAAGAGGCTTGGGTGGTGCCAGAGATCTAATTTCAGGTGCAGAACTAGGGAAGAGTGTGTTCAGCTTGTGCATGAGAATGTCAGCCCTCGATGGTATCTCATTTAGAAGAAATTGCTGAACAATTGGTTTCTTAAACCACTCCAACACAGAATCTCCTGGGGCCCTCAGAACAACCTTACTAACCTCAAATGGGGATTCTACTGAGCTTAACATCTGTGCAACCACAATCTTCAGAGTGGGTCCGGTAACCAATTTGATCCGTCTTGGGACAACACCATAGTACAACATGCGCTTCCTGAACCTATGGAGGGTGTGCACAACTGCTATAAGAGCAGCTCCCACCGACAAGTTTCTAACATCAAGGGACCAAGCAATGTGCTGATCAAAAACTATCGCCTTTGGAAAAAGCTTATTTTCATAGGCAACTTTCCACACACAACGGGCTCGGTTTATTTGCCCCATAAGAACAAGGTAATTGAGAAGAACATTGACAAAGTACCTGGAAGCTCCCTCTTCTAATTCATAATCAATACCCTGAAAGAATTCCCTAACAAAAGATAGAACAGGTTGTTTCCTCTGCTCTGGGCCAGTGAAGAGTCCACACATAAATGAGTGAGCCTTATGTCTAGTAGCACTAAGAATTGACATCAAGTGCCTCTCATTCTGCTCTTCCTGACATCTTACTAGATGGGCTAGTATCGATGTGTAAAGTATGAGATCAACTTTTGCAGCAGAGTTCACATACGTTTCAAGAAGAGGTTTGGCTGACTCATACAAACCATTCTTCATACATGACTCAAAGAGCTGCCTAATTATGAAATTATTCGTTCTAACCCCCGAGGAACCCATAAACCGTAGCCACCTCAAAGCAAGATCGACAGAACCATCCTTGATATAAACCATTAGAACATCACTAGCACTCACATCAACAGAAAATCCCATAGCCTTCATTTCAAGTAATACCTTGGCAGCCACATCCACGAGCTTCTTATTTGCCAGGAGCGACAAAAGGGCAGTATACGTGCTTAAACCTGGTCTCAAACCCGCATTGGTCATCGAGTTATACAACTTCATGGCAAAATCTACTTGTCCAGAGGCGGCATGCATTTCCAAGAGACAAGAATAGGTAGATGGAGTAGGTAGAAATCCAGCCTTCTCCATATCTGAAAAGACAGACATAGCAATCTCAAGCTTCCCCGATTTTGCATGGGACTCGACAATCATGGTGTACAGGCCATAGTTTGGCCTGAACCCTGCTTTCTTCATCTCATCCCAAAGCCTACGAGCCGTATCTAACTTCCCAGCCTTAACAAATGACTCAATCAAAGAAACATACATGGTAGCAGACGGCCTGAGCCCAAAACCCTGCATTTCCATATACACCTTCATTGATGTGTCCAACCTCCCAGCTTTCCCCATCGAATCAACAAGCGATGCAAAGATGGTAAAGCTAGGCCGAAAATTCCTCTCTTTCATCTCTTGGAAAAGCTTGAAAGCTGCATCAAGGCGGCCCGATTTTGCCAAGCTCGGTATCATCAACTCATAGGTCGATCCATCCAACGAACACCCCACCTTTTCCATGCTCTCATATATCTCAAATGCCTTATAAGGCAAGCCCTTATTCAGAAACAAGGTTATAAGCGAATTATAAGTCTGGGTATCAATTTTACAACCCGAATCTTGAATCTTTTTGAAACAACAAAACGACACCTCCAATTTCTCAGCTCTAGCCAAATACTGAATAACCCGATTGTACGAACTGAATGAGGAAATCCCATTATTACTGGAATCACGAATCATATCATCAAACAACGACTGAATCCCATCAAAATCTCTACTTTCGTTCAATCTATCAAACAATAACATATAACACTCGTCATTAGGCGAATACCAAGAGTGCCTCTTCGCCCACCTAAACAGGCTCAACGAGGTGTCACCATCACCAATAATCTTCAAGGCCTGAGTTATGTGAGTCATGTTTGGCACAAATTGGAGCTTGTCCAATTGGGTTTCCAATTCAGGCCCCCATTTCCACCTCTTCACGACCTCAACAATCTTTGCAACCGCCGAGACATTCAAAAGGGGCTGCTTCAACCCACCCACCATCACATGGTCATCGAGCCCTGGCTCGACCGACCGTATACCCTTACCGGTGAAAATAACACTACCCGTTTCATCTAAGTACTCTATCTCTTCAGTCCACTCACTTGACCCACTATCACTGTTCTTCCCAGTACATAAAGTTCTGACAAAACCCCTAACTTCTGGGGAAACTGAATTGGTAAATACAGGATTTCTGACAAAATTAGGGTTTGTGATGAATCTAGGGTTTATGATAAAATTAGGGTTTCTGACAGAATTTGGGATTTTGGAAGAACAATTGACTACGTCTGTAAGTGAATTAGGATTTTGTGAATAGAACGAGTGATTGAAGGCGTGGAATGACGAAACAAGGACAGGGTTTTTGGTGAATATACAGAGATCTCTAGAGCACAACAATCTACAACGAATCATTGATTTCTAGGGCAGGAAATGGAGGTGGGTTTTGGACTGTAAATTAGGGTTCTTTTGGGGTTCGAATTTCTTACCAGGTATGCGCAGTGATGATCCTCTTCATTTTTTATGGTGTAACAGTGATGGTCCTCTTGCAGGACGCTAAAGGAACATTCAGGGATTGGATCCCCTCCAGTTGCTTTTCTGTTTAGTCGCCTCCATTTCACGGTCCATATCATTCTAATCAAATCTAACCGCTGTCATTTTGCCACGCTTAGAATGAAATAAAATAAACGCAAAGCTGAAAATATAAACTAAAATAAATAAACAAGGGGTGCTCACGGGTCGGTTTGGGTCGGATTTGGGGTTCATCCGCAACCCACCCACAACTCATCGGGTGAACTAAATTTCCACCTGCATCCGCCCATATGATTGGGCGGTTTTAACCCACAAACCATACGGATTGGTGGGTGGGGATTGGTGGGTGGCTTGCGGGTGGATTAGCGGATTTAAGTTTAGTTAGACCTTGCTTTACTTTTTAATAATCTATCCATTCTATTTTGAATTTTTGAGAGTTTTTATATTGCATTTCAATTATTATAAATATTGTTTTGGTCAAAACAAGCCATACAAATTACAAAATAACAATTAACTTGGGAAAAAAATAAAATTAAACAAGCATAAATATAAAAACAAAAAGATAAAAGACTTCACAATACAAAAAACTAATTCAATATTGGTAAGAGATAAGGTCATCCTCCATTTGCCATGTGTCCAATGTAATATGAAGAACCAATGAGACACTGCCACGTGTATAATCTAATAAAGTATAAAAATATGCGGGTGGGTGGGTTTTAGTCAGTTTTTATATTTCAAAACCACAACCACCCACGAAACCGCAAAAAAATAAAATTCTAAACCACTACCCGCCCACCCTATCGGTTGAAACTGCCCAATGCCTTCGGGTTGGGTCGGATTGGATGGTTTTTGTGGGTATAGCGGGTGAGTGAGCACCCCTAAAATAAACGGCGTGTTATCTATCACCCATCTGTGACGACGCCCTCTCCAACCTCCCCACCAAGGCTCATGGACTCACATTCACCTGCCTTACCACCATTAAAGGCATCAATTTCCAGTGAAGCTCATTGGCTTAGGCAACACCTTTCTCAACCATCAAACTTCAACTTGTAAATTCAACCAGCCCATCAGTGGCCAACACACAGTGGATTTACTCCACCACAATATCATATTTTGGAAAGAGGGCCAACACAAGATTGGATATTTGGATACCAGATTTTGGAGAGAAAACAAATATAAATAAATAAATAAAGAAATAAAAGAAAAAAGACCCAATTTCAGGTCATCTTCTCAAACGTCAATTGCCAAAAATTTTCCATTGCTAGCGAGGTATATATAGCTCATTTCACCACTCTTTCCTTTCAGAAAAAAGACCCGATTTGCCATCTCTTTTTTCTTGGTTGACAATTTCCCATCCCTTTTGATGGGCTTGTGTTGCCGAACTAGTGATCAGCATCTTCCTTATTGAAAATGGTCACCTACACACTTGCCATTAATGATGAAGAGGAGATTATGGGTCGATAGAGGTTCAATGTTTCGTCAAACCTTCGGGGATGTTTGTGACGGAAACGAAACGGAGACGAAGACGGAAACGAAAACGGAAATGTTTGTGATGTTAGGATTACTTAATGACGTGGCAGCACCTAAACAATTGGATCAGTCTTGGATGATGTGTCTCCACTCCAGCCGTCAAAATGGAGAACACTGGACACTAAACAACTGGAGGGGATCCAAACCCAAACATTCATGGGTAATGATTTTTTTATGAGCTCCCCTCCGGTTAAGAAGTCTCCACTGTAACTGTGTTTCCTTTTTTGGCTCTATCTCGTCTCTCTCTCTACCAAGCCTTGAACCCTTGACCTGTGCCTCACAACATATATGCAAAGCCAAAAAGCTACAAGGATGCCTGGTCTGTAACTGTATTTCCTACGACGAGCTCCAAGCTGGGAACGGGCTGAGACTTACGATTCTAAGACCAAGTCAGAAACTACTGAACGTCTCGCAGAGCTACTCTCAACGAGGACCTTGTAATCTCGTGTATCCTTAGCCCATGTACAATGCTTGGAAAGCACAAAATTTCAAACCAGTGTTGAATGGGGATGACAATTTACACCAAAATGTTAACCATGTCAGCATGATTCACACCCATCAGGCCATCATATAATGTCTCTATTTTTTTCCTCATCTATATCTACATCTATATCTAAATTTATATTTATTTATACTACCTATAAGATAAATATCAGAAAAACTTTTGATTAATCTTTATACCCTCATTAAAAATTATAAACAGTATAATATCCTATTCATTAATTAAGAATAGGATAAAATACATCTGCACCCCCTGTGTTTACTGTCTATTACACTGACACCCCCTATCCTTTCTGAAATTACACTGCCCTCCTTTACTTTGAAAAATAATCTACACTTTCCCCATCCGTTAACCAACCGTTGAGAAACATTAACGGTTGTTGCTGACGTCATGTAAAAATGGGTTGAAAATACCCATTTTACCCTTATTGAAGCCAAAACGCAGCGTTTGGCGTGGAGAAGAGATGAACTTTAAAAACCAGTGAAAACGGTGCGTTTGGCTTGGAGAGTTTGAACCCAAAGAAACCCTAATCCCTTCCCGTCTTCTTCCCAATTTCTGAGATTGACCCTTTAATTTTGTTCGGTCAATTTGCTCTCCTCCATCTTCCCAAAGGTTGCGACTGCTTGCCACCGTCCAGGTTGTTGGAGAATGAAGGACTTAAAAGGCGAATTAAGGGTTAAGGTTGCAGGGTGTGGTGAGAAGAGGTTTTGCGACGTCGGTTTACCGGCGACTAAGGGAGGTATTGCGGGAGAGATGAAGGAGTAAGGGTTAAAACTATTGCCGACAGCCAATCGTGTTTCTCCTCCCTAAACCCTTCGTCTCTCTCAAATCTGAAATCGCGAACTCACACATCGCAAACTGCTGCGGCTCCCCCCACGAACCTCACCACCGACGCATAGTAAGCTCCATTTACGCCATGATCACCATTATTAACCGATCAACCCCAATTATCACGTCAGAAGCACATATTTTCTTCATGCTCTGTTTTTTTTTTTCTTTTTTTGCCTTCTCTCTCAAGCCGTCTCTTTTAATCTCTCAAGTTTGGGATGATGCGTATAGGAATAATAGGGGTTTAGATTGCAATTATATTAAAAACATTGAGGAGGTGAACTGGTGGTTGGTGGATACGGGGGTTGATTGGAATTGGATGGAGGACTGAAAATTGAAAAAAAGAAAAAAGAAAAAGGAAATTGTGCTCTATTTTTTCTCTTTGGATGCATGTGGTGCGTTGCAGGTTTTTGCTTGCTCAAGCTATGATCTTCCTTAAGTGTTTTGTTTTGCAGGAGCAATTGTCTTCTATAGTTGTGGATTAATGCCCAATATCTTATTAATTAAAATCAATATTTTTCTTTGTGCTCTGTTTTTTGTTCTAATCTCTATCCTCTTTTCTCTCCCTTTTCAATTGTTTTTGTTTGAACGGGTGCTGCATCCCACTCGCCGTGAGCATCCTGTTGACGGGAACCCATTCCACCATACCCATCTTAGCTAGAGAGAGGTCCTTCCTTCGTATCAGAATAATTTTGCCCCAAAACAGTGTGTTTTATGCTTCTCTAGACCCTCACATTGATTGTGTAATGCTTTCCCATCGCAACAAGAGGTATTGCTGCCATAAACCCACCGCCATCAGCGACCCCACTCACCGCCGCAGCAAAAACCCTCACTGCCGCTAGCAGCTTTGTCTCACAGTCGCAAACCCTCGCTGCCTTCAAGAGTCTCACCGCCGGCAATCCAGGCATTTAGCAGGCCACGCGTGCTGTGTTTGTTTTGGTACAGCAGCAAAACGCTGTGTTTTGCATTAAGGGTATTTATGTCAATTAACAAACGCCGTAACTCTGTTAAATTTTTCATTCTGACAAGGGGTGTCAGTGTAATTTCAGAAAAGATGGGGGTGTCAGTGTAATAGTCAGTAAACACAGGGGGTGTAGATGTATTTTACCCTTAAGAATAAGGGTGCTACCTATAAAAGGTTGAATATCAAAAAAACTTTTGATTGATCTTTATACCCTCATTCAAAATTACAAAGATTATAATATCCTAATTCATTAATTAAGAATAGGGGTGTGCGTAGGTCAATTTGAAGTGGTTATGATAGAAATCATCAATCAACCCATTAAGGATAATTTGAAAAATTTTCAACCCGTTGCCAAATCGTTGGTCCTAAAAACCGATTAATTTATTGATTTTTTTTGTGGTTTTAAACTAACGGTTTGGACGGATTGTATCATGCCCTTCATAACTTTTATGAGGATTGTCAAATGACCTAAAAAGTGTGCTCTCATAATTTCTAAGATAATAGTTTGTTGATTTTTTAGCAAAAATATTTATAGACAAACCATTTTTTCTTTTTTTTTGGAGGGTAAAAAGACAATTCATTTAAAATTCTAAAATATCAAATCCCACAAAATAATTATAAATCAAGCAACCAGAAGTTTAAAAAAAACTATAATGATTTAACATGTTTTCTTGTAAAAAGAGTATATATTATATATTTATATATACATTTTTGAAGAATTAGTGTACATATATATATATATAGATAGATAAATATATATGTGCAATTGAAAGCGGGATGGGTTAGTTTATTGGCGGTTTGACAAAGTTCAACCCAGCAATCAAACCAAACTGCCAAATTTATTGCTCCAACCACCTAAACCAATTCGCCTATTTTTTCAAACTGCTTGAGTCAATGTAGAATGGAGCGGATTGGTTTGGTTTGGCGGATTAGGTGGTTTTTTGCACATCCCTAATTAAAAACCCTATATTACTCTAATAGTATTTACATATGATGTATGTGGTATATTTCTTTAAATTTTTTTAGTTGTTTTCCTTGAATTTTTATAAATATGATTTAGTTTTGGTTTGTTAAATTTTTGGATTTGAATAATTGAACCAAATTTTGCTTTCTTCCTTTAAAAAAATAATAATTAAATGTTGTGAGAATTATTTTATTTACTCAATTTCTAGATTTGCATGCATGATTTGTTGGGGGAGGTCCTGGTATTGTTGAGTTTTATTGAGAAAACGAAAGAAAATAAAATAAAAGATGACAGTTTTTTTTTTTTTGTCTTTTGTTTTTTGATGTTTTTGTTTTGAAAGAAATAAAAATTTCAACTCAATTAAGAGCCAAATAGTTGTATTAAGGTTTGTTGGGTAGAGTTATTTTATTATTAGGGTCATGATAATAAAACAAATTGATATTAAATTAATTAAATTTGATAAAACTTTCTTAAAAATTTAATCTGATTGAGTATCACAAAGAGGACTATGATGGGTACAATATAACAATCTTTTGAAGTATGTTATAACTAGGTCTTCTTCTACAATGTCTTTGCCGAGTATTTGGAGTTGTTCTTCTACTATTTTCCTTTTTTTTTTTTAATAGACTGCACTCTATATAAATATATACATTTTTTATGTTTGGTTTGATGGGTGATTATGATTTTTTTTTTAAAATAAAAATAAAAAGAGCATAAATCATCATAGAGGAAACCAACATTCCAACTAGGTTGGCACACTAGACCGGTGATCATGATTCATATTTGTATGTTTTTATCAATTTTTCATGCATTGATGTTACTTATTCAAAGACCAAATATAATAAGATTTTATGCTAATGACTGTTTACAAACAAATTATTTTTATGTTGATTTTTTAAGATTTGTTTTTTGCAAAAACAACTCATGTAATGTACGTGTGATATAACTAGTTTTTTTTAAAAAAAAATAGTGCTATTCATAGAAATAAATAAAATATAATGTATTTTCTGTTCATGGTAAAGAGAGGAAGAGATTAACACCACTAGGACTAGATTTTGGTGAAATAGCCCAGGAACAATATTCTTAGACCAACAAACTCTTTGAAATGCTGAATAATTTGTGTCCATTAATTGAAAAATGGAATTTTTTTTTTCATATACTCACGATAAGGGATCTACTATACTTTATTTTTGCTGAGTGTGAGCGCCACGCCCTGCACCACATAGCTCGAGAATACGCATTAGCCTCAAAGGACTAACACGGAGAGGAGTCGCCACCCAATATTGGGAACGAGTGAACCCTAGCAGGGTCTAGCTCGTCATAACCAGAGATTCGGGCTCGGAGCTAGGGTACGTCGTTGGGAAGGTGTTAGGCACCCAGCCACGCCCGGTCGGAACCGGCCCCCACACATGATTAATGGCTTTAATTAATCTAAATGCTCAATTAAAATTGACCCTAAATCATGCAATAACAACGGCACACACAATGACCAAAATAATGAATAAATAAAGAAAAGAGAATAAAAGAATATATTAGAAAGCAGAGATCGGAATGTACAAAAGACCAACCAAATACTAATCAACTAAAAACAAAACTAAATAAAATAATAAACAAACAATCTGTCTGCCGAGGTAAGGTGCGTACGCATCACTGATTGGTGCGTACGCATCACTGATATATGCGTACGCACCTAATAGGCATTTCACGCAGAATCACAGAACTCACATATCAGTCTACATCATGCATCCTTAATACAATAAAATATACAGAAAATAAATATGAATATGAATATAAACTAAACCTAAATCATGTTAATCATGCTTTAGACAGAAAAATAAAATAAAATAAAATAAAAGAAGAACTAGAATCAAAAGCTAAGTTAAACTAAATTTACCAACTTTATGCTTGTTCGTGGCCCCTCAGGTCTTTGGATTGAATCAAATCAACACGAATCCTCCTCTTCTTCAAAGTGTAATCACAGCAACGAGATCAAAACTCACTCAACTTTGAAAAGAAATTGAAAACAAAAGAGAACAGGAGAAACGAAAAGTGATTTCCGTCACTTTGTAACAGCAGAAAGTTCAATCGCGTTTTTGGGTATGAAAACGTTGGAATTGGACAAAACTCGTGAAATACAAAGTTGTAGAGAATTGAATTATCTTTCTAAGAAGACCAATTTCATCAAATTCCGACTTCAGATGAAAAAGTTATGATTAAAATATGATTGCTGGTTTCAGAAAATCTGCTCCTGAATTATGACGAATTTCACTCTCTTTAAACCCTCTTCTCCCCCCCTATCTCTAAGGCATTAAGAGAGTATTTATAGCTAAAATCTGGAGTTTCCCTTTCCTTCCTAGACTAGGTTTCTTTGGAGAGTAATCAAAAGGTATTTTATAAAGATAAAAGACTTCTAATCTGAATAGGAAAGGGAAATTGTCTTTTATAAAAATTAGGAGAGTGGCCGCTAACACGCATGCACATGTACCGTATGTGCGTACACACACTCATCACATACGTACACGTGTTAGTGGCATGATAAAAATGGCTAATTTAATAAAATAATTTTCTTTTCATTTTAACAAAAAATCTCATGCTGTGATTCCAACTAATTCTTCAAGAATAATCCGTAAATAATCACACTAAACTCATCATAGGGGCCACGGGACTTAAGATGACAACCGGTACAAAATGGGGTGTCTACACTGAGGTTTGAGCTTAAACTAATATTCTAGCAGTCTGTATGAAAAGCTCAATAACCTCACACAATATGAAAGTTGCGAGGAATCGAAATAATAACTTCTAAGGAGCACACTCAAATCTTGACTATCGACCAATAATTATTGCTGCACAAACGTGTACCAATAGAGTGATGGACACTTGTCTTTATACCCCAAAAAAAAGGGGGAAAAAACACATTTTCGTGCAAACAGGAACTAATAATTTTCTCTATCAGTATTGAATCATCAACAATATTTTGCCATGGTACAAAGGTTTGGATGCCACTTCACTTTAACAAGGTATTTAATTCTATGATTTATTTATTTTATTGATTTTTTCCCCCTCTGTGTACTCATTTCCTTACTAATAGGTTGAATTGTGTTGGCAAAGTTATCATACTATTCAGATCATTTGGTTATACAATGAGAAATTAAGTAATTATAAAAAATTTAGAACCACTAAAAAACATCTTGACTCATTTCATAACATTTTTAGAGATACAATATATCATAGTATTCGAATGAAGATGTCATATAAGTCAGATGGTCAAATATGCAAGCGCTATGGTATATACATGTTTGTTGCGTAGTACTCAAAAAGAATGAAATGAAATACTCTACAAAATAGCAATAATGATATGCCACTCTTCAATTATTCATTTAGTCTATTTCAAACCCTATTTGGACAACTTGGTTCATAATTATTTTGAGTTTTATACATGGGCCAAGATATTATCATCACTCAAAATATTTTAACCCCTCCATTATTTAAAATAATTTGTTAAATTTTTTATATATAAATATAAATTTACCAATAAGGACATGTCTACTTAAAGACTAAAAAAATTTCGGACAATATTTGCGTCCACCCCAAGTAGAGGAACTCCTTCCCCCCCCTCCCCATGATGTGTCTGTGCTATTTGATCAACACATGTCCAATAACACATGCATCTCACATGCCTCTTAACTATGGACCTCAAACAGATCCTTGCTACTTTGCCTTCCCACTCCCACCTCTATCAAGTGATGTTTCTAACCGGTGAAGGACCACCTCCGACGAGCGGTTTGTCTCACCAAGGGCTTGACTTCTGCAATCATGACCCACTTGAGATAATAAAGTATTCTAACAAATAAAATAAAAAAAATCAGAACAAAGAGAAGAATTTGTTCTAGCCATTTCGCCGACATCGGTTCTTTTGAATCAAAATGTCATTATGTGTACATCCAAAAGCATCAATTCTAATGGGCTAATGGCATTGAAGATAAAACTTCAAAGATGAAAGATTTCTCTCCCCTCCCCCCTTCTTATCTCACACTTTCTTTCCTTCCTGTGGTGAAAGTTGCAACGGTGTGATTTCCATCGACTTCCTTATTTTTTTTTGGGGGGGTCTCCATTTGCAAATCTAGATCCCAAATCGCGTGGTGAGTCCAATGCCGCGATGATGCAGAAGATCGTGTGGTGAGTCCATTTTTTCAAGCGATTGTGGAGGTAGAGATCTTCGGGGTCCTCGCGCCCATGCCAAACATCGTTCCTTCACCTCTGCATTTTTTTCCGACGCTGGTAAGTGATAGGGTCGTTGCCACCGCAATAAGATCTAGGCCCCTATAGCCACCATCATTTGTCAAGTCTTCGCCAATGGGAGCAACTTACCAGTGACGAGTCCTTGTCGGACGCGAGAAGGGAGACGTCACCTGCCGGAGGTGTGGTTGGAGAACCTATGCTTCTGTTCCTTTAACACTAGTTTTGTTTAACTAAAGTTAAGAGGCATGTGAAATGCATGTGTTATTGGACACGTGTTAATCAAATAGCATGAACACATCATCGTGGGGAGGAGTTCCTCCACCTTGGGTTGGAAGCAAGTATTATCCAAAAATGTTCTATCCCCACCCCACTCCACCCCTAACTCCAAAAACATTGTACCATCTATAGACTTTCATGTTCTTACAAACCTTAACAACTTTGACACCAAATTCATATTTACATGAAAAATTAGTGTTTCTCATGTTATATTGAATAATGGACAAAAAAAGCATTGATAGAGATGATATTAGCAACCAAAAGGTAAATATTTATACACTTTTTATCGAGTTTAACTAAAGTTTTTCTTATGTTGAATTTTGTCTTGTTAGGTTTCTTGACTCTGAACATGTTTGTAATGTTCATTTCTGTAATATCGAACTTTTTTTACGCATTCCAACTTCTAAATCCAAACAAAGTTATTTGGTTCCGTTTCCTAACTTCGAACAAATGGATATTGATCACCTGTAGGAGTTCGAACAAACTTGTGTTGTTTCATTTTAAAACACTGAACAACTTAACTATACAACAATTGATAATTGTTCGTTTATGTAACTGTCAATGGATTTTGAGTGTTCGTGTTTATAAGTCTGAACAAATAAGAGATGTTTGGTTTTAAACGTCCGAACGTTTTTATATTGTTCTTTTATATAAAACCGAACATATATACTTTGTTCTTACTAATAGGTCCGAACAAATAAGAGATGTTCGATTTTGAGTAATCGAACAGTTTCACGAATTATTTTTTTTGATGTTGTTTACTTGTTGCAAGGTGATGATGTGTCCACTTAAGGCGTGGTTGAGTTTGCTTTTGTCATGGATTATAGTGGTGAGTTTACTACTTATGTGGGCATCGGCGTCAATCACCGGTGAAGCAATGGTGTCAGTTCGTGTCGGTGTCGGCTTGTGGTGGCAACTGTTCGAGTTGGCATCGGCATCGACATCGACATTGGTTTCTAGTGATGCAACTCACCGTCAATCGCCGTTGGTTTCTGGTGAGTCTTGCCAAGGACGACGCCATCTTCTTTGGTAAAGGGCAAGAGGCTTAAGAAGGGGACGGGTTATAGGTTGGGGGTGGTGTGGAAAAATGTTTAAAATTTTTTTTATTAAGGGTATTTTAAGAAGATAAGGGAGTACTTTCAATAAAATTTGAGGGGATTTAATTAGTGGGGGCTTAAATTATTTTGAATGGTGGTAATAGCCTACCCCTTTATACATATGAGTCTATAATAACTAGTTAACTTGGGAATCTGGCTGTGTCTATTATTTTAACTGTCATTAATATTATTACAACTACTATATTATATATATATATATATGCAGGGAGAGAGAGAGATCTTTGAGTAGAAAGCAAGCAAAACAAAAGAGCAATAAAAACTCCCACTTTTGATTTTTTCCAATGTCAAGCAAGCATATATGCCGACATCCCCAAATATAAGAGGAAAGAAAATACATCGGCAGTACACAACTTCCCCTAAAATACACAATCTCTCAGACCTTTATCTCCTTTAATCTTTCTTCACTCACACATAAATCCCAACGTGACAGTATAAAGTGCACTGCTAAAGAATCATCTTTATGGCCAACCCCAACTTGCGCCCATCGAGCCCCCCTCTTTTTGGCCATGCTAGTGCTGTCTAGGACTGCCTCTATATAAGCCCATGATGCTGGCTTGTGGTCTTTGAGTGGTGTGGTGTTGGAACATTGCTTCAAGTGTTGGGTATTGTAGCTTTCATTGGAAGTCATGGAAACAGGCAGAGATTGTATGAGAATTTGCATTTTGGTTTTCTATGTGGCCATTGCAGCTATTTCTTTCAGTACTCGGTGTGGTAAGCTTTTTTTACCTGGAATAATTTTTTCTACCCATTACACTACACTATTACGTACACTGTATTATATAATATAGTTTATAGTTTATATAGTTTCTTCGAAAGATTTTAATTACTTTAGACCATGTTTTTTTAGATAAAAAATTTTGAAAATATTTTAGCAATTATTTCTTTATTCCATTTTTTTTTAAAAATTTTGTTGTACTATATTTTCGTCGCGTACTGTTTGATAGGCTTACAGCAAATATTGCATGATTCTTTCAATATCAAAAAGTAGTAAATTTTTTTTTTTTTGGAAAATTTTCTATTGAGCAGATGCTAGGAGGTCAATGCAGCTCTTCAAAGACCCGACACATGGACAAAGTTCAATCATCAAACACACAAAGAAATTGAAAGTAGTTAAGCATTTTGACCTTGTTGGACCATTGGATTCGACAAACTCCGGACCCTACGGTGTGAGCTCACCGTTCACATTGCCACCGTTCGATTCTCTAGCTCCCATTCCGTTGCCGGAAACTACTCCTCCATTTTGTCTCTATCCGCCCTTTACCCCACAACCACCTTCCACAACCATTCCAGCTCCTGTTGGAGGCACACCACCATCACCCTTTTATTTTCCTCCACTTTTACCCATCCAAAGCCCACCTCCAAGCCCAATTGTTACGGTCCCAAGCCCGCCGGAATTTTCCCCTACTCCAAATCCACCTCAAACCAGCCCTAGCCCACCCATTAACATTCCGGGTACTCCAGAAACAGGTTCCAGCCCACCCATTATCATTCCGGGTACTCCGGAATTTGTACCTAGCCCACCAAGTTATGTTCCCAGTCCGCCTTCTTACGTTCCAACCCCTGGTGGTGGCGGCGGTGGAGGTGGAGGTGGCGGAGGAGGCGGTGGTGGGTTCGCTCCAAGCCCACCAGTTTTTCAACCGCCGGTTGTGTATCCTCCGCCAACTGGGCCACCATCGCCGCACAGAGGCCCTGGCTTAGCCCTATGGTGCGTGGCTAAGCCGACAGTGCCTGACCCCATCATTGAAGAGGCTATGAACTACGCTTGTGGGTCTGGAGCAGATTGCGCTTCGATTCAGCCCAGTGGGTCATGCTACCAGCCCAACACGTTGTTCGCGCACGCGTCGTATGCTTTCAATAGTTACTGGCAGAGGACTAAGGTGGCCGGAGGGACGTGCGAGTTCGGAGGGACAGCCATGCTAGTTACTGTTGATCCAAGTGAGTTTCCCTAAACCTGAAGTGTGGTATTATGATGATGTTTTAAATGATGAAAATGCATGTTCTCTGTGGACAATCCAATTCAAATTGTACGGTGGGCCCCCATTTTGTGGAGACACATTCAAGCCCAGTATCATGAATTAGGGCTTTTCATGTTAAGGACATAGCAACCCAACGGATTAGCTTAGTGATAAACCAAGTCTTGATAAGTGAACAACGGTAACAATAACCACAAATTATAGGTATTTCAATTTTTCACAGTCATATCGATGTTTTAAAAATTCACAATGATGGATAATATATGAAAACACAATGTGGCCCTGATGTGGCCCATGAACAATGTTGGGCCGAAGGTTTGAATTCTCTATTAACATAATACAAAAAATTTAAAATTTAAAATAAAAAATAAAAAAGAAGAGAAAGAGGATAGATTTTGCTATTTTATAGCCAGCCATGACAAAGCATACACATCCAACAAATCAAAAATATGTGTTGTGATGGGTAACATTTCATGAATGGTGGATTGTCACAGTATTTTTCAAATGATGTGATATCTGATCATTCATACTGTATTCTACTAATCATTTTTCCTTTCTGTCTATCCACAGGCTTTGATGGGTGCCATTTCATATATTATTGATTTTTGAAGCTAAAATATATTCTCTTTTGGAGACTAGCAGACCAGATATGGGTTCTGGGGGTCCAGAGTTGGTATCCAGACAAAAGAGAACAAGAAGAAAAAAAAAAAAATACAAGGACAACTGAAACTAAAATAAAAACAATATGAAAAGCCATCTGGGACCCCTGGCCCAGAATAGGATCTTGCAAAGACCGGCTATCTCTGTACCATTTTTCCTTTATGTTACAATGATTTAAATTTAAATTTTGTGCCTAAAATATAGAATTACTTAGGTGGGTTCCATATGGATTTAGGGTTTTTGGGGTTTTGTGTTAAGGGTATATACTGGTTCGTGTATTGAAATTCTTCTTCTGTACATGGGATGGATGTGTGTCTACAGGTGACTTATAAACTGCATTAATTGCAGTACTGTTTGTGAGCATGTATATCAATAATATTGGATTAGAGAGGGTAATGGAAATTAATCAATTGCAATGAAAATGTTCCTAGATACTCAATGCTATAATGTCCCCTTTTTTTTTTTTTTTTTTTTTGGGCAAACGATGAGTATCTTAAGTTATTGGGCCTAAATTAGTCTCTTATGATGTACAAACCATCCGTAAATCCATGCATCCGATAATAAAAGAACGTAAACTCGAACTCGGGACTTCCAATTCCTAAGTTGGAATGTAAAGGTATAGCACCGCCCCAAGGGATCTATATATATATATATATATAGTTTATGATGATGCAAGACCATAAATATCACCCCAGAACCTACTCCTTCACACAAAGAGTTTCGTCATCAAGTTTTTATATTTTAGTTTTTTTGTCCTCCAAATTGCTCTCGATAGTTCCACTAAATGGCACTCTACACCCCCCTTCTCACGTAAGAAAGATTAGAGTGAAATTAACAGCAAATAATCTATTAACGAAAGTCAGCCATACGTGAAGGGGACACAACATATATGATATTTCATTAAAAAAAAAAAAACAAAAAAAAGAAAAGAAAGGGGTCTTATAACCATATATAACTCGTCTAGAGTGCCAAGATGCAAATAAGAAAAGAATATGACATAAGAAAACAAGCAGTAACCCAACGACATTTCCCTTTCAAATTAGATTGTGAAGAAGCGTGAGCTTGCTTCTCAAATGTGTTGGTTATAGTTGCAAAATAATGGGATTTTTTTTTTTTTTTTTTTTTTTTTTTTTTTTTTTTTTGCATCTCATTAAACTATAACTAGAACATATGTTCAAATCTTGATTTTGTATTTATTTTGTTTATTTTTTTTCTTCTTGTCTCTCACTTTAATGTAGTTTGATCGAAACCATGGGCGGAGGAGGTGCTGGCAAGGGCCTCCCCAACCCTCTAAAGAACAAAAAAGTTGAGAAACGTCCCTTTCATTTGTTTAAACTGTTAAGAAGTTAATTATCATCTGATTCCTTGAAAGTTAGATTTGATATGGTTGACTGTCGGATGTACTTAATCTTAGAGCACTCCTAGTAGATATCATTATTTAATTGATAAAGTGCCCCTTTATTTTAATTGCAACCCTTTTTTCAAAGGTGCTTCATCTTGTTGTCCTCTCATTTATATTAATTGAAGTGACAAAAAAAGAAGGGTAAATTTAAGAGATATGTAGCTTCCAATAAAAAATTAGGGGTATTTGTTGGACTCGTTTTATCAAACATTAATTTTATTTAATTTGCCTTCTCTCTTCTTTTTGTTCTTCTTCTTCTTCAAAAAAAAAAAAAAAAAAAAAAAAAAGCTTCCAATCAAAAAAAAAAAAAGATAAAAAATAAAAGTGATAGCCTGTTATAAAAATAACTATAAAAGACTGTAATAATTTTGAGGGATGGATTGAGTGATTTTATGGCATTTTGTCAAATAAGAAGAGGGACGACCCTGATAGGAGGCCACTTAGGCACCCACCTGAGGCCCCCCAATTTTAGCAAAAAATTAGGATCCCAACTTAGTTGTTACCCTTGTAATAGGTCAAATTTTTTTTTTTTTTAAAAACCACATTTATTTTAGTAAAGGCCCCAATCCAAATCTAAGGGTCCCAAATGGTTTCTAACCCAAGTATATAGAGAATAGCCCAAATAATCTACTTAACCCAAGAAAAATTAACTGGATTAGCTATATTATCCATTGAAAATGAGATGGTAAAAAAACTTGATTATGTTAGCATAATTAGTGATTTTGCAGTTAAAAATGTGAAAAGAATAATGTTTAAGTGATACTTTGTTTTTTTTTTTTTTTTTTTTTTTTTTCATTTCTTCTTGTATATGTGAATTTTGCTAAATTATAAAGAAAGAACATTAGATTTTATTTATTTTTAGTTCTTATAAAGATTTGTTTTTGATGTTAATCTATAGAAGCAAATTTAAGTAATCATACATGCAGGCAAATTTTGTGTGTACTAGGGATTGAAAATTTTTTAGGTATAAATTTTGTTATATGTGTGAATATGTATAAAGAGTCTCATTTTAGGAGTTCACCCAGGACCCCAAAAAACTCAGGACCAGCCATGGTAAGAAGTATTGGATTTAATTTTCACCACTTTTCGCTCATGGTTATCCTATAGACTTTGTTTTGTACGTAATCGTCTAATTCATGTGGAATGAAAAGATTGAATGTGCTCGGAGATTAGTTGAATGTCACTCATTCTCAACAATTTATAAATTATAAAGAAAATGTTAGGTAGAAGCGAAAGAAATTCATTTCAGAAGGGGAGAACCCAACTTATGGTACAAGAAAACCTGAAAGACACCAGCACAACAACAAGGGACAAAATAAGAAAAAGACAAAAACAAAAATGGAAAAAAAATGAAAAATGGAAAAAAAACAACGAGGGACAAAAGAAATGCTTGCAACGCAAGAACGTACCAATCAAACCGAAGCCATCCACAGAACAAAACCACCCAACAAGCCTCAAGCTGCTAAAAAAACCAGTAGGAGAAGAATCACCAAGAAAAGAGCTCTAATAGAGCATAACGTAACACTAGACGTAAATTGACGGATTGGCTAAGGTAATCCAAAGCCAACAGCAGCAAGGGTTTTTCATACTCACATACAAAGGGTCTGTTAAGGAGTTTTTACAGTTAACATTGAGGTGCAAATAGTTTTCTTCTCATTATTGTTAGCTGTTATTAATAGTCTAGAGCAGACTTGGGTAAAGGGTTGGACTAATATATGTCTGAAATGTGACTCTTATTATGTTATGCAATGTCTACTTAATCCTGCTTTTGTTCCTTCATGACAATTGCGCACTCGATGGTTGAATTATAAGATACATTTAAAGTCTATGAAGCTGCACTGCTCTCGATCATATTTATAAAGAGGGTAATTAATTATGTGGCTGACCTTTGTGCGAACTTGGGACTCTAGCACTTTGGATTTAAATGGTAGTACGTGGAATATTCTCAAAGAGTTCCAACCTGCTTTATGTAAAGACATGTACTCTTTGACATCATATAAGTTTCGATCCAAGGCTGTTTTGGTTATTTTTTTTGTGAGCTAGATTGTAATGTAGGACAAGTCATTCCAACCTGTTGCCTTCGCTATTGCTCGTTGCTAGATCATCAAAAGTCTTTGCAAAGGCTAGACAAATTTAGTTAACATATAGCAAATCTAGTTAGACTTAGAAAAATTGCACTCGAGAAGGCAAAACCAAAAATGTCGCACACAGGCCAAATCTAGTTATTTTCATAATAGCTAGATTTGCTTAATTTGTTTGTTTTAATTATTCCTTTCCTATTTTATGTTTTCCTAAGTATAGCACAATTTAATTATTGCCTTTTCCTACTTTACTTAGAATTTAAGTATTAGTTCTTTATAAATAAGTTTGTAGACTACAAACAATAATTCAATTTTTTGATCAATAAAATTTCAGAGAGTTTATTCTATTTTCTTTGTTTTTATTTCACAAGAAGGCGATGCTCTTCTTTTGCTACTTCCATTACACCACTGAAAGTGTGACTCTCTTATAAGTCACCAAAAGCATACATGATTCCATTTTCGTCTTTTATCTTTTTTTTATGTATTATTTTTTTTTATCTCTTTTAATAATTTTGTGAGTAGCATGATCGATAAAGAATGGCTTAAGGTGCCAACCTCGTTAGATGCTAGGTTATTCTTTGATGTTTCTATTCTTTTCATAAAAAAAATAAAATTCCAAAATCAATCACCTTCGTATGCATTTTGCGACAAAATAAGTCCCCATCCTCCACTTCAATTAACACACCCTGACACTTCTATTCCTGATTAGCGATACGCATCATTTTGGGGTTGGACACACGCATATGCTAATGCTAATGCTAATGCTAATACAATGATTTAGTTATAAAGACTTAACCTTTAATATTCCCTGAACCGAGAAAAGATGAAAGGCTGACGTTATTGTCAATGAAATTATTGCCTACGGAATTACTGGTAGGTCTGGTTGAGGACAAATGATTAAAGTTCAATACAAATGATTATTAATCATTTTTCTGTTGCCATAATTCAATGGAGACTATTCCTGGGTGGAAATTGTGTTGTGCTCTTTTCTCCCAGATTCCTTGCTTGATATCGAGGGATTAAAAACAAACCCTACACTTGTACGAATAATATTTCCCTCCTTTCAAATTAATCATCTCTTTTGAAAAAACACATATTTTAAGAAAACTTTATTAAATATTTTTATATTAATGCATATATTTTGAAATTCTAATTTTATTCTTAAATGTGTAAAATATTAAAAAAAAATACATTTTTAAAGGCATTTTAGAAAATGAATTAAAAGGAACTAATGACTTTTATAATATGATAATAATTTTGAAGCATTCGAAAAAAAAAATAAATCACTTATTTAAAAACAGAGAAAATAATAGAGGTGGTACTATACCACTAAAACAATTTTAAAAAAAATAATAATAATAATATGATGGACATGCATGGTAGGTCATAGGTAGTACTGTACCACGAAAAAAGAATTAAAAAAAAAAGGAAAAAAAAGTTGGACACGCATGATAGGTCATAGGTGGTGGTAGGTCATAGGTGGTACTGAACGACGAAAAAAAACAAAAATGGGTGGTGGACATGCATGGTAGGTCATAGGTGGTACTGGACCACGAAAAATGCGGAAAAAAAAAATAATAAAAAAAATAAGAAGAAGAAGAAGGGTGACCACAATCTTGAGTTTGCATGTATACCACTTCTTTGACAATCTAAAAATCTAGAACTGTAAAGATAAGTTTAATTAGTTTTAAGTTCATATTATTTGATAAGTATTTTTTTTCTTGCTAATCTATTTAATTAGCATTATGTTGAAAATAAGTTATAAATATAGGTTTTTTTTTTTTTTTAATAATACCAATTTTGAGTTAATTTATTTGAAAACCAAGTAATAGTTAAGGAATGAACTCAATTTAATTCAATTTTTAAAATCCCTAAACAGGCCCATAATAGTAAATTAACTAAGCCTAGCCCCACCCATTTGGTCAGACAAATTTTAATTAACCCATGAGATACCGGGTCTGGAAAATTGGATCTGGGTGTGGGTGGAGCCTGTAGATGTGAGGCACGTGATGCTGAAATTTGGGTCCACTCTATTACATGTGTTCGACTCAATCAATTGATAAATTCCCTCCATTCTTATTTTATTGGCTTCATATTTTTTATGGGATAATATAGTCCAATTTAAAAAGGCAATGATTTTTTTGATTTGATTTTTTAAAATACCCTTCCTCATGGGTATTTTATATTTTTCCAATATTTATATACTTGACAACAAAATCGGAATATTAAAATACATATGTTGATGTGAAAACACTTAATAGGTTTTTTTTTTTTTTTAAAGTTTTTTTAAAATGTGATTTTTCAAAAGTGATAGTCAATTAGGAACAAAAGTAGTATAAAATTTTTTCTATATCAACAGAGACTGATAGACATGTATTGGTTACTTCCTTCAATTTGTCGTTTGATGCTAATCATACGGTCAATCCTGCCTTTTGTAATATGTCTTAAATCTTAATTATCAATAAAGCTGTCTATTTTAACCAAAAGACGAGAAAAGAAAAAAAAACAAAGCCTAAGCCTTAGAAAAGAAAAACTCATACAGTAATATAGTTATATTATGATTTAGAAAAACCCTAGGTATCCTTAATTTAGGATGTCTGAATAAATGCAAAGGGATGGGGTTGGGCTCCATCCCTTGTGTTTATTCGGACATCCAAATTCGGGAGAACTAGCATAATTCTATATTTATTTATTTATTACTCTCTCTCTCTCTTTTTCTTTTTTGGGTTAGTTGTCGTAATCTTGTCAAAATTAATTATCCGTAGGATGCAAAATTTGTATATAGTGGTAGTACATGTGTCGTACCACAGGGACTGTACTAAGATTATTTTAATTTTGAAAATTGAATACTAAAATAATTTATAAAGATGATTTTTGTAGTTTTGAACTTTATTAAAATGTAAGCAAAATAAATTTATGTTTTCTTCAAAGAAAAGAATACTTAGGGTCTTGAATCTATCATTAATCTTATAAAAATGATCTTATTATATCGTGTTTCAAAAATTAATTATTTGGTATGAACATGTCTCATTGCAACTACAAATCCAATGACGTCATTAAGATAGATTCATATATTTATAAATCGAGCATGACTCATAAAAGATGTAGCACGAATTGTCTCACCTACTCTACTATATTTTAAACTAATTTGTGGACACGACTTGTCTTGTCTAAACATGAATCATCTTAATTTCCAAATATATGTACAATAAAAACCATTATATAACCATTGCATTTAAAATCACAGAAATTAAACACAATTTGAGATAAAAACACTAAAACCGATTGTATCAACAATACAATCCTTTTACTTATGCAATCCTCATACACAAATAATCAAATCTAAAACACAATATAATAAAATATACAATACATGATTACGGCTTACAAAAATTAGTTGATCATGGAAATGTTGTAGAATGCAACTCCAAGGATTCCTCGCCTCTGTGTCCGTCCTCTATATCCCACTCCTTTCTCTGGGCTCCCAACCTTTGAATGTTTGAATTCGCATGCTATTTATAGGGAAGGAAGCTTAGCTGATCCCCACGTCCAATGCAACACCCACTTGCCGACTTTCATTTTTTTTGTCTTCCCCACCCCATTTCTTCTTGTTCCCACTTCTTCTTGCTCCTTTCTTTCCTTTTATTTAATTTAATGCTGGGCCCCTTCCTACCGCTCCATACTTCTTGTGTCTCTCACATCCTCCCCTTTTCTTTCTTTTTTTACATTTTATTTTTATTTTTATTTTTATTTTTATTTAGGTAAATTGCACTTAAGAGGACAAAGTTTGAGTCATATTTCACTTAAGAGTCCAGAATTTCAATTGCATCAATTTGGTACCCAAAGTATTAGTTGGGTTTCAATTAGGGGTCCATCGTTAGAAACCGTTTGTTGACCAAACGGATTTGCTTCTAATTTTGCATATACTGTGCATGTGACCAAATTGAAATTACATTATCCCCATTTTACCTTCCCCACTCACTACTCCAACTAAATTTCTGATCAGACTGTAATCAAAGTGGTCAATCAAGGGTCCCACATGGTAGGGCTCATCAAGACGAATCCGTCTATCAAATTTGGAGTCAATCGGGTCACTCTATTCAAATGTTAGAGAACACAATATGTATGCGTGAGTGCACCCACACTATATCACACTCCATTTCACCTTCAACCTTAGAACGGCGGTTGAAACTGAATAAAAAACAGTTTTGAGTTTTGTTCCAGGCCAATATCTCCCTAACTTATCTCACTCATTTCTCAACCAAATTCAGTGATTCAAAAGCCGAATTGAAGCTCTTGCAGAGCACTACAAGCGTATATAAATCGTTTATCCAAAAACTCACAGAATCATAACCATTTTTGATTCCAAAGTCGCAGGTTTATGACCCAGAAATCCGGCAATTTTCAAGAACTCATCCCACAGTCATTTTTCTTTAAATTTGATATTAGCAATGAGTTCCTAGGCCTCATAAACGTAAAGTGGTATCATTACTTCAAACAATAACTCAATAAATTCGATGTGGTTGCTTCTCCTTTCTTTTCTTTTTTTTTTTCTTTTTTTATTTTTTTTTTGGTGGCTTCGTCGTCGGAAAAAATGGTGTGGCCTTTGATGTGGTTGCGTCGGCGGCCAGACTTGGTTGACGGTTCATTGTTGGGGATGAAGCCAGAGAATGGTTGTAGGCAAGATTGATTTTGAGGCAATGGAACTCTCGTTGGGACCTTCATCGCTGGAGAATGGTAGACGAGAGAGGCAAGAGAATAGAGACGTCCCAAACGACATCATTTTTATGAGGGGCATTATAGTCATTTCGAAATTACTGTAATGCCATTTTTAATTTTTGGTCAACATGTTGGTACTAAATTGACGTAATTAAAATTTGAAACCATTAAGTGAAACCTGTCTCAAACCCTAGACCCTTAAGTGCCATTTATCATTTATATTTTTTATTTTATTCTTTGTCCAGCTACTGTCCTTTCTTTCCATTTTTTAATCTCCACTTGTGCCAATCCACCATCCCACTCTTTCTTCATTTTTCTCTGTGATTCATTAGGCCCAGCACTTAGCCGCCCTACTCACGTGGGTCTCCCACTTTGTGACTAAAGTGAAAAAAATTCTGTTGCTGTTTTGTTTCAAAATGGTTGTCAATTTCATTTATGCTGTCAGTTAATTTATTGGAGATTGACTGATAACTTTATTTTGCCAACAAGTTCTTCTTTTTTAAGCTTAGGCAGGTGAGAAACCATTCCAAGTTACATAGGGTAACTTAAATGTGATCAATTAACATGTTTTTGGTGTAAAATCATTAACCCTTGCAATAAATTAAAAAATCTTTAAACATACTAAATTAAATATAATAAAATAATTAAAAAATGTAAATTAGGGAGTTATTTAAATGCATATGCCGTGGTTATCATGTCGCATCTCTTTGTCGGGCACTGGTATTCTTCTTCTTGAACCTGAGCGAAGCTGAGCCCTTTAAATTTCCTATAACGTAGTAGCTCTGTTCTTCACCACCCTACTGGTTGAAGTCAATATCCGTCAGACTAGTCGTTGAAAGCCCTATCACCACCAAGCTTTGCTCTCATGGGTTCCCAAAATCATCGGCATGACCAAATTCACTGCCTTCTCATTCCTCTCATGTCTCAAAGCCGTCTCATCCCCTACACAGACATGGCCAAACTACTCGCCGGCCATGGCCTAACCGTTTCCATAATCACCACACCCGTCAATGCCCTCCGATTCAAACCCATCGTAGATAACGCCCTCAATTCCAACCTCAAAATCCACCTTCTCCCACTCCCTTTTCCTTGCAAAGAAGCCGGTTTACCAGAAGGCTGCGAAAACATGGACTCTATCCCTTCCCCAGACTTGGTAACTCCATTTTTCAAAGCAGCTAGTATGCTACAAAAACCACTAGAAAAACTGCTTGCCACACGAGAATTACGGCCCACCTGCATAATTTCCGAGTGTTGTCTTCCTTGGACTGCAGATGTGGCCACTAAATTCAATATCCCAAGATACGTCTTCCACGCGATATCTTGCTTCACTCTCCTGTGCTCACACAACCTCCTTAAAGTTCACAACACTGCCACCTCCGATTCAGAATCCTTTTTTGTGCCTGGCATGCCTGATAAAATCCAACTCACCAAAAACCAGTTACCCGGCGTGATGAAACGGAGAGTGGATGGCTTGGGAGATTTTTTAGACCGAATGAGAGAGACCGA
This sequence comes from Liquidambar formosana, assembly GCA_039720395.1. Classification (NCBI taxonomy): domain Eukaryota; kingdom Viridiplantae; phylum Streptophyta; class Magnoliopsida; order Saxifragales; family Altingiaceae; genus Liquidambar; species Liquidambar formosana. Next base: position 22,390,103 of record CM077834.1, on the reverse strand, counting down.
GCTTTCGTCCCAAGGGCTGTTGGTGAATTCCTTCGAGGAGCTAGAGCCAGAGTACGTGAAAGGATACCGAAAAGTGGCAAAAAATATTTGGTGCATTGGGCCGGTTTCTCTGTCCAACAAAGAAGTATCAGACAAGTATGAGAGAGGTAACAAGTCCTCTATCAATGAGAACCAGTGCTTGGAGTGGCTCAATTCCATGAAGCCAAGCTCTGTCATTTATGTCTGCTTTGGCAGCCTCTGTCACTTATCGCCTTCGCAATTGATAGAGATTGGTTTAGGCTTAGAGGCATCGAATCGTCCCTTCATTTGGATAATCAGAAAGGCAGACGATTCGCCAGAAATAGAGAAATGGTTGGCCCAAGAGAGATTCCAAAAGAGGGTTCAAGGGCGTGGCCTAATAATACGAGGATGGGCACCACAAGTGTTGATACTGTCACATCCAGCAATCGGAGGGTTCTTGACCCATTGCGGGTGGAACTCGACGTTGGAAGGAGTGTGCGCCGGCGTGCCCATGATAACTTGGCCTATGTTTGCCGAGCAGTTTTATAACGAGAAGCTAGTGGTGCAAATGTTGAGGACTGGAGTGAGGATTGGGGTGGAGGTATCAATGGAGTGGGGGGAGGAAGAGAAGGGTGGTGGGTTGGTAAAGAGGGAAAAAATTGTCAAGGCCATTGAAGAGGTGATGGATGAAGGAGAGGAAGGTTTGGAAAGAAGGAAAAGAGCTAGAGAGCTTGGTGAGATGGCAAACAAGGCAATAGAAGGAGGGTCTTCTCACTTGAACATGACACTGTTCATCCAGGATATCATGCGGAAACAAGTCACTCATGAGATGCCAACCCAAGAAAACGGTGCTTCTTTGCTAATTAGAGAGCTTGCAATTGTGTAGTGTTGAGTTAAGCATGTGGGATGCAATTATGTATTGATCGAGGGGGAATAAATTGACAATTAGTCATACTTCCAAAAGTGCTGAAAGAATTTTATTGAAAATGTAAAAGCACTTTGGTACCTTTGTCTTTTATCTTTTGCTCCTTCTTATTCTTCTTCTTCTTCCTTTTTCCATTTTTAGTAGTATGGGGTTGTTTGTAATAAGTGTTATGTTTTATATCCGCATGTGATGTAAATGAAATTGTGTACCTTGTTGATTCTTCTTGCCATATATGTGAAGGGATGTTCTAGGTTAATCATGTGTTTTCACTTTGCTTGTAATTAAGGAAAAAACAAATGACAAAAAAAAAAGGTTATTGGTGTGATGTACGTACTCTTTCAAGAACAAGGGCTGATTACTTGTTATATATGATCGCAAGCGATTTAATTCCAACCATCAATAACCAAGGAAGAGATGTGAATTCTTTTTTGCATATAATCTCTGGGATTCCCACATTGTTTAATTATTAGCGTAGTCAGCACATATATCAATTAAGCTACTCAAATTTAAATCCACTCCCAACACATGCAATATATGCAACTGAAATTAGTAATGCAGTCTTGGAAGCATACCAATTCGTCCAATCTCACAATTACTCAATATGTCCCAAAACCTGCAACTGCTGTTTATTAGACCTCTCACATGATCAACAAAAAACTCTCCTCATCTGCTTGATATAGATGTGAGATTACTCGCATGAGATTCTCGAGATTGTCACGCATCTATCACAAATTAGATATGGCCATAACTTTCAGTCCCATAACGTTTGGTTCATATGATAGTGGTAATGTGGTATTGTCACACATTTTTATACCTTTGGGATGAGAAGAAAAATATGGTTTCATGGTTAAGAGGAGACTTGCCACAATAACTATCTTATAATGATCATAAGACATTACCTTGAATAAAAAAAAAAAATGATCATGAAGAAACCCTATTTTTTGCTTGTCTAGAAAATAAATTTTCTCCAAAAATTATGATTCAAGAGTTTAAATTTGATCATTTAATGCTCCTTAAATAAGGTTTAAAAAACCTTAGTCAAATGAGAAAAATATTGGAGTAAGAAAGGAAGTTAAATCAAATCAACAAACTGGCTAATTTTCAATTGAATGGTTCAAATTAAATAACACTCTCTCCATTCCTATTTGACGTATTGTCACCTTTGAAAAAGCGCTTTTTGTTTTTTAGAAAAATATTTTAAATGCTTTTACATCAATATAAATGTTTTAACATATCAATTTTACCCTCAATTGTACAAAACATTCGAAAAAGTAAATTACTCATGAGAAAAGATACTTTAAGAAATTAATTCAAAAAAACCATTGACTTTTTGAATGAGACAATAATTTTGGAACATCCCAAAAGAAAAGTAGGACAATAAAAGAAGAATGAAAGAAGTATTGTTTTCAACCTTCTTGGAATGGTTAAAAATGTTCATACTTACCTACACAATGTCCAAATTTAATTCTAGCACACTTAATTGGGTTTGAACAATCATATATTAAATGGTTCAAACCATAGCTAGTCACGCGGCATTGCAAGTAAGCAAACTATTTTGATGCCAATATTTTCAAGATTAAAATGATTCAAGTGAATTCCAATCGATAGATTTGTCACCATAAAAACAAGATTTGTAAGGATTCAATAGGAGACTAAATACTAAAATACCTATGCGCGCATGGTTCATGCCAACACGTCTCTCATTCAATTACCATCATATATGATATTAAGAATTGAAAATTTCACAAGATTCTCCTTATCGGCGAACAACTCGAACCTTCTTCTTCTAGATCCCACTTAAGCTCAATAATTAATTGAGTTATGTGTATCGCTAACAAAAAAATTTTATAAAAAGAAAAATAAAAAAATAAAAAAATTTGTGAATAGGAGAAGGTTTCCAGAAGGGGACGTAGCGATTAGCCACACGTAACGTACACACACATCCAATGAGCATTGTCTCGAGGTCATGTCATCCATGGAGAATTAATATCAATTAATTTGTTTTGATTTCTAGAAGGGTTCCTGTGCGGCTGATATAACCTTAAAAGAAATTAATTAATACTACACTTGTGTTTTTTTGTTTTGTTTGATGAGCTGTTATTCTGGTTTTGCATTGTTTGGTGGAAGCGTTGATGAGATATAATGATACAAGAGAGAGAAACATAATTGTCTCTGGCACGCACTCCCTATCGGGAGAGGATTCAGTGCTGAGTTTTTTAAGTTCAGCACGGTGCCGAACTCATCTCAGCTGTCCATCTCGGTTTTGGACGGTTGAAATTAAAAGATGATAAAGTTACCAAAATACCCTTATAAGTGTAACTTTTTCGTCTTTAAATCTCAACCGTCCAAAACAGAAATGGACGGCTTAGATTAGCTCGGCACCGTGCTGAGCTCAGCACTGAATCCAAGTCCCTCTCTATCCCCATCTTCCATTCTTTCTTTTCCTTTGGTTCGATCACAGGCCATCCTCCATTCATACCATACGGCATTTCTTTTCAAAACTTACTAGCTCTACATATGTATATATCTACCATTCCACCTAGTTAGGGCTTTGACTCTTGTGTTTTTTTATTTTTTATTTGCCGGCCACACAAATTCTTAACAGTTGACATGTTTTGATAAAATGGATTTTTATCTTCTCTTCCCTTTTTTAATTTTTTAGGACTATGACTCCGTATTTTTTATACCACACAAACAAATTATCAACAATTGATATCTATGACAAAATTTATTTTCCCTAGTAAGTAGCTAGGAGTTGTAATCAATATTATGCCATACCTTAACTACCATACTACCATGTGATCGACCATGTCCCTGTCCCTGTATTTAATTCCACGCAATATCAAAAATAAAAAATCACCCAGACATCCACTCACATTCAATTCCTTATCTAAAGAAGAACTCGATCCTATAGAGAGGCTTCCATCCCGATCATCTCCCTATATTTATGGGTGTGTCTATCTTGATCATGTAGTATATACATACTAGATATAGCACACGTGCGTTGCACGTGAATATTTTTAAATAATATTAGTTATACAAAATAATAAATATATAAAGATTTTATATTTTTTCCATACAAGATAAAGTTTAAAATTCAAAAGTATATATATATATATATATATATATATATATATATATATATATATATATATATATATATATTTTAATAATCAAAATTGTCAACGAAAGATTAAAAACTCTTTAGACATACATTCATAATTTTTTTTTTCTTTAGAAAACGAAATATTTAAAGAGTTTATATTCATATATATTATCATGCAACTTGATAGTTGCTTTAGGAAAAAGAATTAGAGTAAGAATCTAACTTTAATTTGTTAAGAGTTTGAGTTAAAATATAACTTTCATTTGTTACCAAATGATAAGAATGTTTACTATTATTTCAATTAAAGGAAGGGTAAATATGTATTTTTTTTTTTTTAAATAAAGGTATATTAGTTGGTCAAAAGTTTTTTTGAGATTAAACCTTTTTTAGGTAATATAGATATAGATATAGAAATTAGGAGGCTAATATAAGTTTAAGTAGCCGGCTTGTCATCCATAAGTATTAGCTATAACCCATTCATCCATAAGTACTCAAATACTATAACCAATTTGATTAAGGGGAGGGATCCATTTATACTCAATATAAAATTTTTTATACTTACACTTCTCAATAGTTTTCTTGTTGGAATAATATTTTACTAATGTAACCTTTGAATTAGAAACTCTATTCACGCACGTCATGTATATATATAAATTTATATTTTTTTTTATAAATAAAACTATAATATATGTCATTTTATGAATGACATAACTCTTAGTATCCAATTTACTTGAAATTTAACATAGCTAGTGGTCCACAAAATTCTACGAGTTCTGTTTTCTATGGATCGATTGAACGTTAAAGACTAATTGTAAAGGGATCAGACAGAATGCCATCCTATTCACGTCTTGACACGGAATGCTTGGTTTGACTTTGCACGCGCTTCCAATATTTTGCGATCCCCTTTATCATCAAGGAAGAAAAAGAAGTACAAAAACAAAAGGACAAGAGCCAATGGACTTATAAAGCAGGAATGGTAAAATGAAAAAAGGCTAGTGTTTTGGATTATTGGAGACGTAGCCTGTGACATACGGTATCAGAGTAGGCCCAATCCTTTATTCTTTCTTGTTTTTTTTTGTACAAAAGAAAACAAACGTCAAGGGAGAGGGTGGTGTCCCTGTGGAGCTGTATAAACGTCCCTACACGTGAGCGAGACACAAGGGCGTAAAACCCGAGCTGAGACCTGCCTCAATCCACCTAACGCGAAGACCTAATCTTGAAAACTTGTTCGGAGGGCTGAGTTCCAACCACCTCGCTTACTAGCTTTCGGTGGTCCCACCCCCTCGTTTGATGTCGCAACAAACACCTAAACTGGAGGGTGTTTGCCTGGGTAGTGGGTCCCCCTCATGTGAGGTAAAATGACCCTCTCAATGAGCTAGTGCATCGCGTGTTTAGGTGGGGAAGAATGTTACGGATTCTTTGTTCCAAATCAGATTAATTAGTTTTTCAGTGTCCTAGGCTCATAAAGATTGGTTAGTCTTTTGTACTTGGCATGATAGTTTAATAGAATTAGTTTTCGTTTTTTAAGTGAGTGACCGCATATTCGAGCTTATAGAAAAACATTAATATTAATTTATTTATATTAAAAAAGTTTAGGGATAAGAGTAAAGGTAAGAGTAGGAGTAGGAGTAGGTTCAATCTATTATAAAATAAATAAAAAAGGGAAAAAAAATACTAGCCTTTTGAATTAAAGACCTAACTTGTGACATATCGCAAGTTCACAATTGAAGTAATGAGCCTCCTCTTTACTTTTCTCCTTAGGTAATTTTTTTCCACAAGAAAAGGCCATAGCTCTGCAATTCAATAGAGATTAAGCTTGAGTGGGTATTCTGATATTTTACTGCTCCCAATGGCTAAGGCTCCTTGATACCATCACCAAAAAAATGCACGCTTCATCAATTCCCAAAAATCCTAAGTGCTGAATCAAGTGGTTCTACGCTTTTTGCCAAATAAGAGATTCTGAGTTCTATTCTCATCACTCTCTCACATAAATACATTATGAACTTATATTTTGTAATTACTAGATATATGAGGAGCGAAAACATGTCTAGGGGATTAATCCAACCCATAAGCATATCTAAACCTCTTAGATATTTCAAAAAAAACAAAAAATCCCCGAAAAGGTACTTTTATGAGAGTCGATGAGGTGGGCCCGCTTTGTAAATTGTGGACATGCCACTATGTAAAGTTACTAGGCCGAACCCATTATGGAACCCAATTTGATGCGACATTTTCTAATAAATGGTGAAAAATTGGGTATGGGCAAATGTGGATGTTGGGTGTGAGAACCATCCACCTGTATGAGAATCGAGGGGGTGGGAGAGCTCACTAATCGTGGCTACGCACTACGTGAAGTAACTAGGCCGAGCCCATTAAGGGGCTAATTAAAGTATGGGGAATTAATTGGGTATGGACAAATGTGGATGTGGGTGCGGGTGTGGGTGTGAGTGGAGTACTGGTTTTGGTCTGGTAGATGTGAAGCATGTGATAATTAAAGTTTTGGTTCCTCTCTAGTGCCATCCTCAAGTAAGCCACACAAATTCTTCCTAAGTCAAATTCTCATTATTTGATAAAACTCATTTTAGCCGATTAAATATCTCTCAATTTTTATTGTATATATATTATGCTGTGGGAGAATATCTTCGAAATCCCTTTTGCCTTATTTGGTTCTTGGATTTTGCGAAGAAAAGGAAAATAAAATTTGAGAATTCCATTTTCTTTTGTTTGGCTGCAAAGGAAAGGGAAAATAACTATACATGTTTTTGCTAAACACACACACAGAAAGAAAACAATTATATATAATGATGGAAAACATGAAGAAAAATTTTAATATTTTGGTATAAAACATTTTCCCTTTAAAATTGCAAGTAGAGTTGAGGAAAATCTTTTGGAAAAATTTCCGTTAGGCTGTATATGTACATTCTTTTGATTTCAACAATATATATGTACATATATTACGAGCAGCAGTTCATGCGAGGCGCGGATTAAATTTAAGTAATCTTACCCATGCATCAACTGAGCCTTCTATTTTATAAACCTGGGTTGGATTCGTCTAGGAGCACTGCAGGGATTAATTCCTTAATGTATTAAGCCGATGTAGGAGAGTGCGTCCTTAAAATCGTCCGAAAAGAGATTTAATCGAGGTACATTTAAGTTGGCCTAGACACCTTAACCATCAAACCAAAAAAAAAGAAAAAAAGATTGAACTATTAATTTGCTGACCTTGTGGAAAGGAAGAAAAAAAAAATCTCTTATTTTGGTTGGAATAGACAGCTTGTAATGACGGTGTTTTGATATTTATTATCAGTACAGTTTGATGGATTTCACTCTATATGTCGGCAATTGTATTGAGGTATGAGATTGATTATCAGGTCATATATTTTACTTAGAAATGGGAAAGCATGCGTGGCTATCAGGGCTAGTACGTAGTGATGACCACGAATGCGGGGATGGTGACAACAGCAGAGGAGACGATGTTGGTGGTGGTGTTAGTGGTGGTGGTGATAGTAGTTCTACTGGTTGTGGCGCTGCCAACAATGAAGTTCATGTTGTTGTTGGTGGTGGTGATGGTGGTATTGAGAGCATTGATATTGATTTGGGAAACGGTGTAGGTGATGTACGTGGTAGTGCGTTTGTTATTGTTGGTGAATGGCGCCTTGGGTAACTAGCAAAATACAATAAAAAAGCCTTCACCCATGGTAGTATAGCTGGTGGTGGTGACTATGATGGCAATGGCCCGCATCGAAAAAGTAAATCCCTTTGCTTTCTTCTCTTTGGACCTTCAAAAACAAGAAATGTACTGTCAAGGCACGTACTATATATATATATATATTGAATCAGTGCCTTAGGCTGAACCTACTTTGTGTATCTTGCTTTTTACTTGTTGGCTAATTACTTCACTATGTAAAACAATCTTTAAGAAGTTACCCTGACCCTAGAACTGCTCTATAGGTAGTACATACTGTGCTGAATTTGAATATCATTTCTTATTTTTAAGTTCATGCACTGATTTTCTTTGATTTTAGTGGTAGCGAAAGCTGCAATATTTGCAACATTTGGTATGTCACTTCTAACCAATTACATATTGGTTTAGTGGTGTTGTCAATCATTTTTAAAAGGAAGAGCCAGAGGTTGAGGTTTGTAAGTTGTCGGAATTCCAAAAAATCTTTATCCTGTATAATTTTTCTAACAAATTCATCATTGATGTAATTGTGCCATCTACTTTTGCTTATTGTTTCCTGTAATGATTAAGCCTCGAGTTATTTATATATTTTCATATATCCTTGGTGAGGAAGTGGTATTTGTTGGGAGAGGATTTTCTTCGTGAATCTTTCCATGTAACCAGAGTGGGTGGAAAAACTCCTCGTATCAATACAAATATACAATGGCGCACTGGTGATGTGAAAGGAGGCGATGCATGTTAGTGTGTTGACATGGTGGTAATGGTGCCAGCGGACTGGCGGTGGCATGGAGTGGCAATGGTGGCGATGGCAAGTTGGGCACTGGGCAGTGTTGTGGCAGTCATGGTGTCAGCAATTGTGCAGCGGTGGTGATGGTGGTGTGATTGGTGATGTTAGCGTGGCCTTGGGGCACCGCGTCTTCTGGAAATTTTTTGAAAACATTGATCTTGTATGCTTTTAAAAAATTCTGTGACATTGGAAATTGTTTTGGAAAAAGCTAAAAGAGAAAAGCTACTATGAAGTGCAGAAAACAGATGGTTCACGGGCTTATTTAGAGCGCAATGAAATAAGCCTCACATTGAACTTTACACACCCATAGAGTCGACGACCAGGGTTTCTATTAGTCCACGAGGTCATAATTTTTGCTCTTTTTTCATAATGACACATTGTTGGTTCACGTGCTTCCATCTATGTTAGGCACCAATGTGCACTGTAATGAGCTTCCTTGTAAAAAACAACGTTTTCGTCGAGAGAGAGATAGTTTTTACCGGTAAGTAGGATTAATGGAACTGTGACTTATAGCTTCAATTGCAACTATGACTTGGGGTTTTTGTTGTTCAAGTAGGTATCTCAAAAATCCCTTTCTTCCTCTTGTTCGAATTGAAGCCTCGAAATCACAAATGAATCCTCGGTGTTGATGAAACCCCCCTTCCAATACCCACACCAAGACGTAGAGCTCTCCCTTTCACAAGTTCAATGTCAATTTAGGGTTAATGAAAACCCCTAATTCATCATTCTAGTGATTTAGAAGAGTGGCAAATCACGTGCCATGTGCTTGCTGATTTTTTGGAGGAAAATGTCCCACTCCTCACACTAGATATTCCACATCAGCATCAAATAGTCCACATAAATGTCACGCATGCACTTATGTGCATCTCACATGCGCATTTCGTTAGGGAGCTTATGGACATCACAAATAAATTACATTGAAATCTGTTAGAAAAGTAAGTAAACATATTTGTCCAATTAAATAATTTTCAAATTAGAAACATTTGTTAAAATTAGTAGCATTAAAGTATTTTTAACCAAAAAAGGCACCAAAAAAGTGAGTTGTCGAGACTTTTTGATAAGTCCATTACGGGATACACCACAAGGTCCCTCCCCTTGCCACTGTGGTGGGTGAGTCTGCTTTTGATGAAGTTGCTGGTTCATTTTTGGAAACGCCAAACGAGGATAGTTTATTTAATAATAAACTTTGCTCCCAGAGCCAGCTTTCAGTCGGAGTACGAGTCTGCTTTTGATAGAGTCGCTGGTTCATTTTTGGAAACACCAAATGAGGACAGTTTATTTAATAATAAAGTTTGCTTCCTAGGTCGGGTCAGTTTGCCGTGGTATATGTAAGAATTAGAATAATTTTAGTTTGATATGATTTTATTTTTTTTTTATTTTTTTATCTTTCATATTTTTTTTATTTTTTTTTTCCTTTGGAAAATCTATGAATTAAATAAAGGGTTAGAAAATAAATTAAGCCTCTGAATATGGGCATTAGATTTATTTATTTATTATTATTATTTTTTTTTTTAAAGCTCCACTTTGCTTTCTCAATAAAAAGGAAGACATCACTTTTTGTTTAATAATAAAAAAAGGGAACAAAAAAAAACAAAAAAATCATGGTCCACTTGGTATTTTTTAAATGCCGTGGAGAAGGTTTTTAATAAGAAAAAGTGGTCCACTTGGTTTTTTTTAATACCCGGTTCAAAATTTTCGATGTCCTTTGATTGAAAAAAAAAAAAAACAAAAACAAAAAACAAGTTGAAGGCATTTTTCACCCAGAAACCATGATTTTGAAAAGCAGAGTCGGGCCCCAAGGCAAAGACACGAGTGGAGTCTTTGGATTCCGATCCGGAGCCATGTTGGCTGACCCGTATGAACACAGTTGTTAACAGAGCCAGGCTTAGTTACCCATGTGGGGGTAATGAGTGAGTTTTTTTTGAGCATTGAGCTTGGCACGTGATCTCTTGTGGGGCAATCCTGCGTCCAGTAACGTGGGATTGCAACCAAGTGTAGATTCACTTGTAAAAAATTTTCAAAAAAATAAAGTACAAAAAATCAAAAAAATAAAATAAAATAGAAGGATAAGAAAAAAAAAATATGATGGGTTTAGAACCAATTGAAAGATGAAACAAATGATTGGCCTTAATACAAAGGATTTAAATTGTAGCGTAATCTATTTTGGAATCAACTGACCCACTTGATATGTCGATTTGAATGAACCTAATCATGGGAGGTAATTTTGGTAACAGACTTGAAGTTTAGCTAATATCATTTGAATTTAAGTTTTGTTAGTGTGAGGATTGTAAAAAAATTGTGTAACGTGAAGTAATTAGGCCTAGTCCATTAAGAGGTTCATCAAAGTATGATAAATTAATTGGGTATATGGACAAATGTGGATGTGGGTGTAGGTGTGGGTGTGGGTGTGGGTGTGAGTATGAGTGGAGTACTGGCTTTGGTCTGGTAGATGTGAAGCATGTGATAATTAAAGTTTTAGTTCCTCTCTAGTGCTATCCTCAAGTAAGCCACAAAAATTCTTCCTAAGTCAAATTCTCATTATTTGATAAAACTCATATTAGCCGATTAAAAATATATATATATATATATACAAATAATCAATTTTTATTGGATAAATTTTATGCTGTGGAAGAATATTTTTGAAATCCCTTTTGCCTTATTTGGTTCTTGGATTTTGCAAAGAAAAGAAAAATAAAATTTAAGAATTCTATTTTCTTTTGTTTGACTGCAAAGGAAATGGAAAATAATTATATATGTTTTTGCTAAACACGCACAGAAAGAAAATAATTATATATAATGATGGAAAACATGAAGAAAAATTTTAATCTTTTGTTATAAAACATTTTCCTTTTAAAATTGCAAGTAGAGTGGAGGAAAATCTTGGGAAAAATTTCCATTAGGCTGTATCTGTACATTCTTTTGATTTCAAACATATATATGTACGTATATTATGAGCGGCAATTCATACGATGCGCGAATTAAATTTAAATAACTTTATGTACCCGTGCATCAACTGATTCCTCCATTCTATCAATCTGGTTTTGATTTTTTTGAGGAATATTTTAAAAATTAATTCCTAAATATACTAGGCTAATATGAAAGAATACGTCTTTAAAATCGTTCGGGGATAAATTTAGTCAAGGTGCATGTAAATTGTTCCGATACCCTAATCAGGTAAAAAAAAAACACTAAAACTAATCCAACTATTAATTTGCTGACCTTGTGGAAAGGAAGAAAAAAAAAATCTCTTATTGCTGTCGGAATAGACAGCTTGTAATGACGGTGTTTTACTTATCCAAAAAAAAACAAAAAAAATTGACGGTGTTTTGATATTTATTATCCGTACAGTTTGATGGATTTCTCCCTATATGTCGGCAATTGTATTGAGGTATGAGATTGATTGTCAGGTCATCTAGTTGTGGTGGTGCCAACTGTTTGAGATATTTGTGAATTTTGTATAATATGATTCGCACATAATTTTTATTAAAATTAAACATGAATATAATTTACAATATAAATTAAAAATCATAATTATAATAAAATTGAACATGAATAAATAAAATAATATTCGCAATTTGAATTAACAAAAAATCAACACAATAGATATATTTAATTAAAATAAAATAAAGTAAGAAGTGTTGTCCTGAAGACACATGAGATCACGCTATCCTAAAGGAACTATCGCCTCCCTACATACATGTGATGACCTGAATTTTAGAAATATATTTATGATATTTATTTGATCCTATGTGTGCAACTTCATCATAACTTAGGCAAGTGTAGCATAAAATTATGCACCCACCACTTGCATCTGCTTTGGATGTGTGTGTGTATATATATATATATATGTAAAGAGGGATCATTAGCCGCACCACCACTTCCATTTGCTTTGGATATATATATAAGTATAGAGGAATCATTAGCTGCACCTACCACTAGCATCTGCTTTGCTTATATTTATATGTATAGAGGGATCGAGACAGAGAGTTAGAGAAAGAGCAACAGAGAGAGAGAAATTGAGGAAGAACAGAGGAGAAAAAAAACAGAGTGTTCTGGTAGAGGTTTTTGGCTGAGTTCGTGGAGCTCTCTTAGTGAGGTAAAATCCTCACCTCCTCTATCGTTGATTTCATATATATATATATATATATATAAATATCACGTACTGTGTATATATATATATATATATGTATATGCAATTTTATTTTCTTATGTTATTCTTAGAAAGGATGATCATATTTTATGTTTTTGGGACCAAGGAACACCATGGTAGTGTCAAATTTTAGAGAAATTGACTGTAGGTTGAAGTTTTAGAAATTTTAGAATTTTGGATCATGAAAACCCGAAACTTTAGGCTTAAAAACGAATATGATTTTATAGGATTCTGAATGAACAATTTATAGTCGCACGTAGTACTCCGCATGAGCTTCGATTCGACACTTGAATCACTGAAAACGGTTAAGAAACAAGAGAGATATTAATCGTCGAAGTTGGCCCGTTGAACACACGGTGTAACCCGGTTACACAATTCAACCCGCGGGAGGTTGAAGATGACCCCATAGGTCTATGATCCTGTGTGGGTGCATCTGTGTACCTTACCGTGTTCTCACGCATTTAAAAGCCATACGATAATCATATGAACCCCAAATTTGACCGTTGGACTCGTCTTGGAGGGCCCTACCATGTGGGACCCTTAGTTGATCATTTTGACCAAGTTTGACTGTAGTTTGACTTTTTGGCCAAATTAATATTTATTAAAAATTCCAGAAAATATCAGAAAATTCCAAAAATTACAGAAAATTCCCAGAAATTATAGAGAGTGTTTTAAAAATTATTTTGATGATTTTGGGACTACAGTTCACTGTTAGAAGGCCAATAGTAAATTTTGAGTGCGTTATATTTATTTTGAAATTTACCTAAAGATTACGTATGCATAATTATCAGATTTTATCGGTCCTCGGGAGGACCCTAGGGAGCATTAACGCTGCATTCGCGTTGTCAATGTCTATCACGTGGTTTTGGGTTGGTATTGCTCGCAATTGAGGTAGGAAATGTGGCTTCTTTACATTTAATATGGTGTTGTTCTATAAATGTGATTTTAAATGCTTTAATGATATTTTTGGATTTTCCCACTGATTTATAACCAAATATTTTTATTACTTGTTCAAAATTTAGGGAATTCTTCAATATATCATTTGATACGACTGTTTTATATTGTTCCTTAAAGATACATGGTTATATACTCGTTTAAATGTTATTGTGAAATATCTGTTAAATGTGTAGAATTTTCATGATACTTGGATCTTGGAAAAATGCTTTATAAATGTTGTTTACTTGGAAATGCTTTAGAAATGTTACTGAAATTCTAGAAATTTATCAAACATGTTTATGGATACTTTTGGACACTCGGATATTTATTTGAATGATAGAAAATGTTTTGGATATATGGACCTTGGGTCTTGGTATGCGTCAAACGGGTGGGGGCATCACAATGAAGTGGTGTCCTGCGTTGAGAATACTCCGCGAATAGCAAACAGGGTAAAGTGCCCTTGGGTGAAAGACCCTGAAGCCCTCGAGGAAGAACGCCGCGTAGGTGTTGGTTATTTTCGTGCTTGGCTGAGCCGGGGGTTGACGTGACGACGTAACCTGTGATTAGCGACGGTTGATGTATGGTTTGATCCCATAGTTTTGGGAATTGGAGATACTATGAGAATTTTGGGAAATTAACTCAAAACCCACACAAAGTATTGATTTGTGACTGATATTTGATTTTGAGTTATTAAATGATTTTAATTCATATACCATGTATCTGCACATATATTAATTGTATAGAATTCACACATATTTCCTATTGGGCTTTGCAGCTCATCCTATTATTATTTCAGATGATCAGGTGATGAGTGAGGGTTTGCCGATGGCGGATGCCTAGTGGCATAATCTGAGGTTGGAACTTGAAGGTGGCATACTAACATAATCATGGATGAGGATAGATGCACGTGCATTACATAGAGACTATGTTATTTTGATGTATGGACATTTCTATTATTATTATTGTTATTACCATTATTACTTAATGAACCTTGAATAGTTTGAATCCAACCTATGTGCCAGGGATGTTTGCATTATTTTGAGACCATATATTATTATGGGCATGATGTGTGAGCATAACATTTCATATTAATTATTTGGGTATTATTGATGAGCTGGCACCATTATTATTAAAAATATTATTAAAAAAAATACACGTGGATTTGACTAAGTCTTCCGCAACTTTTATACTCTGACTTATCCACGTGTACACCTTTTTACTTTGACTTTTATCCACGTGTCGACTCTCCGAGTCGGGGCGTGACAATACAGGTGCTGACGGACAATAGAACCTTCAAGATACAACCCCAAAACTTGCAATTTCCTCTTCTATGGGTACGTCCACATGAAGAGTATGGTGAACCCATCCACGATTAGTTACCCATAAATACAATATATAAAATAACTTAATAAAATTCTTAGGGAAATATAATGGAAAAGGATTGAGAAGATAATGTAAATCAATATTTGTTGATGTAGAGGACCCTACTATTTATAATAGTAAAATGCTAAAATTGGTTTAAGTTAATAATGGCCCAAAATAAATATCATAATAGTTTTTATAACAACTCAATTAATAATATGAAATAAAAGCCGAACAGCTAGTAACGGATACTTATAAATTATAGAAATTAAGACCTAACGGTCAATGAAATAAAACTCATAAAATTAGCCCATAAAGCTACATGTGTGCCACGTCATATCTCTCATGAGCCACGTCACGACACGACCGGCCGGTCCGGGTTAAGGCAGACTACGTATGTGCATACATATGTGTGGTCCAAAGTTTTGAAACTTTAAAGAAAATCACATATTTTCTAACAATTCCCCACAAGATTCAAAATTTCAATAAATAAATAAATAAAAAATATATATATACACAGATAAAATATATATAAGGCAACTATATACTACGCAATGGGTGGAGGTGTCTTTTAGACTTGAATCTCACTTAGTGTTAACCGTTTCCATTTGAAAAGTCATAGAGGCAAAGCCTTCCTTGAGTTAAACTTTAATAAGTCACACACATAATATTGATATGGGATGTGGTTTTAGGTGGGTTAGCGCAATTTATGGCCATGCACTATATCTTGATTTTTATTAAAGTTTCTAGGGTTAACCCAAACTCATAGCTGCGGCCTCACGGCGGTTCTCACATACGTAAGTCTTCCAAGGGTACTGCAACTATACCCTGCAGAAATGTTCCTGTCTCGAGCTTATTCAAAGTAAAACTCTTCCTGACTGTTACATCAATAGCACTTTCATCACAGGGATGGAGAGGAGACTCTCTCCTGGAAAAAAAAGCTTTTTATGAGTCACGCGTTGCGGATTGTTCCTACCCATTGAACCTCCTTCATGGGATCTCCAATCACAAAGGTTAGGTTACTTCCATTGGTGACTCCCTGTGAGCTTAAGCTCCATCTCCCTTGATGGATAAAATACTGCATCTCCGCATAAGTTTCTAGTTAGTTGATCAACCACTTTTCACACACCATATTTTGCATCTCATCAAACATATTGGTATTATCATTTTGTTTCCTGCATCACATAATGCTTTACATAGACATTAGTCAAACTTTAGATGATATAGACATGCCAATATAATGAACCCGCACAATTTTGAATATTTTCCCTCTTAATGAGTTCACAAATAAACATAAATTGAATGTCTATAATTTCTAACAATCATTTCATGACCAATGTAGGTTTTATCTCAAAATCAAATTATATTCATGATAGCATAGCAAATTCTAAATAAGTAGAACAAGGTAGATATCATACAATTTCTAATTTCTCAAGAGAATCACCATGATTTCTATGTAGATACATTATGAAAAACATAAGATAAAATAAAATAATCACTCAATTAATAATATTATGCTCCAAATAAAATAAATATTTCTATTTCCATGTCCACGATTTCTTTTCATAAAATGATAGGTGATCTCTAAATTATAACCTTGCAAAATCACAATTAAAGCAATTGTAATTACTTACCATAATTTTTTAAATCTCATACGAATGATCCACAATATAACACAATAATTGTTGATTAATAGTAAACCCCCACATCAAGATTTTTTTTTTTAATTTTAATTTCATGGTATTTTTCAATACAATCATATTTCCATACTACCTCATACAATATGTGATTACACTCACTAACACGTATTATAATATCCAATAAAACTAAAGAGTAACATGACAATTAGCCAATAAGCCTTTCATCAAGCATAGACAAATTTTAAGATAATTAACACTCATATGTTTCACTATATAAAATTTAAATTTGAGTTCATGCAAATAAACTCTATTCACTATACAAATATTTTAAACATATGAATTAGATTAATTGAAGATTTTTCATTAACCTTTTTATATTAAGAAAATTCATAGTCAACAATCATATGATCCAATAATATAACTTAACACTACATGCACACATGCGAAGTCATATTTGTCTCATACAAATATTCTTATATATCTCACACAAAATTAGAATAGCTTGTTTTTGTTTTTTTCCAAAATAAACAAAACTTCTAAGTCTACAAACTAGAATCAAGTCTTGCTGAACAAACTTCTACATATTTATTTTCTTTCATGGAGTGAACAAGGTTACCCTTCTATCGTCCCTTCAAGTTCTTTTGGGTGACCAAAGATACTGGTCTCAAAATAAATTAAAATGAAAAGAAAAGCTACATTAATTACAAACATGAAGCTTTCATTATATTCTCACAAAATATAATATAGCATAAAGATGTCTTATTCTCAACATATTCAAAAAATCAAATGACTTATATATATATAATCAAGCTTAGAATGAACTTAATATGCAAACCAACAATTCATAGAACCTTGATTGAATGAAAAAATGATTATGTATGCATAACATACAAGTAATAATTTATATGGACTATGAAGAACCTACAGGTAATATTTAACCCATTTCAAAACTGATATATTATCAGAGAGCTTTTCCAAGACCAAGCAATATTGTTGACTATCTAAAAATTAAAAGAATTAGATTGACTATGATACCAACATGACTTAGAGCCCAAGGTAAGACATCGATCTCAACACTCATATAATATATGAATACCACTATGTCGATCGAACACATCAAATATGATACAAGTAGGAGCATGTCTTTTGTAGTCTCACAATTTCAACAAAAAACCCCATCTTTAACATTCACAAATTCGATACTATAGAACAAGAAATTAAGAAAACATGCTAGCAAATAAGGTCTTTTGATTTATATATATATTCCACTAACTATATATACAATAATCTTGACACATGTATATTATCGTTATTTCTGTTATTCTAGCCAAAATTTTGAACCAAAATAATTAGACTCCTAGATGTAGAAATAATCACAAATTTTGTGCTAGATAAATTTATTAAAAGAAAATAATAATTTATAAAATTTAAGTAATGCAGCGAATAACTTGTAAAATAAAACTTTTTTATTCTAAGACGTCAAAGCATGGAAATTAATCCATTTTAAAAAGTGAAAGTGTTCCACTAAAACAATTTCATTGTATAGGAATGACTACCCGGAATCACCCTCCAATATTCAAACATGATTTAGCCATGCATTCACAAACGAAACCCAAACTCACTGGACTATGCTGCAAAACATTATAGAAGAACAAAAAATGATAAACTATTTTCTTGGAAAGAGTTGCAGCACTCTGTCCATTCAGTGAGTTCTAACTTAAAATTTATTTCATATGCTGATTAGAAGGTTGTTTCCAATATATTAAAGAAAAAATAATACACCACTTGGTATCTAGTAAAACCCTTGATGACCAAATAATATACACGAAGGTAACCGCATATAATATTTAATAATATATACATCCTTAATGGTATTAAAGATAAAAACTGATGAAACATATAGAAGATAAATGGACATTTATTACATGTATCTAAGCATACCACAGAAAACATAAAACCAATTTTATTTTAAGCGATTTTCTGACACCACATATAAGCCCAACATTTTTTGTACACTTGGGTGTAAACAGAAAATTAAATTCCATTCTATTTATATTGGTAAGGTGAACCATATGATACATACTAGACCATTATCATATCTTTGCTAACCATGTACACAGTAAAAGAGAACACAGTACATGTATAAATCACATCCAAGTCAATATAGCTTATATAATTTAAATAGATTTTGCATCAGAATAGAGGCCAATTGATAATATCACGTAATAAAAAACCATTCAGAATTTCATATTCCAATGTTCTATCTAGCGCATGCATATATATATATATATATAGGCATGGACTAGATGATTATCAAACAAGATTTAAAACAGAGTAAACACAGATTGATTCACACCTAACCAAAAGATACATATATAAAACTTCTACATAATTGTGATAGTGCAACAGTTGATATAATGGAAAATTCTAAAAACCCATCACCTTGTCTACATCGAAGTTATGGATCTAAAACATTTCAGTAGTGACCCTTCAATTCATTTGATGGTCACTAACATATTTTCAACAAGATATAATGATAGATCACACAACAATTAAAAATCTATCTAAATCCACGTGTTACAATTCAGAAATAAGTATATCAAACAAAATCCACGAGAAATCAAAAGCCATAGTATGTACCTTTAGATTGTTGGAGATAGTTGTGGATTTTGTATAATATGATCAATTCATAATCTTTACTAAAATTAAACATGAATATAATTTACAACACAAATTAAAAATCATAATTACAATGAAATTGAACATGAATAAATAAAATAATATTCGCAATTTGAATTAACAAAAAATCAACACAAGAATATTTAATTAAAATAAAATAAAGTAAGAAGAACTGGCCTGTGGGAAGGCACGTGAGATCACGCTGTCCTAGAGGGACTATCGCCTCCCTACGTATAGGTGCTAACGGACGATAGAACCTCCAAAATACAACTCCAAAGCTCACAGCTCCCTCTTCTATGGGTACATCCACATAAAAAGTATGGTGAACCCATTCATGATCAGTTGCCAGTAAATATAATATATAAAATAACTCAATAAAATTTTTAGAGAAATATAATAGAAAAGGATTGAGAAGATAATGTAAATCAATATTTGTTCATATAAAGAAGCCCACTATTTATAATAGTAAAATGCTGAAATTGGTTTGGGTTAATAAAGGCCCAAAATAAATATCATAATAATTCTTATAACAACCCAATTAATAACATGAAATAAAAGCCCAACGACTAGTAATGAACACTCATAAATTATAGAAATTAAGACCTAACAGTCAATGAAATAAAACTCATAAAATCAGCCCATAAAGCCACATATGCGTCACGTCGTATCTCTCATGAGCCACGTCACGACATGGTCGGCTGGTCCGAGTCAAGGCAAGTTACATACGTGCACACACATGTGTGGTCTGAAGTTTTGAAACTTTAAAGAAAGTCGCCTATTTTCTAACACCAACAATGAAGTTAATGTTGTTACTGGTGGTGGTGGTGGTGGTGGTGGTGGTGGTGGTGGTGGTGGTGGTGGTGGCGGCGGCGGTATTGAGAGCATTGATATTGATTTGGGGAATGGTGTAGGTGATGTTGGTAGTGCGTTTGTTATTGTTGGTGAATGGTGCCTTGGGTAAATAGCAAAAATACATTAAAAAGGCCTTCACCCATGGTAGTATAGCGGGTGGTGGTGACTGTGATGGCAATAGCATAGAAAAAGTAAATTCCTTTGCTTTTGAATGCAGCAATCTTTTGAATGTAGCTGGTGGTGGTGCTTTTTGCTTTCTTCTCTTTCAACCTTCAAAAACAAGAAATGTACTGTCATGGCACTACATAGTATATATTGAATCAGTGCCTTAGGCTGAACCTACTTTGACCCTGTTTGGTTAAGTTTTTAGATAGTCTAAAATCACTTTTGAAGTCTAAAATTATTTTTGGTCCTGTTTGGTAACCTAAATCATAATCACCTCTAAGATTAAAGAGTGATTTTATAATAAGCAGACTGATAAGCACAAAATATTCATTGAAATTACTCCCTAATTTATATTTTCTAGTTATTTTATTATATTTAATTTTGTGTGTTTAAAGTGTTCTTGATTTATTGCAGGGCTGTTGAGTTTAAACTAGAAAAGATGACAATTAGGACTACTTAAGCTAATAAATGCAACTTGAAATGGGTTTCTCACTTGCCTAAAATTTCATGGAGCTGTAACAAGAGTTGGGTCAACAATTTTGAAGATTTGAGCAGCTGAAATTCAAAGATAGGCAAAGAAATTCATGATCCCAAAATCAGCAGCAAATCTGGACAGATTGACCAAGTTTTGGTAATCTGGCCATAACTTGTGATTCCCATATCCGATTTGGGTGAAATTTATGGCTCTGGAAAGAGGACTTAAAGAACTACAATTTTTTAGTTTATGACATTTCCTGATTCAAACGTCTTCCAAGTCAAAAATGAGCTGGAAGTGGACTTATTTGCAAAAATCTAAATCTGGCAGCATTTGTCAAAGTGAGAACATGGGCAGCCAAGAATTCAAAGAAAGTGGGCATTGCTTTTGACTTGTGGGATCAGCTGGATCCTTCCCCCATCTCCTATAAATACCAAGGGAATTCACATAACAAAGGGGGGGAAAGGGGAGGAAAAGAGGAAGAGGGTACAAAGATGGCAAAGGGGAGGAAAAGAGGAGGAGGTACAAAGATGGCAAAGGGGAGAGACTAGTTCTTGGTTATCTACATGGCCAACTAATCTTTGTCTTAGGGAGGAGATGAAGCCCTAATCAAGTATTGTGTATTTTATTGTATTGTGTCATTGTTGATTTGATTATTTATGTATGAGGATTGCATAACTAGGAGGATTGTATTATTGATACAATTGGTTTTAGTGTTTTTATCTCAAATTGTGTTTAATTTCTGTGATTTTAAATACAATGGTTATGCAATGATTTTCACTGTATATATATTTGGAGATTAAAATGATTCATGCTTAGACAAGATGAGTCGTGCTCACAAATTAGTTTAGAGTAGAGTAGGTGAGACGGTTCATGCTATATCTTTGATGAGTTATGCCTAATTTACAAATATATGAACCTTTCTTGATGATGTCATTGGGCTTGTAGCTACAATGAGTCTTGCTCATACCAAATAATAACTTCTTGAAACACGTTACAATAAGTGCATTTTTATACAAGATTAGTGGTGGATACGAGACCCTAAGTATTTTTTTTCTTGAAGAAAATATAAATTTATTTTGCTTGCATTCCATAGAGTTCAAAACTACAAAAATCATCTTTTTGAATTATTTTAGTATTCAGTTTTCAAAATTAAAATAATCTTAGTACAGTCCCTGTGGTACGACACCCGTACTATCATTATATACAAATTTTTGCATCCTACGGGTAATTGAAGTAGACATTGGTTTTTATCACATCCATTTGTTCATTTTTGGAAATTTGCTGTTTAATATTTGTTCTCATTCCATTTTTTCCTCTTATACAGGCATTGGATAAATCAAAATATAGGGATGGCCTCCGAGCGGTTAGGAAACATATTCCTAAACTTGAACAGGACCTTGAGTTGCTTCAAGCACATGCTAAAAGAAAAGATGAAAATCAAACTTTGGCTGTCGAAGAGTTTGAAAAAACTGGAGTTGACAGAATTAACTCCGGAGACATTTCAAACTTTCAGTTGGAGAATTCAGATAAGTTGAGGGAGATAATGGCTGGGAATGATGAATGCTCCGATGGGGATGACCCTAGGCTGGATTCAGATATGGTGTCGGATTCTGATGCTTTGTCAGATATTTTTGAGACCGACTCTGACACAGAGACTGAGGAGAAGGCAAAACGACCTCTTTACTTAAACGAGTTTGAAAAGTTTCCAGTAGAAAGTGATGGGGAATCAAAGGATTTTAAGATGCACATGCATCAAATATCTACAGACTCTAAAAAGGCCGAATCATTAGGGAAAGATACTGAGTTACCTGACCTTGATGAGGTTGATCGGATGTTTTTGCGCGCTGCTTCACTTTTGAAGAAAAAGAAGGGATGAGAGATACTAGAATTTCTAACTCCTTTCTCTCATTGAAATGAGTACTCATTTTCGTCCATTAAAGGTAATGTTCCTTTGCTTGTGTGCTAATTTATCTTAATGCATATTTGCAGCTGAGAAATAATTGATGGAAATTATCTAAATGATAGTAGATGTCTACAGGGGATCATATAATCGAGAGGAAGTTTTAAAAAATGGTATAAAATGGCTTATTTGTGCTTTTTTTTTTTTAAATTTTTATTTAAAAATTTATAGAAAACTTGACTATCAGATTTGTTATGCTTGCACAGCCAAGAATAGACTCTTAGATTTCTTGAGGCCCATGTTCAGGTTTATTCAATCGAGAAGGAATTGAAGCACCAACGGCCTTGTTGCTGTGCCATTTCATTTCGACTGAAAATGGTCAAAACAAGCAAAAATGTTGCACATTTGATAGGAAAAGAAAGGAATGGAATATTTTGTCCTTCGCCTAACTTCTACTCCTTTTGGTACATATTGGTCTGATTTTGGAGAAAGGCTACCATGAGGACTCTCTTAGGTGTATTCAACTAGCTCTTTTCCAAATAATAATAATAATAATAATAATTATTATAATTATGAATGAAGAAGCATAGGTTGCTCCATGAAACTCTTGAACAGTCTGAGAAAAGCCGTGTTTGAGACAGGCACGTCTGTAGAAGGTGGTGGTGAAGGCATTTTTCATGTTTTAAAAGTGATTGGGAGCATTGGCAATGGCTTCAATGAGCATAGGAGACCAGAATGAGCGTGTGATTGTCCACAATAAATCATAATTAAAAGAAGTGAAAATGAGGTCAAATTTCCACATTATCAATTGACTGACAAGGGGCTTTGTAGGCTTAATGGGTCAAAATGTTGACGATATTTTCTGCAACAGATCATTGCTTGAGGAGGGGGGGATAATTTTTTTTTTTCCTCCATTTTTTTTCTTTTATTTATTTATTTATTTTTTGGAAAAAAAGGAGGGGTGGGTGGTCCTTCAGGTGACTCTGCCCTAGCCAGCCCTCCAATGGTGGTACAATGAGGCCTCAGTTATTAGAAAGAATATAAGCATATGCAAAGGTGTGATAAGAAAAAGCATACATGTACATATCATCAAAGTGAATTATTTTGATTTTATATTCCATAGAGAAACTCTAGAACGGATCCATCCTTAACATAATTAAAAACTTAATATAAATGCTCTCCCACTTAATTGTACAATCAAACACACAATACACGCAGATAAATAGAATCATGCTCACCAACAAAAAGGCAGGGAGAACCATTAGGGTGCTTAATTTTGATCATATCCGCGGAAAACATCAATGACTTTGTGCAAGAGCTCATAACGAATTGGCAAGCTCCATCACATAATGATCAGCCTGTGTTAATTTGAATGTTGCACACTTCAAATACCAACTCAGAATCCACAGCCTGAAGATAATTTGCAGCCAAGATGCCGCAGCAGCATTAAATAAAACAGAAATTGAGATGTCAAAAGGACTTCTTTTCATAAGAAACCAACCCATGAACTCCACCTTCAACTTGTGCCGCTCCAGTACGGACCTGTCAAAGCCAAGAGGAAAAAAAAAAGGCCCAATGAATAACACCATATGTATCCCTTAATGGCCAGAAACCACATTGGTTTCTAAAATCATTATGACTGGCACCTCCGGCGAAATTACAAAAGCAAGTCAGTGAAAAGGGTGAAATTGCCATAAATTGTAGTTTTCCCTGGTAATAAGGAAAACACAGGATGTAGACATGAAATTACTGTAGTCAAGTTTAACTTGAACTCGGTAACCTTTTTTCAGTTTCCAATTTTGCCCCTACTTTTTTTGGATTAACAGAAGCAGAATCTGAAATTGGAGTAGCAACTACTACAAATACAAGCCCTGCTTCAAATATCTAGCCACAAAAAGACTGCATTGATACAAACTGCAATAGAAGAACAGCAGATCATGCTCATAACCACACACTAACAAAGAGAAATCACAAGCCATACCTCTAGCCTTAGTACCCTTGATCTTAACAGATCATGAGCAGACTGCAGAGAGGAAGCACCAAGATCTTGTAACCCTTGCTTAACAGCTTGCATTGAGTAAGGTATAAACTTAAAAACAGAGCCTTTGTCTGCCACTGCTCCAACAACCCCCTGAGCAATCTTTAGCTTAGCTGTATCACCCAAGTATCGTGCATCACTCCCTTTTGTCATTGCTTCCAGGGAGCCCATACCTCGATATTTTTTTATCCGGCGACCATCCTAGTATAGAAAAATGTTAGGCTTCATAAAATGAAATATTGGTTTGAGATAAGGTCTCAACGTGTAGCATACTAGCATACAAATAAAGGCAAAAATTGTAAGTAGGAAGTAATGAAAGTAAAGGAATCAGCTATCTAGTAAAAACGAAAAAATTACCAACTAGTTAAATGGCATATCATTAAGCACTCAAACAAGTAAACAACCAAAAAGTTCAAGAGAAAAAAAAAAAAGAAAAAAAAAGGAAAAGAAAAATGCTCAACATATACACATACAAACATGCCAGCACTAATTCACAAGTATGCCTATCTGTATAAACATTTGTATTATGTATAATTGCGCCCCCCTTACAAGGGATAGATACTTTAACTGTGGAAGGAAATGCTGATATTCACTAAAGATAATATTTAGAGCAAGGGAAACAAGAAGCACCCTTCTAAGCCTATCCTGAGCTCCCCTTTAAACCCTTAAAAATTGGTTTAGCTCTTGATGCACACACCAAAGCAATTTTCCGGGAAATAGATGAACTTTAGAGTCTCACTAAGAAGATAATAGATGGAATCACACCATTAATAGAATGCAAAAGCTGCAAAAAAATTTATTAATCAATTATTGTAATTGTGTCTATAAGCCTTAATTATATAGAGAATCATAAGAACTACTTGCCAAATTCTACCACTATTCAATAGGACTTACTTTCTAAATTAGGACTCCTACTAAAATAATTCAAAGACCTATTAGAAACTAAAGAAGACTCAAAGTAAAAACTTCAGAAAATAGCAAATATAAGAAAATAGAAACTTCTTAGAATAGGAAATCTCTAACAAAATAAGACTATCTAAATTTTAAAAAGGACTTAATAATTCCCAACGAGGATAGGAATTGACTAAACTTATAACCAAATAACTATTAACTTAACACTAAACAAATCCAAATCGATAAAATTGCTAAAAATATCCCTGAACATAGACTTTGTTATTCAGTTCTAAGGAGCTTTTAACCATGTAGGTTCAACCATAACCCCACCAAACATGCTCTTTTCCACGTGGCACCCATGGTGGGGCAATTGTCCCACATAACCTTTGCAAATATAAATTTTATCCTCATCATATAGGGTTTTGAGTTCAAACCCATGACCTTCCCTTATGAAAAGGCTTATCATGTGAATGTAAACCACCTTTCCAATGTCCCACTACAACTTCAATCCTATCCTCCTTGGCTTTCCCCACACCATTTTAGGGGTTTCTTAATTGCAACAACTCTCCCGACCTCATTTTATCTTTTTGCTGTTAATATATATTTTTATTTTTATTTTTTTATAAAAAGCATCTTAAAACTTGCTATAAAACTAGTCAGGGAAAAAGCAAAGGAGTTTAGGGCTCACAAACATCTAAAAAAGAACCGACTTAAAAATTCAATACTAGAAACCAAATATATATATATATGAGCCTGATGACATCGAGATGTTCAATTAATCCTTCTACAGATTATTCTAAATTATCAAATATTGGTGATCTCCTTCCAAATATACTTTAAGATATATATATATATATATGAGCCTGATGACATCGAGATGTTCAATTAATCCTTCTACAGATTATTCTAAATTATCAAATATTGGCGATCTCCTTCCAAATATACTTTAAGTACCTAAAAGGGCTAGATCCCACACAAGGGGAAAAAAAAATCTCATTTCTATCATGTTCTAACATCCAAACTTACACACACACACACAAGCCCACACACATGCACGAGAGAGAGATATTCAGCTGCTTCACTAGAATGTGAAGTGACTGCCACATATGTAAAAATATCATTTTGTTTTTAAACAAAAAGAAATAGAATGCTTGCAGGACTAAATAATGTGAGATGCCCCTGTCAACTCTCTCTACACCCCCCTCTATGCATGAGATGGGAAAAAGAAATACAATTGTCATGAATAAACAAATGCATGAAATTATCAAATTTGAAACGGGACCTTAAAAGTACATCACCATGAGGAAGCACATTGTAGTCTTCCCAAAAAGAAAAAAAAAAAATCTGTCCTCGACATAACCAAACTGATTCTTAGTTGAGAGAGTAACATAGACGAACTGATGAAGCAAAATAACAAAAGACACAATAAATGTTCAACATTTTTTTAAATATGCCCTGTATAGGACGCATTTGTTTGATATCCATTTCCTAAATATTTAGCAACCAATCTCGCAATTGTACATAGAGGAGCCGTCCAAGCAAATAAGTCTACTTTAGGGAAGCTACACCCCTCCAAATAGCTTTAACAGAAATGCTTGGGACCAAATCCACGGAATGAACGAAAATTACACGAACTGAAATTGTCCACATAGAAATTCCAAATTCACTTCCTCCAAAGAAATAAGAGTTAGAGACCCAAAAGCAAATCGAATCCTCAAATCTCAATCATCTTATGACCCTCTACACCACATGTTCCATTTTCAAATACTTAAGATTTAGATACTCCACCCCATTCTGCAAGGTAATTTTAGCACTAGAGTCTAGACTTTCTTTCACATGATTCTAGAGATTGTTGATCATGTGTTCAGTTGCTATTCCAATCATCGTGATTAGAAGAATCTACATCCAAGATGAGATCCCCGAAACAACTGAACCCATTAAGGTCTCAACAAAAAGCAATTTATAAAAAGGATTCAAAATCTGCAACTAGTAAATAGACTTGAAAACATTTCAAAGTAAGAGCCCTACCACAAACCACTAGGATTTATTCACAAGTGAACCTTACCAACTCATTTGAACCCAGAGTCCTAGACCAGCACTATAGACCTTATTGAAGGTTAAGTTATTACAATACATGATATTTGAACCCTAGATCTACCCCACCTCACCCCACCCCTTTACCACCAGAGCCAAGGCCCAGGGGTGCCTTTCTAAAGGCACAGATATTCCTCCAATGCATATGCTAAACCATGTACTAAAGGATTCCAAAATTTTTAACCATAATCATACAAAAATAACGTAATTGTCTCCTTGACAATATTTATAAGTTAAATAAAAAATCTCAAATTTATAAAATAGCACTTTTCTAAATATTTCTCAGCTTTTCCTACAAAAGTTAGTAACCCCATAGCACTAAAATATCAGAAGTTATTATCAACAGAACCCACTGTCATACCTGATACTCATAAGCCCCAGGAGCCTCATTGCTTCCAGCTAAGAAGCTTCCCATCATCACAGTAGATGCCCCAAGGACCAAAGCCTTGACGATGTGACCAGAGTTTGAAATGCCACCATCAGCAATGACAGGCACACCACTTCGTTCAGCAATAGAAGAAACCTTATAGACAGCAGTCGCCTAAAAAGTTTCAAGAAAAAAAATTATAATTTAGATTATATAATTGACTGAATAATCCTGAAAAATAGGAGAAATCTCAAATTTGTAATTATCCATACAAACAGAGAATCTGTTTACTATTTATGCACATTGAGTCATTCACTAGGGTCTGTTTGGTTGCTCAAATGAAAATTAAACGATTAATAGAGTATTTTACATAGTATTGAAGGTATAAATCCATCATCTTGAATGGGACCATTTTAAAAAGTCACAGTCATTACCATAGCTGATGTAATAGGATCAAATTCAGATATTTAAAATGCCTCTACTTTGAAATTCCACTCTCATTCATGGGCTATCATTCCCTTGAATATTCCCATTCAAGATGATGGATTTGTTCACAAAATTACATTACGAAACACAGAGATAATTCAATTTACAAGGGACATCCAAACAGCCCTAAGGAAAAGACCAAAGGAATACCACCAGATCAGCTTTGGTTGCTCCATAGAAAAACAGAATTGGATTTGGTGATGAGTTGATAAAACTCAGCACCATGCCAAAGTAATCCACACCCTTGAATGAGAGATTGAATAGCTTGGATTGAAAGTTGAAAAAGTTTACCAATGAGGTCATTTTGGTCATTTTAGTAGCACATTTTCAACTTTTAATCCAAGCCATCCAATCTCTCATTCAAGGGTGTGGATTACCTTGGCATGGTGCTGAGTTTTATCAACTCAGCACTAAATCCAATTCCTAGAAAAACTAATCTCATAATCAAGGACGGAGCCAGGAGTTATCTCCAATGGGGGTACTATACTATGATTCTGTGAAGTAGGAATTGAAAGCTCTGGAGAGTCTTTTTTTTTTTTTAAATTTACTTTTTGGTAATCATTTTCCAATGCAATACCAAAAAAAGAGGATATTTTTTGTCAACTTATTACAAATTGACTGTATTTATGCTTCAAAATGACTACCACCTTCCTGGTTTTGGCATTATGTTGGGAAGTAATTATCGAATGGTAATTTCTCCCCAACAAATAAAAAAAAAAAAAAAATTGTTTGAGCTAGTGGGGGCACATGCCCCCAAAGGCCCCAGCTCCGCCACTGCTCAACCCATTAATCTACAAGCATTTCTCTTGAAATCGCACCCCTCTAAAATAGCTTCAATTGCTTCCCATTATGTGATTTTCAATGGCTACAACTAGGGGTGTTCATGGTTTTGGTTAAAATCGAAAACCAAACCGAACCAGTCGGTTTGGTTTGGTATTTTTTGTCCTTAGGTTTGGTTTTGGTTCCAATTTTAGAAAACTGAATTAAACTGGTTTGGTTTTGGTTTTCATGTTTAAAAAACCAAACCAAACCGAAAAAACCGAAAACCATTTTTTATATATATATATAATTTTATATATTACATATTAAATTTAGTTTGTAAATTTTCTATTCTAATAAGGGAAGAATAGGTAATAGATTCAAAATAAACTTAGTTTGCAAATTTTCTATTATAATAAGGGCAGAATAAGTAATAGATTCAAAATAATAGTACACTACCGGAAGAAAAACATTTGGAATGGACTTGTTTTTGTAGATTTTAACTTTCTTATTGTTTTTTCTTTATTAGATTGGCATATATTAAACTAGCTATTAATGTTGTGTGAGATATTGGCGTGTATTATATTGGAGATTTGAACTTGAATTGACATAAGTCAATACTTTTCCATTTTAATATAATGTTTAATGTTTTTTTTAGTTGCTAATGTAATGATTTTATTAAAAATATTTTTATTTGAAGTTTGGCTGTCATTTTTTCCATTTTCAATTATTTGTTGCTGCTTGATAGGATAAAACCAAAACCAAACTGAACCAAACCGAAATTTTATGGTTTGGTTTGGTTTGGTTTTTTATAGTATGGTTTGGTTTTGGTCTACGAAGCAAAAAACCGAAGTATAATGGTTTGGTTTGAAATCTACCCTAAAACCGAACCACGAACACCCCTAGCTACAACTATAATCGATTTCGGAAAGAAATAAAAATGATTCTGAAGATGAATATACCTGTCCTCGACCCACAGCGCAAACTTCCTGAGTGGTACAAATGGACCCAGACCCCATACCAACCCTCAACCCATCGGCACCCGCCTGAATCAAATTATGCGCCTGGTACGCCGTCACCACATTCCCACCAATCACATCCAATTCAGGGTACGTCCTCTTCACATACTTGATCATATCAATCTGATAACTCGAGTTCCCTTGGGAACTATCCAACACCACCACATTCGCCCCTGCCTTCACCACATGCTCCAATCTCTCCTTATCCTGCTCCCTCGTCCCTATCGCCGCTCCCACCATGAACTCCCCGTCCGCCCCCACCGATGGCACTCCCAATCTCGGCAACCCCCTAATCCTCTCCACATCCGCCGTCGTCACCACATCCACCACCTCTCCGTCGTTCACTGTCGCCACAAAATCACGCTTCTCCGCTGCTAAGTAACCGGCGACTCGCTCGAAATCATAACTCGCCGGCACAGAAACCGGGGAATTCACCATGTAATTACTAATTCTCGATTCCTTATCGCTCAAATGCACCCAATCCGACTTCGACACGTAACCTAACAACTTCGAATTCGCCCTCCCCGACTCGGTGACCAAAACGCAAGGCGACGCAGCGAACTCGTCGACCGAACAGATCGAATCGGACGGGGACTTGAAGATGGGATCGGATACGAAGGGGATGCGTCGAGACTTGGTGAATCGGATGTGGGCGGCTTGATCGGAGGGCGACGAATTGGAGTGGACAATCCCGATGCCGCCGAGGGAGGCCATGGCGACGGCCATGGAGGACTCTGTGACGGTGTCCATGGGAGAGGCGACGCATGGGATGGAAAGATGGATGTTGCGGCTGAGTTTGGTGCCGAGTTGGACAGAGTCGGTTGGGAAGTCGATGTAGTGTGGGAGGAATATCACGTCGTCGTAGGTGTAGGAGTAGCCTTGGTTAAATAGCCTCACCGCCGTGAATCCGTCGTCGATCACCGGAGCTCCGTCCATCCTGCCGTAGCCGCCGGGAGACGTCGCGGAAAGAGAAGGGGGCTAGGGTTTGGTAAGGGATTTCGTCAAGTGCGTATGCGAGGTGAAGACAATAAACTACATCAAATGTGGAGGGAAAAATCCAAATCTTGATATATTGTTGCGCAGTGCATGGTAATTAGAGTGGACCCTCGTCGTCGATGAACATATGTTGGGCCCTTAGTAAACTGAAGAAAAAAAGAGGGGGAGGGGGGGAATCCGGTGGAGGGCACAAGGCCACAATGAGCAGCACTCTACAGTTTTGTTGGTCAATTTCATTTTCCCATTTGTAGTAACCAATATATATATATATATATATATATATATATATATATATATATATATATATATTTTGCCATCAGAGATCAAAATTAGGGATATAAATGGGACAGGTTTTTTTGTGGCCCCATCCCGTCCTGTCCCATCCCGCTTCTAGTGGGAAGGGTTTGGGTTACTATTTAATAGGATAAGGGCGGGTTTGAGATTTTTTAAGAAGCCGTTAAGATTTAGGACGGGGTTGGGATTTTCATTAGAACCTGTCCCGATTGTCTACTCACTTTTACTATTATACCTCTATTAATATATAATAATACATTTATGCCATTTATAATATATAAAAGCCTTTAATTTGTTAGATTACTTTTCGCCTTTGTTAGGATCCTATTTCTTTTTCTTCGTTATTTTATTCTGTTTTGTTACGAGTTGTGACACTTTTATTAAAAGAAATTATTGTTATTACGTGATTCTTTTTAGTTGTTATGTTGTGTTTTATTAATTTTTCATATAGAAAAATTGAAAGTAGTTTAATGAATTTAAGGAATGAATTTTAAAAATTTCTTATTATAAATATGGTAAAATAAAATAATTATTTTTTCTTAAAAACAAATTTATGTTATAGAATGTAATTGATTTTTTGTTTCGTCCCTTCTCATCCTGTCTTATCCCACAAAGTATAGACGGGACGGGAATGAGAATTTCAACTTTAAATGGGACGGGAATGGGAATTGGAAGTTAAATTCAAAATGGGTTTGGAATGGGGTTGGGACGGGATAAATCCCAATGGGTTGGAGTTGGAAGAGGGCTCCCTGTATCAAACCCGTCCCTTTGACATCTCTAGTCAAAATAATTATGGATATTATGTATTTTTTATTAAAAAAAAATGGATTATGATGAAGGTTTCCCCATTAAATATATGGGTGTTCTTAACATGTGATCTTAGGATACATGTTAAGCTGCAATTAATAATCCAATCATTGCATTAAAAAAAAAAAAAAGTGTTTTCATAGTTTTCCAAGCATTTTCACATTTTTCCAAGTAACTTTCACCATTTATAATGCAATTTTATCATTTTTAATGCAATTATTGGGTCATTAATTATAGTTTAAAGCACACGTTAAGAAGACCCTTAGTATATTGATATAAAATCTTATTGTTAATATCACATGGTGTAATCATAAGTTTCGATCAAATATCAATACTCTTTTTCGATCAAAATGTTTCATGGGCTTTGATTGGGGCATGTGAGTCTATTTTGACATATTTTTCTTAAATCAATCTTAATTAAGGATGTCAATGGCATTTTTCCTCTTCACTTGTTGAGTGAACGATTTCAGATTTAAACTTGTGAAAAAATATTAATATCTATTTGTTGGTATTAAGAGAAGCTAGGATACCAAAAAAATATATACTATATTTTTCTTTCTTTTTTTTTTTTTTTTTTTGACAATTGATAGAATTTATCTTTACTACAAATGTCAATGCTTCTTTATAATTTTGAATTCAAGATCACTTACTTAATAAGTGAGATAAATCCCATCAAACTATAACTAGTAATCAAGCACACGCAATGCATGTGCAACACAGTTTTTCAAGTTTTCACTTTATCGATGGAACTACTATGTCACTTTGCCCAAGAGACGTGTATCAAATAAGAATATTTTTTGGGACATTTTCGTCTTTTAAAATAAGCAGATTTATGGGCATTTTCATTTTTAAATTTGACTTTAGGGTTAATTTAGTCATTCCATGCATTATCACCTTCAATAAGGGTAATCTTGGCATTTTTGAAAGTTTTTTTGCATGACATCAATAATTTTTGTTAGTCAACTAACGGTTAATGTAGGGATGTGCAAAAAACCGCCTAATCCGTCAAACCAAACCAATCTGCTCCATTTCGCACCGACCCAAGTAGTTTGAGAGAATACGCGGATTGGTTTGTGTGGGTTGAGTAATAAATTTGGCGGTTCGGTTTGGTTGGTGGGTTGAACTTTGTCAAACCGCCAATAAACCAACCCAACCTGCTTTCAATTATATATATATATATATAGTAAAACTGCTTCATCAAAAAATATATATATAAATATATAATATTTACACTTTTTACAAGAACATGTTAAGTCATTATAGGTTTTTTTTTTTTTAAACTTCTTGTTACTTGATCTATAATTATTTTGTGGGATTTGATATTATAGAATGTTAAATGATTTGTCTCTTTTTACAAAAAAAAAAAACAATATTTTGTCTTTAAACATTTTTGCTAAGAAATCAACAAACCATCCTCATAAATATTATAAAAGAACACTTTTTGGCTATTAGACAATTCTCATAAAATTTATGAAAGGGAATGATACAACCCGCCCAATCCGCCTAAACCGTTGGTTCAAAACCGCCAAAAGAAATCAACCAATCCATCGGTTTTTAGGGCCAACGGTTTGGTGATGGGTTGAAAATTTTGCAAACCGCCTTTGTTGGATTGGTTGGTGATTTATCTCCTAACCGCTCGAAACCGATCTGCGCACACCCCTAGGTTAATGGATGAAGGGGTGGTCTATGTGATTTTCATCAAACCTCAAAGGAGGTTTGTGGCTTTTTTCAAAACCTCAGGGGAGGTTAATGTGATTTTTCCAAATATTTAATAAGATTGAGGACGGTCAATTAGAAACGGAGAGAGTAATAAACAACTTGCAATTAATAATAAAAAATTGAAAAGACCAAAGCTTCCATCAAAAAGACGAACCAGATCTCTCCTTCTTTCAACCAATCTTTCAATCCGTTGGTATCTCCTCCATGTTTGACAACAAACAATGATATCAAGCTTCCATCTTCACCATTCCAACATTTAATTTGTAAAATACCCAACAAGCTCATTCATTCCTACCAGAACAAAATACGTCCAACTATTTTCTCTTCCCATCAACATTAGATCTGGCTGATCGAAGCCCAAACCCCTTTTCTTCTTCTTCTCATCTCACCTTCTTGTTTTTTTCTCTCCTCGTACCAGAAATTGTAGAAAAATAAAAGATATGAATTTATTGGCTTAATATAACATTTCCGCAAAAATAAAATAAGATGAAACAAACAGAGTAAGCACTTTTTTTTTTTGCCTTTAATTTCTTTAAACTTCTTTGCAATTCTTTTTCTCTCTCTCTTTTCTGACCATAATCACTACTATCCACCAAGAATATCACCATATATATATATATATATATAGTTATGAAATTCATACTACCACCACCATCTCTCTGTTTTCTATTATACTATTTTCCATCCTCTGAAAGATTCCGTGCAAGATTTATTTTATTATTTGGGCCCACCAACATCACGGTGCACATTCTTGGTGCCCAGCATCACAATGCTCATTCACCTCCAACCCATCACCATTAAGACGTACTCAAATTCGCATAGATCATCATCTTTGCAACTAAAGCTTCTCACTCCTATCCCATTCCCACCACTATCAAGGGTCTTGGGTTTGGGAGAGGGAATTGTTTTGGGAAATGAGTTAGAGGAGGGTTTACAAAGGAGAAGATCCCGTGCTGAGTTGATAAAACTCAGTAGTGCCAAGATGAAATGAACCATTGAATTAGTTTTTAGATGACTCGGATTTAAAGATCAAAAGTTAGTACTGAAATGATCAAAATGACCTCAATGAATTATTTTTTTATCCTCAAATCTAAATCGTCCAAAATCTAATCCAAAAATCTATTTCGCTTTGACACCATACTAAATTTTATTAACTCAGCACTATGAATCCTCTCCCGATTTACAGCTTTACAATTCATTTACTTTATTATTTTGACAAGTTTTTTATTATTTTCTTAAGGAACCTCAAACGGAAACTTGATGCCGTGAATGAGTTTGATTGAAGTGCCGCAGAAAGGTGACATTGATAAAAGTGAAGTCCCTGTCATTGATTTTTTATTTTTTATTTTTTTGCCAAAAGGACAAACAAGAACAATAATAATAATAACAGTAATGGTTATCTTTATAATTTTTAATGCAAACTAAGTGCATTCTGACAAGGAGCACCAAACCAAATCTCAAGCAACCAGCTGAAATTAACAAATTGGGGGAATTACATATTGGTTCGGTTAGGGACAAATAATTATAATTACTTACTAGTCATTATTACTTAAATTAGTAGTTATTTATTATGAAGGTAATAATTATTTGTATTGATTTGTAATTCTTTACCCTAGCCAGACCAATTTGTAATTCTCTCAATCAAATTAAGAGTACTTTCGTATTTGACAAAAAACTTGGATGAGGAGAAGAATTTGTGTGTAATGGTAATGCAATACCATCTGTATTACTCCATAAGTTAATATAAAAACAGTAAAATAGAAATCCACAGTTTTGTAGTAAGAATGTTGATATGATATTCCTCTCTCTCTCTCTCTCTCTCTCTCTCTCCCTCTCTCTATATATATATATATATTCCTAACTTAGGAAATACGGATGACATTACATTACTGTTATATACAAGTTTTTTTTTTTTTTCCTTTTTTTTTCTTTTTCTTGCATCCAAGTTTTTCTGTTTTCTTTCTCAGCATACAATTCCCCCCCGCCCCCTCCCTCTCTCTCAATGAGGTCTTCGGGAAATACTTATGGTCTTCGGGAAATGCAGTTAAAGTCCCAAACTTCACCAAATCCAGATCCCATTTTTAGGATAGGGAACTATTTGGCTTGTTCTACATAGGTAGGAGTTCCTTTTTACCTTTCCTAACTTTTAAGCACTTGTCCAAAACAATAATACATTTTGTACATGTATTCCTTTGTTTATGTAATTATGGACACATTCATGTCTACATGTTCACATATTCATATGCATATGAATGTGTGTCTATATGTTCACATTCATGTGTTCGTGTCTTTGTCTCCAAGTTTGTCAATTAATTATGACAAGTGGCAAAATATGAGTGGTGATAAGGAATAGTTTTTATTTTATTATGGGCGGTGTAAACAAAGCACCCTCTATACACCATGCACCTCGTATAGCACCCAACTTACACAAATAAAAAAGAGATCTGTTAAATAAATTAAGGGGTTTTGGTCCATACCCGTAGTATCACATAAAATGCATTTAGTGCTGCATTTAAGGTGTTGTACATAATGTTTCCCTTTTATTATTAAGGGAAATAAGCGAAAAGTCCATTTACAAGTCCAACTAATTTTATTGTATAGCCTCAAGTCCAAAAACATTTTTAAACCTTAACGTTTGATGCAAAAGACCTTTTTTGCCCTCTCAACTGTTATGGTAAAGTCCTCTTAACTGTAATTAGGACTGTAAATGAGCCGAACCAAGCTGAGCTTTGGAATGCTCGTCTTGGTTCGTTAAAAAGATTGTTCATTAATAAACGATCCGAGCTTTTTAAATTTCAAGTTTGAGCTCGACTTGTTAGAAAATATTCGAGCTCGAGCCGAACTCGAGCTTTGTCTCGTTTAGGATTTTTTTTTTGGGGAGGGGGGATAAGTGGTTTAGAATCACCATCTCAAGCATAAACAAAAAAATCGACAGTAAGAAACATCATCCAAGCATGAACCATAAAGAACCCAAAATCAAAACCCCATAAGGCCATAACTGTTTTCAGTACTATTAAATAAAGAGTTGCAATAAACTTAAAAAACTAAAGTTATTTGTTAATGCATAAGAGCTTTCTCGCGAGGAGTTCCATTTCTTTCTCTTAATGCATAAGAGCATCCCCAAGGGTACTAGCTATTTTTTTACTACTTTAGTTAGCAAAATGGCATTTTTTAAAGGGAATTTTGGCCATAGCCCCTATGTATAAGACTCATTTTACAATAGACCCCAAAGCAAATTACGTTTTCTGAAAACCCCTTTTGGCACTATACGGACTAAAAAACCCCTAACTTTACACTTGCAAGTATTTACGATCGTGCCATCTTACTCTTTATCCTAAAAAACAGGGATTTTAATCCCATTTTTTCAGCCGACATTATAGAAGAGAATCCCCATTAAAAACGGAAAAAAACACCTTCTAAACATATTGCCCAACCATTCTAGGGTTTCATTAGACTGTTCGTGAGATCCAAGTTCCTTTTCGAAGACCATTTGAAGACTTTTGAAGACCATTCAATTCCGTTTCAAGAAGCAAACTGCCGGAGAAAAGTGAGTCTAATGCTTCCATTTAGTTGTGATTCATGTTTTCTTTTTGATTTTCTGTTGGGAATAGTAAATCGACATGCTTTTTGGTTGGTTTGGTTCCCGTTTCCTTTTGATTCCGTTTCAAGAAACAAAATGTCGAAAAGGAGTCTAATGCTTCCATTTAATTGCGATTCATGTTTTCTTTTTGATTTTCAGTTGTGAATAGTAAATCGGTATGCTTTTGGTTGATTTTGTTCTCGTTTTTTCATATTTTATGAAGATGTAATTGTAGTTTTAATACCCAAACGGTAAATCCATACTATGTGAGATTTGTTGTTTCGTTTGGACAAATTCTTTGGAATTTTAGATTTTTTTTTTATTTTTTTAAATTTTATTTTGTATTTTGGATGTACGATAGTAACATGATACTAGTTTTGGAGTTTATATTGCGAAATAGTAACAGTATGATATTATTGTCCAAGTAACATTTTGGGGTAGTAAGCATTTGATATCATGTTTTTATTCCCCAAAAGTATGTTGTTACTATTGATAATAATACTTTGAATCAGTATACATTTGCTATTCATGTTTCTTGTTTTAAAAATAGTATGGTAGTGCTGTCACACACTATAGTTTGCAACAAAGTATTTTCTCTAACATGTTTTCTATGTTAAGTAGTACGTTGTTACTGTCAACTATAATAGTTTGTTAATATCTATGCGTTTGTTTATTGTGTTACTGCATGAAGGTAGCATCTGGACTACAAATTTCAGAAAGCTTGACTATGCATGAAGTCCAAAGTTGAAGAAGGGACATCGTATAAGAAATTATTGATGATGGTGACCGATCATGGATGCGAAAATGGGCTAAACAAACATCAACTCCAAATGCAAGTGTAGCAATTTCAATCAAGACACTATCAATTGCATATCTAAAAACTAAAAAGGGTGAGAGAAAAGAGAAAGGGGTGGACAATATGTAGTGTGTTGGGTCAATCTGTACAAAAATAGATATTCACTTGTACTGTGATTAGGAATGTGTAGATATTCCTTTGTATTGTGCTGTTTTTTATTTTTTCCAATCGTAACAGTAACAGTTTACTATTGATAGTACAAATTTAATTGACAAATATGCATTTACAAGTAGCACTTTACTAATTCTCACTTGCAATTCGAAAATGTCATAATGATAAAAATTAAGTAGTGATGTCTATCAAATTGTCACAGGGGTAATCGGATATTCACTTGTAATTTGTTGCTGGTTATTTTTTGCATTTGTAATAGTAACAATTTATTATTGAGTGTATGAAATTTAAAGGACAAATATGCATTTGCGTTTGTACATAGCACTTTACTTTTCTCAAATATAAATAGCATTTTCACACTTGTAATGAAAAAATATCTAATGCTAGGAATTCAGTACTGATGTGTATCAAATTTTCAACAGGGATGATCGGATATTCACTTGTACTGTGCTGCTGTTTACTTTTTCCATTTGCAACAGTAACAATTTACTATTGACAGTTAATTGGAGGAATATCATACACTCTCCTATTGTGATATTATAAGGATCTCTTATAGTAACAGTTTACTATACGTACTTAAAAAATTAAATTTTTTTGAGTTATATTTATACAACCATCCAACAGAGCATACGCAAAAAAAAATCATCCATTCAACATGAAGTGGAAACAAAAAAAAAAAAAAATGGCGCATGAAGTCAACGGCTTGGACTTTATGAATCAAACTCCTAATAAATTCCAACTATTACAGATGCTAAAACAATTGAAAGTGGCTAGCATTGCACACTAAATTGGTTTTGTCATGTTTTTTTATTATGAGTTTCGAGCCGTCCACACCTACTGCATTTTATTTGTCTTATTGTCTTATCTTCCCTCTTCTAGGAGATATTCATCTCTTTTTTGATTTACAAGATGATCATTTCGTGTTGGGAAGAATAACAATATCACAGATTTCTTTGTTGACGGTCCATTGTTGATCCAAAATGTAAAAAACCCTGAATTACAAAGCAAATAGTATTGTGTTACTATGTAAAACATGAAACATACATAAACATATATGTATGAAAAGACCAGCATGTATAACCTAAATAATAGTATCGTGTTACTATCCGACATGTTAAAATCCTACAATGAACTGTAAACATAACCCAATAGTACCGTGTTACTATCCAATATGTTTAAAAATCATATAATGAACTGTTGACAATAACATGGTACTGTTAAAAGTATAAAAAATTGAATTACACCTACTTACATTAAAACCCAGCATATATGACCACTACAAACTAGCATATGTGAACAACACAAACTAAAAAAATGCAGCAAAAGACAAAAATGATTGATCTACTCCTTTGGTTGTATCAAAAATGAACCCAAAACACACAAAAAACGAACAACATGAACACAAAATCTGGTAATATGATGGTCGAACCTATTAAAAACCTTGAGATTAAATTGAACACATACTAAAACAACAAAAAATGGAGTTCTTAACATAAACGATTTAATAAACTTATGTCGATAAACCAGAATTTTCATAACAAAGCAACGAAAACAATGAAAACTCGGATCTAATGCTTGAACACCCTTCAAACCCCCATCGTTGTTGCTGAACTCAGAAAATACAAACAAAACCAGCACATAATTTCTCATTAAACTTCGAAAAAGACAAGAAAAATGGTTGATTTCACTTGAAGAAGACGATAGGAGCAAGAACATTCAAAAATGGCTGATAGCAACGCACCAATGCCGAGTTGAAGAAAGAGAAAGACAATATCCCAAGGATTTCTCTCCCACGATTGGAAACCCCCCCAAAAAATCAGCCCTTCCTAAAAATCTGGTATAAACAATATTAAAAAGTCAAAAAAGGGTAAAAACGGTATACAAAAATTGCTACTTACCTTGTCACAAAAAAACCTTTTAAAACAGGAGTTATGGAGTTAAAAAATCTTATGGTGGGGTTTTGGTTAAAAGCAGTCCCCTAATAGGGGTTATTGCTAATTTCCCCTTTTTTAAAACAGCTAGCTAGCTATCCACGTAAATACTCCAAGGGTATTAGTTATTTTTGAGCTATTTCAATTTTTTTAATAATCTTTCTTTTTTTAATCATTTGGTGGATTGATAAGAAGGGAATAATGCATAAAGAGATGACAAATGTTACTTTTTTAACTAAAAATAGTTTAACTAGCGAATGTTTACTAGCTAAATGTAGCTAGCCGAAATGAAGATAGTTAAAATAGTTAGCCATATAGCTAGCCCTTGGAGAAGGAAAAAAGTGCTTTGACTAGTTAAAATAGTTAAGGAGGGTTGGATATCTAGCTCATTGGAGATGTTCTAAGAAGCCAAATATTTTCCTCAGGGATGTCAAAATTGGCTCTCAAAATACACGTCCCACTTAATTATCTTGCTTCGCCTGATTAGCATGTATTATTGTCGGTATTGTTTATCTAATCCTCCTGCTATGCTATGCCACTACCAATAAAACTGGAACGTTCCTGTATATCAGATATATGACTGATGCAAGAAAACATGCATTATGATGCCTTTGCCCTTTATAGACACGTTCAGACATTCGATTATATTTGATTTATTAATATTATTATTTAATGAATCTTTAATTTATTATGAATTTTTTACAAAGTTTGGTAATTTTTTGGGAAATTTTAGATTTGTCGGCATATAAAAAGATAATTATAATTAGTAGTCATTGTCAATTAAGTTAGCAATTATTTATTAGAAAATTGGCAAATAGCATTAACTATAATTATTTTTCCGTAAACTGACCAATCTAAAATTCCTCCAATATCTTTTTTCTTTTATTCTTAATTCTCCCACAATCATTGATGATTTGATGGGAAAGTAGGAGAGAAAATAAATTATAAAGACCATCACTCTTATGCATACCCACGTGGGTTCCATTCCTCCACGAGAGAGGCAGTCACTTAGATGGTCAAAAGTGTAGGTCCACAGAGCCACTAGGCGTAAGACTAGTCTAATGTTATTGAAATACAGAGTAAAAATGTAAGATTAAGATCGAGTAGGGTTCGAACCCTGCAATTATACAATAATAATAATAATAAAAAAATGCTGGTCCATTTCTATGAAGAGGAAGAGATTGATCGAGGGGTGTAGTGATTGATTATCTGGTAAAGGTTAGGCCGTATGAACATGCAAGTAGTCTTAGCCATTTCTATGAAGAGGAAGAGATGGCTTTGAGACAAGTGGAAATGCTGGAACATATGGGAAGCCATGGGGCAAAGCTTGGTGTGGTGGAAAAGGTTTCTTTGACTACTTCAAAGAATGAGATCAACAGCTTGTGAAGGAGTTTGGATGGATCATTTGCTTGTACTTTAGCGTGTTAGGGTCTTTATGGTAGTTTTAGAGCGTGAAAGGTGAAGTTTTTAGTTTACAAGATTGTATATAAGTTTGTCAACTTAGGCTCTATTTGAGAGACTTCAAGAACAATCATAAAACAAGGGCACAATTGGTGTTGCGTTTTGCTGCTCTTTGAACTTCCTTAACTAACGGATTGAGTTACATTTTGTTGTATATATTTTACATTAATCTTTAGTTGGGTCAATTGTGTATATACTAGTTATCTTTTGGATTAATAAACCTGGTAGGGGTCTACCTTAAACCCCACCCTCCTAACCGACTTGGATCCTGTGTAGGTTATTTTTTATTTTTTATTTATTTTAGGGATCTTGTATGACTTTTCATGCCCTTAATCCAACAAGTCTTTATTTTTATGTTCATTTACAAACCAAACAATCCAATGACTAAAAAAAGTCTTACAAGATTCCTATAAGGGAAAAAACCTACAGAAGATCCATGTCTCCTCCTAACATGAGATGCTTGCTTTAAAAAACAAAAAAGTTGTTTGGGAACGATGAGGCATGCCCTGCTGTATGGGTGGACACGTTTGAGACCACAAGATTCCTTTTATACTTAAAACGGAGTTTTGTTATGGTGAAACCATGAAAGTGTTAGATAGAGATAAAGAGTAAGGGTCGAACTTCGAAAACTAGATCAGATT
Organism: Liquidambar formosana; assembly: GCA_039720395.1. NCBI lineage: Eukaryota > Viridiplantae > Streptophyta > Magnoliopsida > Saxifragales > Altingiaceae > Liquidambar > Liquidambar formosana. The sequence goes on along the minus strand of CM077834.1, from coordinate 22,347,388 downwards.
AGATACAATCCATAACTGTTAAAGGGTTTTTAAATAAATCAATTCACAGTTGGTTTGAAAAAAAAACTGTGTTTATACCTTATTTTTAGAATAAACCTAAACTGTTTAACAGAAAAAAAAGACTTATCAAACAATATGAAATCAAAATTAATCAGACTTATTTTTAATTGGCCAGATTTTTAAGTTTGCCAAACCTACAGCCCTTAACATTTTCTAGTGTATGTCATAGTGTTTCAAAGTCTGAAAAGCACAAGAGTTTCTCTTCTTCTAGTAAGAGTAGAATGCAAGAAAGTCTCCCCCTTTTTTCTTTTGCCTTTCCCAATTAGTTTGCTAAATTTTTAGAAATCTTGGACTAACCCGACAAACACAAATCTTTTAAGGACTGTTTGGGAGCTAGTGTGTGGATTAACTTTAAATGCCCTTTAATCCTAGGATTCCACGTGTCGATTCTTCCATCCTTGTGTATCTGTTCCAATTCCTAAAGCAAAAGAGAGCACAAAATTTTGACTTCTCCTATGACTTCAACTTACTCGAGACATTTCAATAGAATTCTTGGGAAGATTACGTTGTTCCAATAAAATTGACTCTTCGTACATCTGAGTTGATTCAAATAGGATTCATCAGACATCACATGACCATGCTAGAGTTGGACTCACTAAAGCAGAACCAAACTTCGGGCTTCACCCACCCGGCCCACACCCAAATCTGTCAAGACCCAATTTCTCCTGTTTAGATCAAAATTGTTACATCAAAAGGAAAAGGAAAAAGAAAAGAAAAAGATGATCAAATCCCAATATATCACTTAGAGCATCTCCAGCAGAGGTAGCAATATCACTTAGGATATGGAAAGATTTGCGGTTAGCCATACGAGAAGAAAGCTCTCTCACAACCAACATTTGTGGTAGAATGAATCACAAAAAATCCATTTTTAGTTCAAGAAGAATGAGCACAAAATATTGGAAAATTACGGGTTTTAGACTGAAACATTTTTTAAAAATGATTCGAACCCAAACATGTCCATAAAACAAGAATCCATACAAAGCCCAAAAAACCAAAATAATTATTAGAATTTGTATGCCAAAAATTAATACGTATGAAAATTATATGACCTTTTTTTTTTTGGGTAAAAGGTAAGAATTTATTAAATAAGTATTATTATTCAATGAATGTTATTATTCGTTGAATAATACTTATATATGGAGTATAATATATTAATATTAACACATAATTATACATATAAATATTTTAGAATTCGGGAATTCGGTCCAAGTTCAGTTCTAAAACCTCCGAAACTAGAATCGGACTGGTTATTGTTTGGACTGGAACCGGAACTGGATTGAATTGATCGGACCGGTCCGATCCTCTGGTCTATCCGAATCATGTTGCACCCCTACTTTTCATGAGCTGCTCTTCACCGTCTCTTTTAGCTATTTCCAAAACAATTTCCAATGTTACAGAATTTTTTTAAAGCATACAAGATCAATGTTTTCAAAAAATTTCCGGAAGATGCAATGCCCCAACGCCACGCTAACATCACCAATCGCACCACCATCACCACCGCTGCACAATTGTTGACACCATGACTGCCACAACACTGCCCAGTGCCCAACTTGCCATCGCTACCAGCATACCAGCCACCGCTGCCACCACCACCAGGAACACGGCTCCGACTCCACCACTGCCATCGCTACCATTGCCACTCCATGCCACCGCCACTCCGTTGGCACCATTACCACCATGTCAACACACTACCCTCCTTCAACATGGCCGCCTTTCACATCACAGTGTAGTACGTAGTGCACCATTGTATATTTGTATTAATATGAGGAGTTTTTCCGCCCACTTTGGTAACATGGAAAGATTCACAAAGAAAATCCTCTTGCAACAAATTCCACTTCCTCACAAAGTATATATAAAAATATATAAGTAACTCGAGGCTTAATCACTACGGGAAACAATAAGCAAAAGTAGATGGCACAAATACATCAATGATGAATTTGTTAGAAAAATTATAAAGAATAAAGATTTTTTGGAACATAACAACTAAAATTTTGGAGTTAAGGATTCCAACAACTTACTAACCTCAGCCTCTGGCTCTTCCTTTTAAAAATGATTGACAACACCACTAAACCAATATATTATTGGTTAGAAGTGACATACCATGCAAATGTTGCAAATATTGCAGCCAAGGGCGGAGCCAAGATTTGAAATTGACAAAAAAAACTAAGAAACACAAATATATATAAATATATAAAAAATAAACGAGTTTATAATTAATTTCTAACTTACGTATACATAATTATGTAAGTATTTGACGAAAACAAAAGAAAATATACATTTGAGCATGAAATTGAAAAGTACCAAAAAAAAATTAAAAAAAAAAATGAACGTACCCTATTGAAGCTGCGTCCTGCAGTTCTTCATAAAATAGAAATCATCTATTATTAAGTCTAAATCAATATTTTCTAAAATTTCATTTTCGATATAGAGAAATAAGATTGAAAATCTTATCACCGGTCGTCGTTGACCGTCGACGTTGCCAGTGTTGTCACAGTGAGGGAATCGAGAGATTTGGAGAAGTTTCCTAAATCACAAGCCAAATCACAATTGAAAAAGCCCACTGTTTAGCTTCCTCCCCCCCCCCCCCCCCCCCCAACCCCTTTTTTTTCTTTTACCTGATGTCTTTTGTTTGGATCGAGAGGAAGAAATGTCTAGAATAGTAGAAAGGGCAGATGAACACCAGGTGGGCTAGTTGTAATCCTTATTCCCTTCTCTATTTCTGGATTTCCCCTTCTTTGTTTTGATTTTGGGCTATGCCTTAGTTTGGGCTGTTTTAGTATGGGCTACTTAAGATTTTGAGCTGATTTTCTATTTATCTGATGTGGTCTAACTTCAATATCCAACAAAATTACACAAGTAAAAAAAAAAAAAAAAAAAAGTTGGGTGGGCTACCTGGGCCACAGCCTAGTATAGCCCACCACATAGCTCCGCCCCTAATTGTAGCTTTCACTAGCACTAAAATCAAAGAAAATCAGACTTAAAAATAAGAAATGATATTCAAATTCAGCACATTATTTATTACCTATAGAGCAATTCTAGGGTCAGGGTAACTTCTTAAAGATGGTTTTACATAGTGAAGTAATTAGCCAACAAGTAAAAAGCAAGATAAACAAAGGCCCTGTTTGGGAAAACTGTAACTTTTGCTTTTAGACAAAAGCAGAAGAGAATTAGAAATTATGAGAAGCAGAAGAGAATCAGTCTCTGTTTGGAAACTGTATTTCAAAAGTGCTACTAGAGTTGAAAATGATTTTTTGTCTGTTTAGGAAGAACATTTGCTGAAGTTGTTATAACCCTAAATTGATTAAACTGTCCCTTATAATAAATGATTTTTTTTTATATATTTTTAATATTAATGATTAGGGGTATCCTAGGCCATACTCTTATCGAAATTTGAGCTCAAACTATTTTCCTAACAGCCTAGGTGATACATCACATAACCACTGAGCAGCGATGAGTCAAAACGATAACCTTTGAAAAACACACACAAGAGTACTTGACCTCTCAACCAACCCCACAAAGGTGTATTATTAGGGATTTTGCTTACGTGTTTTTTTTGTTTTTTTTTTAAAAAAAAAACAAAGAAGAAGAAAAAAATAGAGCATGAATCGATATTTTAAAAAAAAAATATATCAAAAATCCAAATTTTATGGAATCAATTCTTTAAAAAATTCCAACAAGTATAAATCAATGAATATATGAAGGGCGAAAAAAAAAACAAAGATTTAAAGTTTAAATTAGTATCCTACAGATTCAAGTTGATTGAAGTTACTAATACATTGATGCCAGTAGGAGAGAGGAGTACAGTCGCAAGAGAGAAGAGGAGTTTGGGTTTAAGGTGGGGCTATTATCGTTTTGTTAAAGGATATGGGTGGAAAAAATTGTTTTCGTACTCAAGTATTAAGGGTAGTTTTGGAAATATGAAAATTTATTAAAATCTTTTGCAAAAGCTAACACTAGCTTCTGATTAGAAGTTAGAGATAGTCTGTGATAAGTAATATTAATTGAAATTACTCCCTAATTTATATTTTTTAGTTATTTTATTATATTTAATTTTGTGTGTTTAAAGTGTTCTTGATTTATTGCAGGGCTATTGAGTTTATACTAGAAAAGATGACAATCAGGACTACTTAAGCTAATAAATGCAACTTGAAATGGGTTTCTCACTTGCCTAAAATTTCATGGAGCTGTAATAAGAGTTGGGTCAACAATTTTGAAGATTTGAGCAGCTGAAATTCAAAGATAAGTAAAGAAATTCATGATCCCAAAATCAGCAGCAAATTTGGACAGATTGACCAAGTTTTGGTAATCTGGCCATAACTTGTGATTCCCATATCCGATTTGCGTGAAATTTGTGACTCTGGAAAGAGGACTTAAAGAACTACAATTGTTTAGTTTATGGCATTTCCTGATTCAAACGTCTTCCAAGTAAAAAATGAGCTGGACGTGGACTTATTTGCAAAAATTTAAATCTGGCAGCATTTGTCAAAGTGAGAACATGGGCAGCCAAGAATTCAAAGAAAGTGGGCATTGCTTTTGACTTGTGGGATCAGCTGGATCCTTCCCCCATCTCCTATAAATACCAAGGGAATTCACAGGGGGGAAAGGGGAGGAAAAGAGGAGGAGGGTACAAAGATGGCAAAGGGGAGGAAAAGAGGAGGAGGTACAAAGATGGCAAAGGGGAGAGACTAGTTCTTGGTTATCTACATGGCCAACTAATCTTTGTCTTAGGGGGAGATGAAGCCCTAATCAAGTATTGTGTATTTTATTGTATTGTGTCGTTGTTGATTTGATTATTTGTGTATGAGGATTGCATAACTAGGAGGATTGTATTATTGATACAATTGGTTTTAGTGTTTTTATCTCAAATTGTGTTTAATTTCTGTGTTTTAAATACAATGGTTATGCAATGATTTTCACTGTATATATATTTAGAGATTAAGATGATTCATGCTTAGACAAGATGAGTCGTGCTCACAAATTAGTTTAGAGTAGAGTAGGTGAGACGGTTCATGTTATATCTTTGATGAGTTATGCCTAATTTACAAATATATGAACCTTTCTTGATGATGTCATTGGGCTTGTAGCTACAATGAGTCTTGCTCATACCAAATAATAACTTCTTGAAACACGTTACAATAAGTGCATTTTTATACAAGATTAGTGGTGGATACGAGACCCTAAGTATTTTTTTTCTTGAAGAAAATATAAATTTATTTTGCTTGCATTCCATAGAGTTCAAAACTACAAAAATCATCTTTTTGAATTATTTTAGTATTCAGTTTTCAAAATTAAAATAATCTTAGTACAGTCCCTGTGGTACGACACCCGTACTATCATTATATACAAATTTTTGCATCCTACGGGTAATTGATTTTTGACCGTGTCAAAAATCAATTACCCGTAGGATGCAAAAATTTGTATATAATGATAGTACGGGTGTCGTACCACAGGGACTGTACTAAGATTATTTTAATTTTGAAAACTGAATACTAAAATAATTCAAAAAGATGATTTTTGTAGTTTTGAACTCTATGGAATGCAAGCAAAATAAATTTATATTTTCTTCAAGAAAAAAAATACTTAGGGTCTCGTATCCACCACTAATCTTGTATAAAAATGCACTTATTGTAACGTGTTTCAAGAAGTTATTATTTGGTATGAGCAAGACTCATTGTAGCTACAAGCCCAATGACATCATCAAGAAAGGTTCATATATTTGTAAATTAGGCATAACTCATCAAAGATATAGCATGAACCGTCTCACCTACTCTACTCTAAACTAATTTGTGAGCACGACTCATCTTGTCTAAGCATGAATCATTTTAATCTCCAAATATATATACAGTGAAAATCATTGCATAACCATTGTATTTAAAATCACAGAAATTAAACACAATTTGAGATAAAAACACTAAAACCAATTGTATCAATAATACAATCCTCCTAGTTATGCAATCCTCATACATAAATAATCAAATCAACAATGACACAATACAATAAAATACACAATACTTGATTAGGGCTTCATCTCCTCCCTAAGACAAAGATTAGTTGGCCATGTAGATAACCAAGAACTAGTCTCTCCCCTTTGCCATCTTTGTACCTCCTCCTCTTTTCCTCCCCTTTGCCATCTTTGTACCCTCCTCCTCTTTTCCTCCCCTTTCCCCCCCTTTGTTATGTGAATTCCCTTGGTATTTATAGGAGATGGGGGAAGGATCCAGCTGATCCCACAAGTCAAAAGCAATGCCCACTTTCTTTGAATTCTTGGCTGCCCATGTTCTCACTTTGACAAATGCTGCCAGATTTAAATTTTTGCAAATAAGTCCACGTCCAGCTCATTTTTTACTTGGAAGACGTTTGAATCAGGAAATGCCATAAACTAAACAATTGTAGTTCTTTAAGTCCTCTTTCCAGAGTCACAAATTTCACGCAAATCGGATATGGGAATCATAAGTTATGGCCAGATTACCAAAACTTGGTCAATCTGTCCAAATTTGCTGCTGATTTTGGGATCATGAATTTCTTTACTTATCTTTGAATTTCAGCTGCTCAAATCTTCAAAATTGTTGACCCAACTCTTATTACAGCTCCATGAAATTTTAGGCAAGTGAGAAACCCATTTCAAGTTGCATTTATTAGCTTAAGTAGTCCTGATTGTCATCTTTTCTAGTATAAACTCAATAGCCCTGCAATAAATCAAGAACACTTTAAACACACAAAATTAAATATAATAAAATAACTAAAAAATATAAATTAGGGAGTAATTTCAATTAATATTACTTATCACAGACTATCTCTAACTTCTAATCAGAAGCTAGTGTTAGCTTTTGCAAAAGATTTTAATAAATTTTCATATTTCCAAAACTACCCTTAATACTTGAGTACGAAAACAATTTTTTCCACCCATATCCTTTAACAAAACGATAATAGCCCCACCTTAAACCCAAACTCCTCTTCTCTCTTGCGACTGTACTCCTCTCTCCTACTGGCATCAATGTATTAGTAACTTCAATCAACTTGAATCTGTAGGATACTAATTTAAACTTTAAATCTTTGTTTTTTTTTTCGCCCTTCATATATTCATTGATTTATACTTGTTGGAATTTTTTAAAGAATTGATTCCATAAAATTTGGATTTTTGATATATTTTTTTTTTAAAATATCGATTCATGCTCTATTTTTTTCTTCTTCTTTGTTTTTTTTTTAAAAAAAAAACAAAAAAAACACGTAAGCAAAATCCCTAATAATACACCTTTGTGGGGTTGGTTGAGAGGTCAAGTACTCTTGTGTGTGTTTTTCAAAGGTTATCGTTTTGACTCATCGCTGCTCAGTGGTTATGTGATGTATCACCTAGGCTGTTAGGAAAATAGTTTGAGCTCAAATTTCGATAAGAGTATGGCCTAGGATACCCCTAATCATTAATATTAAAAATATATAAAAAAAAATCATTTATTATAAGGGACAGTTTAATCAATTTAGGGTTATAACAACTTCAGCAAATGTTCTTCCTAAACAGAAAAAAAATCATTTTCAACTCTAGTAGCACTTTTGAAATACAGTTTCCAAACAGAGACTGATTCTCTTCTGCTTCTCATAATTTCTAATTCTCTTCTGCTTTTGTCTAAAAGCAAAAGTTACAGTTTTCCCAAACAGGGCCTTTGTTTATCTTGCTTTTTACTTGTTGGCTAATTACTTCACTATGTAAAACCATCTTTAAGAAGTTACCCTGACCCTAGAATTGCTCTATAGGTAATAAATAATGTGCTGAATTTGAATATCATTTCTTATTTTTAAGTCTGATTTTCTTTGATTTTAGTGCTAGTGAAAGCTACAATTAGGGGCGGAGCTATGTGGTGGGCTATACTAGGCTGTGGCCCAGGTAGCCCACCCAACTTTTTTTTTTTTTTTTTTTTACTTGTGTAATTTTGTTGGATATTGAAGTTAGACCACATCAGATAAATAGAAAATCAGCTCAAAATCTTAAGTAGCCCATACTAAAACAGCCCAAACTAAGGCATAGCCCAAAATCAAAACAAAGAAGGGGAAATCCAGAAATAGAGAAGGGAATAAGGATTACAACTAGCCCACCTGGTGTTCATCTGCCCTTTCTACTATTCTAGACATTTCTTCCTCTCGATCCAAACAAAAGACATCAGGTAAAAGAAAAAAAAGGGGTTGGGGGGGGGGGGGGGGGGGAGGAAGCTAAACAGTGGGCTTTTTCAATTGTGATTTGGCTTGTGATTTAGGAAACTTCTCCAAATCTCTCGATTCCCTCACTGTGACAACACTGGCAACGTCGACGGTCAACGACGACCGGTGATAAGATTTTCAATCTTATTTCTCTATATCGAAAATGAAATTTTAGAAAATATTGATTTAGACTTAATAATAGATGATTTCTATTTTATGAAGAACTGCAGGACGCAGCTTCAATAGGGTACGTTCATTTTTTTTTTTAATTTTTTTTTGGTACTTTTCAATTTCATGCTCAAATGTATATTTTCTTTTGTTTTCGTCAAATACTTACATAATTATGTATACGTAAGTTAGAAATTAATTATAAACTCGTTTATTTTTTATATATTTATATATATTTGTGTTTCTTAGTTTTTTTTGTCAATTTCAAATCTTGGCTCCGCCCTTGGCTGCAATATTTGCAACATTTGCATGGTATGTCACTTCTAACCAATAATATATTGGTTTAGTGGTGTTGTCAATCATTTTTAAAAGGAAGAGCCAGAGGTTGAGGTTAGTAAGTTGTTGGAATCCTTAACTCCAAAATTTTAGTTGTTATGTTCCAAAAAATCTTTATTCTTTATAATTTTTCTAACAAATTCATCATTGATGTATTTGTGCCATCTACTTTTGCTTATTGTTTCCCGTAGTGATTAAGCCTCGAGTTACTTATATATTTTTATATATACTTTGTGAGGAAGTGGAATTTGTTGCAAGAGGATTTTCTTTGTGAATCTTTCCATGTTACCAAAGTGGGCGGAAAAACTCCTCATATTAATACAAATATACAATGGTGCACTACGTACTACACTGTGATGTGAAAGGCGGCCATGTTGAAGGAGGGTAGTGTGTTGACATGGTGGTAATGGTGCCAACGGAGTGGCGGTGGCATGGAGTGGCAATGGTAGCGATGGCAGTGGTGGAGTCGGAGCCGTGTTCCTGGTGGTGGTGGCAGCGGTGGCTGGTATGCTGGTAGCGATGGCAAGTTGGGCACTGGGCAGTGTTGTGGCAGTCATGGTGTCAACAATTGTGCAGCGGTGGTGATGGTGGTGCGATTGGTGATGTTAGCGTGGCGTTGGGGCATTGCATCTTCCGGAAATTTTTTGAAAACATTGATCTTGTATGCTTTAAAAAAATTCTGTAACATTGGAAATTGTTTTGGAAATAGCTAAAAGAGACGGTGAAGAGCAGCTCATGAAAAGTAGGGGTGCAACATGATTCGGATAGACCAGAGGATCGGACCGGTCCGATCAATTCAATCCAGTTCCGGTTCCAGTCCAAACAATAACCAGTCCGATTCTAGTTTCGGAGGTTTTAGAACTGAACTTGGACCGAATTCCCGAATTCTAAAATATTTATATGTATAATTATGTGTTAATATTAATATATTATACTCCATATATAAGTATTATTCAACGAATAATAACATTCATTGAATAATAATACTTATTTAATAAATTCTTACCTTTTACCCAAAAAAAAAAAGGTCATATAATTTTCATACGTATTAATTTTTGGCATACAAATTCTAATAATTATTTTGGTTTTTTGGGCTTTGTATGGATTCTTGTTTTATGGACATGTTTGGGTTCGAATCATTTTTAAAAAATGTTTCAGTCTAAAACCCGTAATTTTCCAATATTTTGTGCTCATTCTTCTTGAACTAAAAATGGATTTTTTGTGATTCATTCTACCACAAATGTTGGTTGTGAGAGAGCTTTCTTCTCGTATGGCTAACCGCAAATCTTTCCATATCCTAAGTGATATTGCTACCTCTGCTGGAGATGCTCTAAGTGATATATTGGGATTTGATCATCTTTTTCTTTTCTTTTTCCTTTTCCTTTTGATGTAACAATTTTGATCTAAACAGGAGAAATTGGGTCTTGACAGATTTGGGTGTGGGCCGGGTGGGTGAAGCCCGAAGTTTGGTTCTGCTTTAGTGAGTCCAACTCTAGCATGGTCATGTGATGTCTGATGAATCCTATTTGAATCAACTCAGATGTACGAAGAGTCAATTTTATTGGAACAACGTAATCTTCCCAAGAATTCTATTGAAATGTCTCGAGTAAGTTGAAGTCATAGGAGAAGTCAAAATTTTGTGCTCTCTTTTGCTTTAGGAATTGGAACAGATACACAAGGATGGAAGAATCGACACGTGGAATCCTAGGATTAAAGGGCATTTAAAGTTAATCCACACACTAGCTCCCAAACAGTCCTTAAAAGATTTGTGTTTGTCGGGTTAGTCCAAGATTTCTAAAAATTTAGCAAACTAATTGGGAAAGGCAAAAGAAAAAAGGGGGAGACTTTCTTGCATTCTACTCTTACTAGAAGAAGAGAAACTCTTGTGCTTTTCAGACTTTGAAACACTATGACATACACTAGAAAATGTTAAGGGCTGTAGGTTTGGCAAACTTAAAAATCTGGCCAATTAAAAATAAGTCTGATTAATTTTGATTTCATATTGTTTGATAAGTCTTTTTTTTCTGTTAAACAGTTTAGGTTTATTCTAAAAATAAGGTATAAACACAGTTTTTTTTTCAAACCAACTGTGAATTGATTTATTTAAAAACCCTTTAACAGTTATGGATTGTATCTAATCTGATCTAGTTTTCGAAGTTCGACCCTTACTCTTTATCTCTATCTAACACTTTCATGGTTTCACCATAACAAAACTCCGTTTTAAGTATAAAAGGAATCTTGTGGTCTCAAACGTGTCCACCCATACAGCAGGGCATGCCTCATCGTTCCCAAACAACTTTTTTGTTTTTTAAAGCAAGCATCTCATGTTAGGAGGAGACATGGATCTTCTGTAGGTTTTTTCCCTTATAGGAATCTTGTAAGACTTTTTTTAGTCATTGGATTGTTTGGTTTGTAAATGAACATAAAAATAAAGACTTGTTGGATTAAGGGCATGAAAAGTCATACAAGATCCCTAAAATAAATAAAAAATAAAAAATAACCTACACAGGATCCAAGTCGGTTAGGAGGGTGGGGTTTAAGGTAGACCCCTACCAGGTTTATTAATCCAAAAGATAACTAGTATATACACAATTGACCCAACTAAAGATTAATGTAAAATATATACAACAAAATGTAACTCAATCCGTTAGTTAAGGAAGTTCAAAGAGCAGCAAAACGCAACACCAATTGTGCCCTTGTTTTATGATTGTTCTTGAAGTCTCTCAAATAGAGCCTAAGTTGACAAACTTATATACAATCTTGTAAACTAAAAACTTCACCTTTCACGCTCTAAAACTACCATAAAGACCCTAACACGCTAAAGTACAAGCAAATGATCCATCCAAACTCCTTCACAAGCTGTTGATCTCATTCTTTGAAGTAGTCAAAGAAACCTTTTCCACCACACCAAGCTTTGCCCCATGGCTTCCCATATGTTCCAGCATTTCCACTTGTCTCAAAGCCATCTCTTCCTCTTCATAGAAATGGCTAAGACTACTTGCATGTTCATACGGCCTAACCTTTACCAGATAATCAATCACTACACCCCTCGATCAATCTCTTCCTCTTCATAGAAATGGACCAGCATTTTTTATTATTATTATTATTGTATAATTGCAGGGTTCGAACCCTACTCGATCTTAATCTTACATTTTTACTCTGTATTTCAATAACATTAGACTAGTCTTACGCCTAGTGGCTCTGTGGACCTACACTTTTGACCATCTAAGTGACTGCCTCTCTCGTGGAGGAATGGAACCCACGTGGGTATGCATAAGAGTGATGGTCTTTATAATTTATTTTCTCTCCTACTTTCCCATCAAATCATCAATGATTGTGGGAGAATTAAGAATAAAAGAAAAAAGATATTGGAGGAATTTTAGATTGGTCAGTTTACGGAAAAATAATTATAGTTAATGCTATTTGCCAATTTTCTAATAAATAATTGCTAACTTAATTGACAATGACTACTAATTATAATTATCTTTTTATATGCCGACAAATCTAAAATTTCCCAAAAAATTACCAAACTTTGTAAAAAATTCATAATAAATTAAAGATTCATTAAATAATAATATTAATAAATCAAATATAATCGAATGTCTGAACGTGTCTATAAAGGGCAAAGGCATCATAATGCATGTTTTCTTGCATCAGTCATATATCTGATATACAGGAACGTTCCAGTTTTATTGGTAGTGGCATAGCATAGCAGGAGGATTAGATAAACAATACCGACAATAATACATGCTAATCAGGCGAAGCAAGATAATTAAGTGGGACGTGTATTTTGAGAGCCAATTTTGACATCCCTGAGGAAAATATTTGGCTTCTTAGAACATCTCCAATGAGCTAGATATCCAACCCTCCTTAACTATTTTAACTAGTCAAAGCACTTTTTTCCTTCTCCAAGGGCTAGCTATATGGCTAACTATTTTAACTATCTTCATTTCGGCTAGCTACATTTAGCTAGTAAACATTCGCTAGTTAAACTATTTTTAGTTAAAAAAGTAACATTTGTCATCTCTTTATGCATTATTCCCTTCTTATCAATCCACCAAATGATTAAAAAAAGAAAGATTATTAAAAAAATTGAAATAGCTCAAAAATAACTAATACCCTTGGAGTATTTACGTGGATAGCTAGCTAGCTGTTTTAAAAAAGGGGAAATTAGCAATAACCCCTATTAGGGGACTGCTTTTAACCAAAACCCCACCATAAGATTTTTTAACTCCATAACTCCTGTTTTAAAAGGTTTTTTTGTGACAAGGTAAGTAGCAATTTTGTATACCGTTTTTACCCTTTTTGACTTTTTAATATTGTTTATACCAGATTTTTAGGAAGGGCTGATTTTTTGGGGGGGTTTCCAATCGTGGGAGAGAAATCCTTGGGATATTGTCTTTCTCTTTCTTCAACTCGGCATTGGTGCGTTGCTATCAGCCATTTTTGAATGTTCTTGCTCCTATCGTCTTCTTCAAGTGAAATCAACCATTTTTCTTGTCTTTTTCGAAGTTTAATGAGAAATTATGTGCTGGTTTTGTTTGTATTTTCTGAGTTCAGCAACAACGATGGGGGTTTGAAGGGTGTTCAAGCATTAGATCCGAGTTTTCATTGTTTTCGTTGCTTTGTTATGAAAATTCTGGTTTATCGACATAAGTTTATTAAATCGTTTATGTTAAGAACTCCATTTTTTGTTGTTTTAGTATGTGTTCAATTTAATCTCAAGGTTTTTAATAGGTTCGACCATCATATTACCAGATTTTGTGTTCATGTGTTCGTTTTTTGTGTGTTTTGGGTTCATTTTTGATACAACCAAAGGAGTAGATCAATCATTTTTGTCTTTTGCTGCATTTTTTTAGTTTGTGTTGTTCACATATGCTAGTTTGTAGTGGTCATATATGCTGGGTTTTAATGTAAGTAGGTGTAATTCAATTTTTATACTTTAACAGTACCATGTTATTGTCAACAGTTCATTATATGATTTTTAAACATATTGGATAGTAACACGGTACTATTGGGTTATGTTTACAGTTCATTGTAGGATTTTAACATGTCGGATAGTAACACGATACTATTATTAGGTTATACATGCTGGTCTTTTCATACATATATGTTTATGTATGTTTCATGTTTTACATAGTAACACAATACTATTTGCTTTGTAATTCAGGGTTTTTTACATTTTGGATCAACAATGGACCGTCAACAAAGAAATCTGTGATATTGTTATTCTTCCCAACACGAAATGATCATCTTGTAAATCAAAAAAGAGATGAATATCTCCTAGAAGAGGGAAGATAAGACAATAAGACAAATAAAATGCAGTAGGTGTGGACGGCTCGAAACTCATAATAAAAAAACATGACAAAACCAATTTAGTGTGCAATGCTAGCCACTTTCAATTGTTTTAGCATCTGTAATAGTTGGAATTTATTAGGAGTTTGATTCATAAAGTCCAAGCCGTTGACTTCATGCGCCATTTTTTTTTTTTTTTGTTTCCACTTCATGTTGAATGGATGATTTTTTTTTGCGTATGCTCTGTTGGATGGTTGTATAAATATAACTCAAAAAATTTAATTTTTAAGTACGTATAGTAAACTGTTACTATAAGAGATCCTTATAATATCACAATAGGAGAGTGTATGATATTCCTCCAATTAACTGTCAATAGTAAATTGTTACTGTTGCAAATGGA